>JASFAV010000027.1:0-500000 GCA_030765085.1 Allium cepa | reverse complement strand
TAGTGCGCTATCAACGTGTTTGAGATAGCTAGA
The DNA here is from genome assembly GCA_030765085.1 of Allium cepa. Classification (NCBI taxonomy): domain Eukaryota; kingdom Viridiplantae; phylum Streptophyta; class Magnoliopsida; order Asparagales; family Amaryllidaceae; genus Allium; species Allium cepa. The sequence continues at coordinate 499,967 of JASFAV010000027.1, read as the reverse complement.
GTTCGGTATCTTTGGATCAACGAACTTGGGCATTTTGGTATCTTCAACTCACCGATTGCTACATTTCATTGATTGAAGTTTTGTTTGATTAATCCGCTGCGTCAACTATAGTCTCTGGCCATCTTCTGATCGGTTTAACATGAACTGACTGCACTTGCTTGATATGAAATACATATATTTACACAGATGCTTCACTGCATCTGTTGTAGTTGCTTTATACTTCACTGTGCACTTTACTTGGGCATTTTGTATGTTTCATTTTGATCCACTTTGTCATTGCATATCTATATATGCTTGACCTCTGTTACATGCTTGCTGTATTCATTTGAGTTGATTGTTGCATTGTTACTGGTTCATTTGATAGCACTAGCTTGTTCATTCTGTACTTCTGGTCTTTGCATGATGGTCTTGTGGCAGTTAATAGTTGCTGTGCACTTCAGTTTGCTGTCATGTTCTTGTGCTCGAGCTTGTTGCTTCATTGCTTACTGTCATTTGCTTCATGTCATACTATTTTGTTTCATTGCTGTACTTGACTTTTGTTACTTGAGCTTTGAATTTTACCATGATAGTCATGTTCCATTGTTGTACACTGCATTCATGTCACTGGTATGCTGCAGCTTGCATCTTTGTTGCATTTGCTTCATGTACCCTACTGCTTTAAACTTCTCTTGACCATTGCTTCATGTCTTACTGTGTTGACCATTATGCACTGTAGCTTGAGTCTTTGTTGAAGTTGTTGTGCACTTGTTCATATGAGTATGCTCACTGTTGTTGCTGCAATCTTCACTTCTGGTTAACCACTGTTGCATTACTATGTCTTGTGGCATGTTGATGCATTGTCGTGAGTAGTTTGTAGTTGCTTCACTGGTGGCCTATGTACATGCTTCCCTGCATCTTGTCTTGTATTACTTGTGTCACCATACCTGTTGTACATGCAGCTGAATCATGCCTGAAGTCGTTGCCTGGTTTCACTGTCCACCTGTATCTTGGCTTTGCTTGCATTGACATGTTATGGCCTGTACTTGTATGCTTCATATATGTGGGTGTTTGAAAGTTGCTACTGACTTGATTCACTTCATGTTTGTTGCCAGTTTACCTTGATTCTGCATTACTTGTAGCTTGCTACTGTGTTATATGCACCCATTATGTTTGATCTGCTGATGTTTGTTGCAGTCCTTGTTTTTGGTCTTCATTCTGGTTGTCACTTGAAATTGTTGAGTTGTTGCACACTTGTGATCTTTAGTTTGTACTTCTGGTCTACTTTGTCTACATGTATTTCATGTTGATTTTTGAATTTTTACTTGCGTTGAATCCAGTTTCAAAAACTCGGGTTTGACCTTGTGCTCGTGTCGTGATTGCACGTGAGTTGAACACAGCTTTTCATTTGGGTTTGACCTGTGCTTACCTGTTCCTGTAAATCGATCAAGTGTATATCGATGTGCACGGCCTTGTGGCATGTACAGTGGTACACTGTGCATGTCACATTGTTCGTGTGTGATGAATTCAAATTTAAATTATGACGAACAACCCAAATAACTGAGGCAAATCATATTTTCAAAAATCATATTTTATTTTATATTGCAAAAATATTTCTTTTTCAATTTTACTGCGTTAGTTTATATTTTTGCAGATTGCTCAGATGCTGGATTCTAACTGGAATGCAGTTGAAGATAAATACGAGTGTGAGTGATATGTAGTGAGGTGACCTGTAAATATGAAATGTGATGTAATTGTAATCAAAGTTGTATAGTTATAGTGAGAGCTTGAAATTGTACTATTCAAAGTTGTAATAAATATTTATTTGAATAAAATATTCGTTTGAATTCAAATTCTTTGTTATTTATTTTATTCAGCAAATATTTATTTAATCTGTGAAAATAAATAGTATATTATCAAATACATTTAAACAAATGAATATATGTTTATTATCATCAAACAAAAATCATATAAGCGCATATTCAACAATCTCACCCTTTTGATGATAACAAACATATATTTAAGATTTTGAATATGTTAAATGTATTTGATCATTGATATATCCTAATTGCTCCCCCTATTTAAATGCTTCCTCTCTACACAAAGCTCCCCCTACATATATGCATACAAATAGAGATATATAAATGAGCCTATATGCAAATGGAAAATTATTTGACCTTTGCTAGATTTTATTTGACAAAATCTTAACTTTTCTCTCCCCCTTTTGTTATCAGCAAAAGAATAATAGTGTTAGAGAAAATAGAGATAAAGTGATCGACATGAATCAAACATTTAACTCAGTTGAATATAAATATCAAATTTCAATAAACTTCAAACAAAAATCATAATTACTGTAAAGACCCGTAAGTCCGTACTCCTTGAATAGACACTAATCTCCTTTGTTTAATTCAAGATGAACGAAAATACGAACCCTTAGGGGTTTAAGAAAAAGAATTTAAGAAAAGAAGAGAGAAAAAGAAAAAAAAAGAAGAGAAGATAGAAAATAGAGAGAAAGGAAAATAGAAAAGAGAACGGAGAATTTGAAAAAAATAGAAGATAGAAGAATTTTAAAATAGAACGGACAGAAAACAACAGAACAACATCAGAATCTCACAATTCGCAGCGGAACAACATATAATAATAAATGAATAATCTTTAAACAAAGAACTATATCAGTTATTACATTTTATACATTACATTACTCATATCATCACATCAGAGTGTACAACAACATACAACAACAAACAGTGCAGCGGAAAGGAAATACTATATAAATAATATGCCATGCCATCCATCTTCCCTCCAGCAACTCCAGAATATCCAGAATATCCTGATAAACCTTAACTCTTAACTGCCCGTGTGGAAATTGGTGGCACCCAGAGTTTAGGAAGGAAAACAATAAACTCCAAGTCAGTCATGTGACTGGTGTGAGAACTCAAAACAGTTTATTTATCTTTAAAATCAAATAGAGGAATATTTTTATTTCAATTCGCAATGCTTTTAAAAATGAGACTACCATAAGGCCTCCCGCACACACACACAATGCAAACGCAGAATCGGAGGAGATTTCTCCTTATGATAGTCAAAGATGCTTGATACGCATTTAAAAGAACATTTCATATTATTACTAGTGCATAGTGTAGGAAAAATATTCATTTTGAAAGTAGAATATAAATCTTAGCCAGCATAGACATTTCGAACTATGCCTACTATAGCTACCATCCAAACAGTGGTGACCACCATAAGTGAATAGCAGGTTCTACAACTAATACCGTACAAGTTTCGTATTGGGAATTGGATTTCCAACAAATGGTCAGGCCAAGGAACTTCCCATTGCCACTGAGAATGCCTCTGGAAAGACACCCCCGAGAACCAAACCGGAACTCTGCCAACACAAGGCCGGGTTACCCCTTAACTGGGTAACTACTGACACGAGCACGCCATTCCCCGGTCCTTTAGGACCTTTTCAACCGAGCGCTCGATATCCAACATCACACCATAATAAATAGAGTGTTTTCAACATGAGTAAGTATCTGGGCTCCATACCATGATACCACCCCTTTCCAGAAGGAAATGCACATACCCTAAGGGGAGCTACAGCAACCCCTAATAACCTTGCCGCATCTTTCCTGTTTTGACCATTTCCGAGATGTGAGGCTCGACGAATTCACGTCCACAAAAACACACTTTGTACAAAAAGCCGTGCTTTGGGTCAACAAATGATCAACACAATGATCACTAAGATAGACGATCAAATAAATGATCCTATCACAATAATCAACACAATGATCATTTCAGCATCACTCAGCATGTCACATTACCAAAATGGGATATATTGCTGATAACTTCAACTATATAACCTCTGAGCTCGTACGTCTCAGAGAAGGGTGTTAAGCAAAGAATAAATTCTCCGCCACCAACAGAAATATATTTGAAAGAAATCGGCTTTATATCTCAAATTGTAATGTCAGACATACAATCCATACAAGTCTGTTCCGGGCTCGAACAGAACCGAAGGCACTTACAAGAAGTCCTTGCAATCCGGATATTCACAATCCTGATCGGATTTCCCATCACTTAGGGAAGTCTCTATACCGTTGCAACTCAGTGCAGAGACAATCGACAGGTCATCCTATCGCTTTCGCAAATACCGGTCTTCAACACCGATCTTCAAATGCGATTCACAACGACGTATCACATATTCGGAATGGGTTATACGACCCCATGGTCCTTTCCCGGTTAACCCAAATAGTGAGCGCTTATTCAAAATAAGTGTGCATTCAAATTCAATCCATTCACATCAAATACCCATTCAAAGGGAAATACTGATAGTCGGTTATTGAACTATCAATTGATATGCACACATCACCAGATTCCAAATAATTTTCCCAAATTATTTATTTTCCAAAATATCTTTACAAGATATATAATTTCAACACTTCAAAAATAAATCAATATTTATTTTCAAACAAATTCCACCTTTCTTTTATAAATTCCATAACGAATTTATATTTCAAAATGTTCATGATTATACAATTCAATTATTCACTTTCAATTTATCTTCAAAAAGATAAATTCTCAAAATATTCACTTTATATCGGAAAACAATTCCTACTTATATATTTATAAGTAATTCACAAATCTCTTTTATTTTCAACACTTAGAAATATGCAATATACTTAAATCGAATTAAGTATATATTTCATTCTTTAAGGAAATCATTCACTTAAACATATTTGCTTGGGCCAAAACGAATGTTGCGTAAAACATCGTTACGACGACCCAAAATCACTAGTATAGGGATTCGAAATTAAAATAGATATATAAATCCCAATACTATTCAAAACATTTCCTTTCGGAAATCATTTACTATAACAACAGTGTTATAGTCCATCATCTCCTTTTTTTTCTCGAAACATCTATTTCAACAATAAATGTTGAAATCTATGGTTTCGAATCTCAACATGTTTAAAAACATCGTTAGATTGTTTTAATTCTATTTAAAACATCACATTCAAAACAATTCCTTTAACGTGTTATTCACTATTCAAAAATGTGAATAAACTTTGTTAACAAATCTCATCCTTTTATTCGTTTTAATTCAAAGGATTATTCACTATTCAAAAATGTGAATATAACTCCATTAATAGGTTACAACAATTTTCTTGTCAAAATAAGTCATTTGCGAATTTATAAAACAACGTTTATAAATTCCATTTCTATTTATTTATAAAAGCTTCCTTTTTATAAATTCCTTTATTAACCTATTCCAGTTTATAACTCACTTATAGACTACAAGTTCATATTATAAGTTAATTACCTATAAAACGATTATTTTACAAAATCATTCATTTAACTTCCCAAATTATTAATCTTAACTTATAAGATTGTTTATTTATCCAAGATTCATTCTTTCGATAACTTTATAAATTTTATAAACTTATTGCTTATAAAATTTCATTTATAACTTCACAGTTTATAATTTCATAAATTTCATTCATTTAGGAAATTCATTTTCACTACATTCAAACACTTATAAAAACTTGTTTTATAATGTCAATATTTCGATTTATAAATATCCATTTATAAATCTCTTAATATAAATCAGTTTATATTATTATTCTAAAACGTCTTTAAATTCCTTTATAATTTCATCATTTCGATTTATAAAATAATCAAATTTTATAAATCCTATATTTAAACTTTTATCATATATTCAAAAATCCAATCTAATTATTTTATAAAATCATTAGTTCATATTTCTCAAAAATCGACTTTTAATCGTATTTCTAAAAATCAGCTTTTTAACTATATTTCACAAAAACCATAATTTTTATAACTTTAAAAATTATAACGTTTATTTATTTATAATGGATCAATTCCAAAGATATAGTATATTTTCAAAATCACTTTTAAAATCATTTTAAAATCCCAAAAATCTGGGTCCAATGATGCTACACACCAAATAGTCAATCACGACTAACAACGATATCATATATCGATATGATAATCTATCAAATATCAAAATATCTGAAATTAAATAAATACTGTTGAGGAATCCAGTTGGATCCCTCCAACCTGTTTCCTGCATCCAAAAACATTAGCACAATACCAATTTCGCTCCAGTACGAAATTATCGCGGTACATGTTCTTAATAAATATTATCCGCTTAATAACGGCGCAATAGGGTCTCATCCGCTAAACAAAAAAATGCGGGAAATCAATAACTGCAATATATACATATGCCAATATATATATATTGATATTATATATAATACCAATTTCACTGTTTATGAAATATTCGCGGTATATGTTTTTATAAATAACATCCGCTTACTAACGGCGCATAATGTCTATTTTAACAATCAATAATTTACAGTCATCATTCAAACATGCATTCAAATATTTTAAATCTAACTATTTAAAATAAAATCGAAATCTATTCGATTGAGTGAGAAGTTCTCACCTTGGTTTTAATTTCCGTTTTAGCTTTTGTTTCGAATAAAATTAAACGCGCGTTTAATTTTACCCGAAATTCTCGCTAACTCCAAACGACTCCAAACCAACTCCATCGCGTAGTGCTCGTCCATACGATTCCAACGCAACTGAGTTTGCATTTTTTCGACCTCGTATGAAAAAGTTATGATTTTATGAAGTTCGTACACGATTTTATAACTTAATTACAACATAACCTTTATTAACAAACTCAACTTAATCAAGGCCATCCAAAAACATTCCCAAACACATCTGGCCGTGCATTGTTGCTTCTTCCCCAAATTCTTTTGCACGCAACATGTACAGGAAGGAGCACGCACAACATAACCCACCAACCAAGAACTAGGGTTCCAATTTTCGATCTCATTTCTCGACGAAACTCGATCAAACCACTTGCAAATCGAAGCCCTACGCGACAGCTACTCCCACCACCAACCACCTGAAGCTCGGCCCTAGGATTGGCCTTGAAAAGTGTGCGAAAATCTGCAGGTTTCGGCCCCCATTGCTCCCTCTACGTTGCACCATTTCCGATCATCACCGTATGGAATTAAAGCTCATCTCGTGCTCTTCGATTCTTTAGTTAACAACTTTGGCCAATTCTTGATGGATTGGAAGAGATTAAGAGATGAAGAAGAATGATTTTCAGCCTTACATTATAATGGTGGCGGCTGCAAATATAATTAGGGTTTAAATTTAAATTTTTTTTATTTTATTTTAAATGAAGGGTAGAGGCTTATTTATAAGGAACGAGCAAGCGTAAACACTATTCATCCCGGGAATTCCGAACTCCGATTTAGGCGCCGTAACCAGCGTACCTAGGGTTTATCCCGCGTTCCGGACACAATGGAACAGGTTTCGGAAGCTAATTCGGAAGTATGTGCGAGTTATGGCTGAAAACGTTCAATTTAAATTAAACCGATTTAACTCGATTTCTAGGCGTTTTAATTTGTACCGGACAAACGGTAAATCCGATTGACTTGAAATTTGAAACCTTACAATAATATCACATTACGGATCCGATGAAACTGGTTTCGTCGAAATCCGAGACTTTTTGAAAAATGGCTATTTTGACTCGCCAAATTTAAATTAAAAACGATTCGATGCGTTTCGAGCTGCCACGATCAAACGATAACTCCGATTGACACGAAAATTGAAATCCGGTAATAACTAACTATTACGGATCCAATGAAACTGGTTTCGTTCAATTCTGAGACTGTTCAAAAATTGGCTATTTTACTAGTCGATTTAAATATTAAAATATTCAATTTTCACAAATTAACTTTTAATTCGATTTTAAAAGTTCTAAAATATTTCTATAACTCCAGTATGATTAAATAAAATTTTCCAAATTATTTTCAATCATTTTTAACTCAATTTTTAATTATTTCCATAATTTAACGTATTAAATTATCGATTTAATTATTCAATTAAATCCAATAAATCAAATAAAAATTTATTTGACTTATAAATTCACTTATAAATATTTAAAATAAATTAAATATTCAAATTTTAAATTAATAAAATTTCTGGGTCGTTACAATCTTCCCCCCTTAAAAGAATTTCGTCCTCGAAATTATAAGTAAGAAAGGTTACAGAATTTATTAATTTTCCCAAAATTCATAATTAAACTTTTTACCAAACTTTACTAAGTTTTCAAAATCATACTTAGTTATCTTTTTCAAAAACAACTACTATTATTTAACTCTCAATTCCAAAATCAAAGTTAAAGTTTCCAAAATTTTCTAAAATTTTTCTAACGCCTTAAATTTTCGGAAAAATTCGCCATAGTCTCCTTTGCGCGGCTCGATCCGAAAAAAAAATGATAGTATATATATCACAAATATACATCTCATCAAGTAATGAGGCATCCCGAAGGGAAAAAAGTGTAAAAGTACGATATTTAATCCGAGATATGTACCTTATACTTTATTAGCAAGCATATACGGCTAATATAGCGCAAAAGCGAGCTCCAAATGCGAAGCACACGCGATCCGCACCTACTAAACTCAACAAACAACATGAGAACATGCATATATGTAAATAGTATCAATATACAACATATATCTCATAATAACTATATATGTCACATATCAAATGCAACTAAACAACAAATGCAAACATCAACCAACTACCATCCATAATCAAATGAATTTTCATTCATATTCTCATTAATACTTAATGAATTGGTTTCCACTTTAAATTACATTTGATTCATTTACATTGGATTTACTAACATTCATTCTCAATTCAATTAGTTTGCATTCACTAATTAAATCTTATTCACATTCAATTCTATTCAAATTTATTTACTTTCAATTTGAATTCAATTACATAGCTTTCAATTTCATTAACACTTAATGAATTACATATAATCAATCAACAATCATATAACAATCATATAACAACCAATTTATATTAATTACAACCAAATTCTTTTCACTTATATTCATTCAATTTGGTTTAACATTAAATTGATTTCCATTCCAATTTATTCAACTTCTAATAAAATTAGATTTTAATGAATTAACACTTTCATTAATTATTCCTTATCAACTTAAATTACATTCAGTTGTTTTAACATTCAATCCATTCATTCAATTCAATTACAAAGTTGAATTCTATTACATAACTTAAGTTATATTTCCATCTCTAAAGTAAATTTCCATTTAACTTTAAATTCATTTTCATTTACAACTCATATTTATATAATTTTACTTCTTATATATGTAAGTTTATTTTACAATTGTAATTCACATTAATTATAACTCAATTCTTATAATTCTTTTGCTTATACAATTATTCTTTTATTTAGATTATTCAAACAACCTAACAATCAACTTATATACTATTTAATAATTCTGAAAAATTATTCCTTCATATATAAAATATACTTAAGGTAAAATTATTTCATTTACCCAATTTAAAACAATATTATGTCGAATTGTTCTATTCAAGTGTTTAGAAACCCCTTCGGCATAGTCTTGCGGACCACGCTGACGAAAGTTCATATACCACTCAATAAACCAATCATCACAATATAAAACAATTTTATATTCACTAACAAATACGCTCTCATAGCTATTATTACACTCAAACTCATTCTAGAGTACTACTGACTCTATCTCTAATGAATTAATACCCTACAGAACCATGGTTGTCGCTTAACCATCAGCTCCGATACCAAATGTAAAGACCCGTAAGTCCGTACTCCTTGAATAGACACTAATCTCCTTTGTTTAATTCAAGATGAACGAAAATACGAACCCTTAGGGGTTTAAGAAAAAGAATTTAAGAAAAGAAGAGAGAAAAAGAAAAAAAAAGAAGAGAAGATAGAAAATAGAGAGAAAGGAAAATAGAAAAGAGAACAGAGAATTTGAAAAAAATAGAAGATAGAAGAATTTTAAAATAGAACGGACAGAAAACAACAGAACAACATCAGAATCTCACAATTCGCAGCGGAACAACATATAATAATAAATGAATAATCTTTAAACAAAGAACTATATCAGTTATTACATTTTATACATTACATTACTCATATCATCACATCAGAGTGTACAACAACATACAACAACAAACAGTGCAGCGGAAAGGAAATACTATATAAATAATATGCCATGCCATCCATCTTCCCTCCAGCAACTCCAGAATATCCAGAATATCCTGATAAACCTTAACTCTTAACTGCCCGTGTGGAAATTGGTGGCACCCAGAGTTTAGGAAGGAAAACAATAAACTCCAAGTCAGTCATGTGACTGGTGTGAGAACTCAAAACAGTTTATTTATCTTTAAAATCAAATAGAGGAATATTTTTATTTCAATTCGCAATGCTTTTAAAAATGAGACTACCATAAGGCCTCCCGCACACACACACAATGCAAACGCAGAATCGGAGGAGATTTCTCCTTATGATAGTCAAAGATGCTTGATACGCATTTAAAAGAACATTTCATATTATTACTAGTGCATAGTGTAGGAAAAATATTCATTTTGAAAGTAGAATATAAATCTTAGCCAGCATAGACATTTCGAACTATGCCTACTATAGCTACCATCCAAACAGTGGTGACCACCATAAGTGAATAGCAGGTTCTACAACTAATACCGTACAAGTTTCGTATTGGGAATTGGATTTCCAACAAATGGTCAGGCCAAGGAACTTCCCATTGCCACTGAGAATGCCTCTGGAAAGACACCCCCGAGAACCAAACCGGAACTCTGCCAACACAAGGCCGGGTTACCCCTTAACTGGGTAACTACTGACACGAGCACGCCATTCCCCGGTCCTTTAGGACCTTTTCAACCGAGCGCTCGATGTCCAACATCACACCATAATAAATAGAGTGTTTTCAACATGAGTAAGTATCTGGGCTCCATACCATGATACCACCCCTTTCCAGAAGGAAATGCACATACCCTAAGGGGAGCTACAGCAACCCCTAATAACCTTGCCGCATCTTTCCTGTTTTGACCATTTCCGAGATGTGAGGCTCGACGAATTCACGTCCACAAAAACACACTTTGTACAAAAAGCCGTGCTTTGGGTCAACAAATGATCAACACAATGATCACTAAGATAGACGATCAAATAAATGATCCTATCACAATAATCAACACAATGATCATTTCAGCATCACTCAGCATGTCACATTACCAAAATGGGATATATTGCTGATAACTTCAACTATATAACCTCTGAGCTCGTACGTCTCAGAGAAGGGTGTTAAGCAAAGAATAAATTCTCCGCCACCAACAGAAATATATTTGAAAGAAATCGGCTTTATATCTCAAATTGTAATGTCAGACATACAATCCATACAAGTCTGTTCCGGGCTCGAACAGAACCGAAGGCACTTACAAGAAGTCCTTGCAATCCGGATATTCACAATCCTGATCGGATTTCCCATCACTTAGGGAAGTCTCTATACCGTTGCAACTCAGTGCAGAGACAATCGACAGGTCATCCTATCGCTTTCGTAAATACCGGTCTTCAACACCGATCTTCAAATGCGATTCACAACGACGTATCACATATTCGGAATGGGTTATACGACCCCATGGTCCTTTCCCGGTTAACCCAAATAGTGAGCGCTTATTCAAAATAAGTGTGCATTCAAATTCAATCCATTCACATCAAATACCCATTCAAAGGGAAATACTGATAGTCGGTTATTGAACTATCAATTGATATGCACACATCACCAGATTCCAAATAATTTTCCCAAATTATTTATTTTCCAAAATATCTTTACAAGATATATAATTTCAACACTTCAAAAATAAATCAATATTTATTTTCAAACAAATTCCACCTTTCTTTTATAAATTCCATAACGAATTTATATTTCAAAATGTTCATGATTATACAATTCAATTATTCACTTTCAATTTATCTTCAAAAAGATAAATTCTCAAAATATTCACTTTATATCGGAAAACAATTCCTACTTATATATTTATAAGTAATTCACAAATCTCTTTTATTTTCAACACTTAGAAATATGCAATATACTTAAATCGAATTAAGTATATATTTCATTCTTTAAGGAAATCATTCACTTAAACATATTTGCTTGGGCCAAAACGAATGTTGCGTAAAACATCGTTACGACGACCCAAAATCACTAGTATAGGGATTCGAAATTAAAATAGATATATAAATCCCAATACTATTCAAAACATTTGCTTTCGGAAATCATTTACTATAACAACAGTGTTATAGTCCATCATCTCCTTTTTTTTCTCGAAACATCTATTTCAACAATAAATGTTGAAATCTATGGTTTCGAATCTCAACATGTTTAAAAACATCGTTAGATTGTTTTAATTCTATTTAAAACATCACATTCAAAACAATTCCTTTAACGTGTTATTCACTATTCAAAAATGTGAATAAACTTTGTTAACAAATCTCATCCTTTTATTCGTTTTAATTCAAAGGATTATTCACTATTCAAAAATGTGAATATAACTCCATTAATAGGTTACAACAATTTTCTTGTCAAAATAAGTCATTTGCGAATTTATAAAACAACGTTTATAAATTCCATTTCTATTTATTTATAAAAGCTTCCTTTTTATAAATTCCTTTATTAACCTATTCCAGTTTATAACTCACTTATAGACTACAAGTTCATATTATAAGTTAATTACCTATAAAACGATTATTTTACAAAATCATTCATTTAACTTCCCAAATTATTAATCTTAACTTATAAGATTTTTTATTTATCCAAGATTCATTCTTTCGATAACTTTATAAATTTTATAAACTTATTGCTTATAAAATTTCATTTATAACTTCACAGTTTATAATTTCATAAATTTCATTCATTTAGGAAATTCATTTTCACTACATTCAAACACTTATAAAAACTTGTTTTATAATGTCAATATTTCGATTTATAAATATCCATTTATAAATCTCTTAATATAAATCAGTTTATATTATTATTCTAAAACGTCTTTAAATTCCTTTATAATTTCATCATTTCGATTTATAAAATAATCAAATTTTATAAATCCTATATTTAAACTTTTATCATATATTCAAAAATCCAATCTAATTATTTTATAAAATCATTAGTTCATATTTCTCAAAAATCGACTTTTAATCGTATTTCTAAAAATCAGCTTTTTAACTATATTTCACAAAAACCATAATTTTTATAACTTTAAAAATTATAACGTTTATTTATTTATAATGGATCAATTCCAAAGATATAGTATATTTTCAAAATCACTTTTAAAATCATTTTAAAATCCCAAAAATCTGGGTCCAATGATGCTACACACCAAATAGTCAATCACGACTAACAACGATATCATATATCGATATGATAATCTATCAAATATCAAAATATCTGAAATTAAATAAATACTGTTGAGGAATCCAGTTGGATCCCTCCAACCTGTTTCCTGCATCCAAAAACATTAGCACAATACCAATTTCGCTCCAGTACGAAATTATCGCGGTACATGTTCTTAATAAATATTATCCGCTTAATAACGGCGCAATAGGGTCTCATCCGCTAAACAAAAAAATGCGGGAAATCAATAACTGCAATATATACATATGCCAATATATATATATTGATATTATATATAATACCAATTTCACTGTTTATGAAATATTCGCGGTATATGTTTTTATAAATAACATCCGCTTACTAACGGCGCATAATGTCTATTTTAACAATCAATAATTTACAGTCATCATTCAAACATGCATTCAAATATTTTAAATCTAACTATTTAAAATAAAATCGAAATCTATTCGATTGAGTGAGAAGTTCTCACCTTGGTTTTAATTTCCGTTTTAGCTTTTATTTCGAATAAAATTAAACGCGTGTTTAATTTTACCCGAAATTCTCGCTAACTCCAAACGACTCCAAACCAACTCCATCGCGTAGTGCTCGTCCATACGATTCCAACGCAACTGAGTTTGCATTTTTTCGACCTCGTATGAAAAAGTTATGATTTTATGAAGTTCGTACACGATTTTATAACTTAATTACAACATAACCTTTATTAACAAACTCAACTTAATCAAGGCCATCCAAAAACATTCCCAAACACATCTGGCCGTGCATTGTTGCTTCTTCCCCAAATTCTTTTGCACGCAACATGTACAGGAAGGAGCACGCACAACATAACCCACCAACCAAGAACTAGGGTTCCAATTTTCGATCTCATTTCTCGACGAAACTCGATCAAACCACTTGCAAATCGAAGCCCTACGCGAGAGCTACTCCCACCACCAACCACCTGAAGCTCGGCCCTAGGATTGGCCTTGAAAAGCGTGCGAAAATCTGCAGGTTTCGGCCCCCATTGCTCCCTCTACGTTGCACCATTTCCGATCATCACCGTATGGAATTAAAGCTCATCTCGTGCTCTTCGATTCTTTAGTTAACAACTTTGGCCAATTCTTGATGGATTGGAAGAGATTAAGAGATGAAGAAGAATGATTTTCAGCCTTACATTATAATGGTGGCGGCTGCAAATATAATTAGGGTTTAAATTTAAATTTTTTTTTTTATTTTAAATGAAGGGTAGAGGCTTATTTATAAGGAACGAGCAAGCGTAAACACTATTCATCCCGGGAATTCCGAACTCCGATTTAGGCGCCGTAACCAGCGTACCTAGGGTTTATCCCGCGTTCCGGACACAATGGAACAGGTTTCGGAAGCTAATTCGGAAGTATGTGCGAGTTATGGCTGAAAACGTTCAATTTAAATTAAACCGATTTAACTCGATTTCTAGGCGTTTTAATTTGTACCGGACAAACGGTAAATCCGATTGACTTGAAATTTGAAACCTTACAATAATATCACATTACGGATCCGATGAAACTGGTTTCGTCGAAATCCGAGACTTTTTGAAAAATGGCTATTTTGACTCGCCAAATTTAAATTAAAAACGATTCGATGCGTTTCGAGCTGCCACGATCAAACGATAACTCCGATTGACACGAAAATTGAAATCCGGTAATAACTAACTATTACGGATCCAATGAAACTGGTTTCGTTCAATTCTGAGACTGTTCAAAAATTGGCTATTTTACTAGTCGATTTAAATATTAAAATATTCAATTTTCACAAATTAACTTTTAATTCGATTTTAAAAGTTCTAAAATATTTCTATAACTCCAGTATGATTAAATAAAATTTTCCAAATTATTTTCAATCATTTTTAACTCAATTTTTAATTATTTCCATAATTTAACGTATTAAATTATCGATTTAATTATTCAATTAAATCCAATAAATCAAATAAAAATTTATTTGACTTATAAATTCACTTATAAATATTTAAAATAAATTAAATATTCAAATTTTAAATTAATAAAATTTCTGGGTCGTTACAATTACCCATGTCAGATGCATATTCCACTTTCAGAAATGATGGGGATAAATTCATAAAAATCACACAGTTCTGTCTATTTGTGGTATATTTATTTCGGGAAATTTGAATATCTACTAACCATGCATAACCGTTAGGACTTTTAAATGAGATTAGTAGTATTCCAATTTAATTTTAAAAATGAAATCAAGTATCTTCTAACCACGCATGACCGTGAGGACTTTTAAATGGGATTAGAATCAACTTGTCTATTTAACCAATTAATTTTGATATGCGTTCCATACATGCATAACCGTGAGGACTTTTAAATGAGCATGGAAGCACATAATCAAAAATCCAAGTAATTCACCCATGCATAACCGTGAGGACTTTTAAATGAGAGTGAATACTTTGGATATTTATTTTTATTGAAGAATATAATAAATTGAAGCACAGATAATTTCCTTTATGAATCTGAAGATAAAACAAATTGAAGAACGAATAATTTCCTTTGTAAACTACCACAAATTTACATACTATATATGATTTTGATGAGTGATGGTCGATAGAAAGATGATAGAAATAGAAATGACCATGGAATTTTTACCCAACAAAAAGTTTTTATAACTTTTGTTATGAAATTCTAAAGAAATTTTTCTAAATATATTGTCTTGAGTAATGTATGACAAATATCGACACTCATCACTTTTTCAATCACTATTGATCTTTTCGATAATCATTAGGGAGTTAGATTAGTCAAAATAGTCATTTAAAATCAAATCCAAAAATTATAAAAATAATTTTTCAAAAATGACTAATCTGTAAATATGGTCAAACATGATTTTCTCGAGGGGGTTTTATAAGAAAATTTTCTGCTATTTGAAAATTATTTCAAGTGAAAAATATGCAGATATTTTCTTTGAAAAAAAAAAAAAAAATCGATGCAGCAAATGAATGAGTCAAAAATTAATCACGTTCCACTAGTAATTTTTCTATCAACCATATTACCAGTGTAATCTGCATCTGAATTTAAATTTCACTCAAAATTCACTCGTTGAATGTCAAAGACCAGATTAAGAAATTTCAACAAATTTTCTCATGATTATTATCAACAAATTTTAAATGAAATTCTCTTGGATTTGAAATGAAAACCGTGTTAACAATCAAACATATATTAAAGTGTCAATTTTAGAAGCCATCAAACATTATTTTTATTTCAAAGCAATTTCTTAAAAGTTTCAATAATTTCAAAAAAATTTAAAATCCTTTTTACAATTTTTAAAATAGAATTCATTAGGATTTTAAATCTAGGCCGTGTCAAAACATGAATATAGATTTAGCCAAAAATATTATAACAACAATATTATTATCCAATCAAAACACTATTTTTCTCTCAAACTTATATATCAAGTAATTCTAGAGAATTTTATAGTGTTTTTGGCATAAGAATATAAATGGCTAACAATTTTGAATAAAGTCAGAATCAAAATCATCATTAAATCATCATCATATCATCATCGCATAATTGGCTGATTTTATTCAGAAAATGGTACAGATTATCACATTTAATATATCGTACAAATAAATATACCTTTACCTGTCTTTACCTTTACGATATTTCTCGTCGTTGTCGATTGTGATTCTGTCACCCTTATACTAGGCTAAGGAACTTAGCTTTGTCGCCCGTTGTGTTTCTGGAACAGCCAAAATCCAGAGAACACTATTGTTGTTCCTTAGCCTGCCACCACACCTACACGGAAAAGGATTTATGTGACCTATTTATTTTTATAGGTCCATGGTTGTTAGTGGCAGAAAATTTTGAAAAATAATTTTGTGTAGACCCAAAACTATTTATAATTGTTCCCTTTGCCACCCAAATTTGTTTAACTTTGAGAGATTTTATATTTGTGCCTTTTGGAACCCAAATCGGTATAGTTTTCACATGTTTGGGTCTATACCAACAATTATTGTGATCGTGTCCAAATTTTCTACAAATTGTGCACATAGAATTAACTTGATTAATCTTGTTTTCAACAATTTTCGAATTATTATATCCAAGTCCTTGTCTAACCGTATTAACAGTTTGCTTTCCTAATAGCATATTCAACGATTTTTCACTTTTTGAAAATTTATCTAAAGTCGTAGACAATTGTTGGACTTGTGATTTGAGAGATTCATTTTCGTTTAACAACTGTGTGCACTTTTTAATAGAATTCTCTCTCCTAGTATTTTCATTCTCCTTTAAAATCAGAATTTCATTTTCAAGCGATTTTATTTTAATTTCTGATTTTTTAATTTCCTCATCAAATGTTGGACACTTATCACACTTAGGGATCCTACTTTGATAGGTTTTAACTAATTGATCAAGTTGTTTATTACATTCTATCAAAGTATCTTTTTGAGATTCAAGTTTGGCGTATTTTTCCCTAAGTCGTTCAAAACAACCGTTTACTTTATGAAAATATATAAGCAACTCAGAATGGGTAAGTTTTGATACCTCACTTGGCTCGTCATCGTCACTGTCAGTTGTATCACCTCGAAGACACAATTCTGCCTTTTCGCTTTCACTGCCAGTGCTTTGATCATTCTCGTCTATTTCATCCCAAGTGGCTGCAAAACTTTTCTTTTTCTGTTTCTTTCCGTGGCTGGATTTAATTTGTGGACAATCGGGCTTGATATGGCCGGGATTGTTGCAATTATAACAAATAAACTTTTGTTCTTCTGAGTAGTCTAGTGCTTTGGCTATTCTGCTTTTTGCTTTTTGAATTCGAGCTGAATTTCCATGTTTTTGATTCCATTTTTTGAATTTCCTTATTAACAGCTCCAATTCTGCTGCTCCATCATCTTCATCGTTATCATCATCACTTTCGGTTGTTCCTTTGAGAGCTATTGATTTCTTTTGAGTGTCACCTCCTTCACGCTCTTCTTTGAATTTCATTTCAAGCTCATAAGTGGTGAGATTTCCGATGAGTTCCTCAACTTTAAGTTGTTTTAAATCTTTCGATTCTTGTATGGCAGTTACTTTTGCTTCAAAGCTTCGTGGAAGGACTCTGAGGATTTTCCGGACTATTTCTAATTCGGTGTATGTTTTTCCGAGAGCTTTTGATTTGTATACGATATTGGAGAGTCGTCCGTACGTCTCTTTGACATTTTCTTCCTTCGCCATTTTGAAGTTCTCGTATTCGCTGCTTAGCATTACAAGGCGAGATTCTTTGACTTGAGATGTTCCTTCGTGAGTCACTTCTAGTATGTGCCATATTTCCTGCGCAGTTAGACAATGTGAGACACGATTAAATTCAAATTGATCCAATGAACAGATAATAGAATTCATAGCTTTGGCATTAGTATTCTGTAATTTATTTTCTAGTTCTGTCCATTGTTCCTTTGGTTTCTCTATTTCCTGATTATCTACAGTTATAGTTGGTATACTATAACCTGTCTCAACAATATTCCAAGCGACAATGGTTTTCAGAAAAATTTGCATTCTATTTTTCCAGTAAGCATATTCACCATTAAACATTGGTGGTCTAACTATGGATTGTCCTTCTGCAAAAGCATTATTAAAAGAAGCCATTTTAAAAAATTCAAATTTTTAAAACAAAAAACCGATTTTTGAAACACGAATTTTCAAAACAAAAATTGATTTTTGAAACACGAATTTTTAAAACAAAAATTGATTTTTGAAACACGAATTTTTAAATTAAAAATTGGTTTTTGTAAAATCAAAATTTTAAAACGAAAATGGCTTTTGTTCCTAGCTCCGATACCACTTGTAGGATCGATTTCACCCTAGAGGGGGGGTGAATAGGGTGATAGTGTAAATTATAAAAATTAATTGCAGAAGCTAATTAATATTTAACACGGATCACAGAATAGCAGCACAGATATCGCAGAATATAAATAACAGAATAAAACAGAACAACACAGAATTTACCCAGCTTCGGCAAAACCCTTCCTACGTGCTGCCCCCAAGGTTTCTACTAGAAATTAGATAGTCCCTCGCTTACACACGTAAACTCGCTATACCCGCTATTGACTAATCTAACTCTACGCTCAAAACCTTGACCACAACTCAACTACCGAGTTGCAAATTCCCAAACTACACACCGTAGTTTGCACCCTAGTCACACGACTAGAAAATTAAAACGGTTTAAAAAGAAAATACAATTAAAAACGATTATAAAACAAAAATAACCCTAATTAAAAAACCCTTATATAAAAAAAAGAATTCTCCCTTTTAAAAACAATAGGCCGGCCTCTTTTATTATTTTGACCCGTCTCCTTTTGCTTTACTCCGTTCGTTTGCGTGTATAATGGTGGCCGTTCCTCTTGCAAATTTAGGGCTTCATTCCTTTTCCAGATTTAGGGCTTTTGAAGTGCCGATAGTATGGAGATTGATTCTATGATCTCTTGCGTGTATCCTTGATTGATTGATGCTCACTTCGGCTACTTCTTTGATCGAATTCCTTCTTCGATTCGGTATGTAATTATTTGCTTGTGCTTTTCTGATTTTATGCTTTCTGCAATTCGATAATCTTGCCGATGATGTGAATTTGATTTATATAGGGTTTGTAAATCCTATTCTTGCGTTCGTATAAAATAATTTGAATTTGTCACATTCTTTTGATTGGCCGTTTGATTATGCTTGAGCGATTGATAATCGAACTGACTTTGTCATCTTCGTATCTTTTGCATTCCTTGGTTGACACGGTTTTGAATTTACTTTCGTGATAACCACGGCTTTGTTGATTTCTGGAATTTATACTTTGTTGACTTGTTCAACATTGACATGGCGATTTTACTATGACTTCGGCCTTGACACTGATTTCGACTTCACTGAGAACTATAGTCTCTGGCCATCTTCTGATCGGTTTAACATGAACTGACTGCACTTGCTTGATATGAAATACATATATTTACACAGATGCTTCACTGCATCTGTTGTAGTTGCTTTATACTTCACTGTGCACTTTACTTGGGCATTTTGTATGTTTCATTTTGATCCACTTTGTCATTGCATATCTATATATGCTTGACCTCTGTTACATGCTTGCTGTATTCATTTGAGTTGATTGTTGCATTGTTACTGGTTCATTTGATAGCACTAGCTTGTTCATTCTGTACTTCTGGTTTTTGCATGATGGTCTTGTGGCAGTTAATAGTTGCTGTGCACTTCAGTTTGCTGTCATGTTCTTGTGCTCGAGCTTGTTGCTTCATTGCTTACTGTCATTTGCTTCATGTCATACTATTTTGTTTCATTGCTGCACTTGACTTTTGTTACTTGAGCTTTGAATTGTACCATGATAGTCATGTTCCATTGTTGTACACTGCATTCATGTCACTGGTATGCTGCAGCTTGCATCTTTGTTGCATTTGCTTCATGTACCCTACTGCTTTAAACTTCTCTTGACCATTGCTTCATGTCTTACTGTGTTGACCATTATGCACTGTAGCTTGAGTCTTTGTTGAAGTTGTTGTGCACTTGTTCATATGAGTATGCTCACTGTTGTTGCTGCAATCTTCACTTCTGGTTAGCCACTGTTGCATTACTATGTCTTGTGGCATGTTGATGCATTGTCGTGAGTAGTTTGTAGTTGCTTCACTGGTGGCCTATGTACATGCTTCCCTGCATCTTGTCTTGTATTACTTGTGTCACCATACCTGTTGTACATGCAGCTGAATCATGCCTGAAGTCGTTGCCTGGTTTCACTGTCCACCTGTATCTTGGCTTTGCTTGCATTGACATGTTATGGCCTGTACTTGTATGCTTCATATATGTGGGTGTTTGAAAGTTGCTACTGACTTGATTCACTTCATGTTTGTTGCCAGTTTACCTTGATTCTGCATCACTTGTAGCTTGCTACTGTGTTATATGCACCCATTATGTTTGATCTGCTGATGTTTGTTGCAGTCCTTGTTTTTGGTCTTCATTCTGGTTGTCACTTGAAATTGTTGAGTTGTTGCACACTTGTGATCTTTAGTTTGTACTTCTGGTCTACTTTGTCTACATGTATTTCATGTTAATTTTTGAATTTTTACTTGCGTTGAATCCAGTTTCAAAAACTCGGGTTTGACCTTGTGCTCGTGTCGTGATTGCACGTGAGTTGAACCCAGCTTTTCATTTGGGTTTGACCTGTGCTTACCTGTTCCTGTAAATCGATCAAGTGTATATCGATGTGCACGGCCTTGTGGCATGTACAGTGATACACTGTGCATGTCACATTGTTCGTGTGTGATGAATTCAAATTTAAATTATGACGAACAACCCAAATAACTGAGGCAAATCATATTTTCAAAAATCATATTTTATTTTATATTGCAAAAATATTTCTTTTTCAATTTTACTGCGTTAGTTTATATTTTTGCAGATTTCTCAGATGCTGGATTCTAACTGGAATGCAGTTGAAGATAAATACGAGTGTGAGTGATATGTAGTGAGGTGACCTGTAAATATGAAATGTGATGTAATTGTAATCAAAGTTGTATAGTTATAGTGAGAGCTTGAAATTGTACTATTCAAAGTTGTAATAAATATTTATTTGAATAAAATATTCGTTTGAATTCAAATTCTGTGTTATTTATTTTATTCAGCAAATATTTATTTAATCTGTGAAAATAAATAGTATATTATCAAATACATTTAAACAAATGAATATATGTTTATTATCATCAAACAAAAATCATATAAGCGCATATTCAACAACTCAAATACAGACAGAACTCCTCCCTAAGGTTACTAAGATACCAATGCGGGCTTCAGCACTTCCAACTAATCCAAACTCGAGAAAACCCACTCATACGAGTGTGACCAAGCTTACAATCCAAAAATATACTCCGAATCTTGAAAAGATTTCCTTCAGAGATTGGTGAAATCCTTCACACCAAACTGCAAAACTACTCAATATGCCCAACACTGCCCTGGCAGACCACTTCCAACTTCAAACATTCGAACTCCAACCATTGGTAGTTGTGTTACACACACCACCACCCTATCTACCTTTATTATTTATTGGATAACCTGAACCGGTAACCCAATCTAATAATTAGAAATAAATATATATATATATATATAATTACAAATACGCTCTCTCAAAACAGACACCACTACAGAGCCTAGGTATTCACTCAACCTAGAGCTCTGATACCAACTGTAACGACCCAACTTCCACACTCCAGGAAGTCACATCGCTAAGAAGAAAGAAAGGGATAGAAAAGAGAAAAGAAAGGAAAGAAAGAACAGACAACATCAGAATCTCACAGCGGAATCGAATAAATTATAATATAACACATAATTCATTACATAGTATCATATACATCAGAGTAATACAGCTAATACAACACAAAACTAGATAGTTATAAACATATGTCTAGCATTTACAATCCAAGTATATCAGAGAAATGGATACAACTCAAACACAGCGGAACCACTAAACATATCTACACGCCGAAGCCTCCTGCTCCATTTTCTCCTCCAGAACTCGTCAAAGCAATCCTGAAACACTTGACTACTCATACGTAATATGAGTAACCAAGAGTTTAATAAAACAGAAAATAAACACTCAGGTCAGACAGAGGTCTGGTGTGAGTAAACGGGGTTAAAAGTTGCTTAACTTTAGAAAATCCTTTGAAAACAAAAGGTATCACTTAAGACTTCCCACACATAAACATGGAAAAAAATTTACCTTATGCTAACCAAAACATTTGATAGGAAATCCAGTGATATTATAATAGTGTCTAGGGTTTTCAAGTAAATAAGAAATAGCCGAAATTGTTACATCTATTAAATTCTAGCTACTAGCCACAAAAGTGGGTAATACAAACAAAACCGTAGGGTCTCGTAGGGTAAATGGGTTTCCATCAATGGCAGGGCTACTGGGGTACCGCCCGTCACAGTACGTGGCCTAGATCACCGTACCGAGGATTACTCCCTTCATCCCCTGCAATACAAAGCCGGACCCGTTCCTTACTGAACTGTTTCGAACAAGACTACCCCGCAGATTGGTCGTCACCAACTGCCACACAACCGAAATATAAAGGGGCCTCTAGACAGGGATAAATCTTGCTCTCAAGTAGGGGCTACCCACGAAGCTTTGCTGCACCTTCCCTGTTTAAGCCATTCCCGGTTGATGAGGCTTGAGGCTACGATTACCTTTATAGGACATGACAAACTTAGAATGCTCATCGTCCGCCTGACGATGTGCTGAAAGCATTCAATCCATACAAGTTTGTTCCGGGTTCGAACGAAACCGAAGGCATTATCTCGTTACACTCGTATTGGAATCACCCTCAGAGTTAACGACGATAACCCTTGCACTCTATATCACCATCTCGAATCTATACGCACTATTCCGTCAACTCATTACGGAATCACCCACAGAGTTATACTGACGTATAGCCCTTACACCTCGAGTCTTCACTTGCTCCACTTGGATTAACGACCTAACGTGTAATTGGAATCAATGTGGTTTTCGGAATTCCAAATATAGAAACCTGATCCCGGTCTCACCGAAACCAAACGCCATTTTAATGTCCAAGTTGTACTTAAGGGTTTTAAACAATTTACTTATTCATTGTTATTTATTTTACAGAGATAGATAAACTACATCTAACAATAGATAAGCACATTTATATCATAACAGATAATCTGTATCATCCATAAATAGATAATCATTCAACCAAATAATCCATCACAAACTATCATACTTAAACCAATCATCCATATCATATAGATACAACTAGTCTCATTACTGAGATCACAACCATTCAATCAATAGCAACCATAAGCAAAGATTCATTAACCATCAATTATAATTAATTTAAAATGAATTAAATCAATTACAACTATCTCTAATTAATTTAAATTAAATTAAATTAATTAACACATTTAAATCTTGCTTAACATCCATTAATTAATTAATCCAGTTAATTAATTCACTTCCTAAGTATTAACTTGATTAAACATCTTTGATTAGTCATTCACTAATTACAATTAGTAATTAGTCCTTAATAAATTTTATAAATTAATTAACCTTAATCATAAGTAATTAACATTTAATTACTCATATTATTAATTAATTATAATTAAATATATTTATCCTTAATTAATTACAATTAATTAATCACTTAATTAGTTAATATTTAATTAAACAATCATTAATTACATCATTAATTAAAATAATTAATGATCTCTAATATTTAATAAATTACTTAATTAAAATTAATTTCATTTAATAATTAATCTAATTATTAATCACCTTAATTAATATCCAATTAAGTAATTAACTATCTTTAATTACTTTATTATCAAATTAATTATTCAATAATTAATCCTTAATTAATTCCTTAACTAATTACTAAAGTAATCATCCAAATTACTAACTACATTCCAGAAATTATCATTATTACTTCTCTGAGTAATCCTACTCCACTAATTACATTAAGTAATTTACACTCAAAATCATCAAATGATTTATTAAAATTAATTAAACTGAATAAATTAATTTAACAATCACAATATTCAAATTTATTGACATTAATCAATTACTTAATTATCCTTAGATAATTATCACCAATTATTAATTAATATCATTTCATTCATTATATACTTAAGAAAATTTGAATTAGATTAATTATCAAAATTAATCTAAATCTTTATTCAAAATCAAATAATTAATTAAACCCTTAATCATCTTAAAGATTTTCAAAATAATCAAATTACTATCAAATGACTCATTTAAATTCAAAATGTATTAAAACAATACATTTCTAAAATTTTAATTCGAATTACCATTTTATTTAAAGATTCAAATGTATAATTATTTAAACATTAATTCCAAAAATAATTATAAACCATAAAAATAAAAATGAATGTTTAAACAACATTCATCACTTAAATATAAAGAAAGATTTAACACTAAATTACTTGATAAATTAAGCATTGAAAATAAATTGATTATTTTCAAGTTTTAAATTAAAATCAACACTTAATATTTTACTTCAAATACTTTCAAATACTAAAGGAACTCAATTCTTTCAAGCTTTAAACTTATTTGAAATCAAATTTTTATTTCCAAATTCACTTTTAAACATTCAAATATGTTTATTCATTTTAAATTTAAAAATTGTTTTGAAATTAAAACTGAGTTTCAAAGAAACTTGAAAACAGTTTCAATTAAATTTCAAAACACATTTAAATCTTCCTTAAACCATTTAAATTTGTTTCAAATTTTAAAAACTAACAAAACTGTTTTAGCTTAAGTTTGAATTTGAAAGCAACCTGAAACTTATTTTTAAACTTGATTAAACTAAATTAAATCTTGTTGAAATCTAAGATTTCCATTTGTTAAAAACTTTGAATTTCAAACTACACTTGAATTCAGTTTCAACTCATACTTGAATCAAATTGTAAAATTGAAAATATGAATTTTATTTAAACAACAAACTACAAAATTACATGTTCTAAGACCTGCACTGTTTTTAATATAGATTTAAAATCTAATTTAAAACTTGTTTAAATTTAAAATATTTGATCTTTAAAAACTTTGAATTTCAAACGTAATTTGAATTCAAATCCAACTTGTACTTAAATCAAGTTGCAACTTAAAAATGTGAATTTCATTCAAGAATCTAAAACTGCAAACTCACTCTGGATTTGAACCTGCAAACTGTTTTGAACTCTTGATTTAAAACAGAATTTTAAATCTTGTTTGAATTTAAGATTTTACTTTTAAAAACTTTGAATTCAAAGCTACATTTGAATTCAGTTTAAATCTTACACTTGATTCAATTTACAATCTTTAAAATAGAAGCTTCATTCAAAATTCTTAAAAACTATAAAGCAACTTTCAGGTTTAAAACCTGAAACAGTTTAATTTTTGATTTAAAACCAAACTTTAAACTTGTCTAAGACATTTAATCTTTTAAAAACTTGAATTTCATACTCTATTTGAATTCAGCTTCAACTTATACATGAATCAAAACTCCTGCACTTGAGTTTGATTTCCATTCAACATTAAAAAAAACTGTGAAAGCTCTCTGTATAAACCTGTAACCAAAAACCCGAGACACTCAACCAACTACTTCGAGTTTCCATCCCCGTTTCTTCGAATCAAAAATAAAAATACCCGAGCAATGACCCGAGTTAAAACCCTGCACACTACTAATACGTTCCTGAGTTCAACTCTGCAACCAAAAGTAAACCTGGAAACTAATTCACCTGCCTCACTCTCTCTAATCATAAAATACCAAATTTACTCCACTAACATGAAGCATTAAAACACCCTAAACCCACTGGCTTAACAGATTGATTCAATTTTTTCCTATTTCTGTTTAAAACAGAAATGTCCTTCCCTAACAGTTTATTTAAAACTGTAATATAATTTTTTAAAAAAAAATTCCTAAATTCCAACATGTATTCTAATTTATTCACTTGCTCTAATAACTTATGATGTTTGATATTTGTTTTATAATTCATGTTTTAAACATGCATCCTGTTACAATCTGTTTTAATGTTTTCTTTAAAAGTTTGATATTTTTTTTCATTTCAAATGTTCACTGCAGAGTTGTTTCCAGAAAGAAACAGACCTCCATTACTAATCTAATCATCATTTTATAAAACCTGTATTAAAATTAAACAACATGCCCTGCTTATACATATTATTTTCTAACAGAATTACTCAAGTGAATAAAGTTTCCTATTAATGCATATTAAGACAGAAAACTGTAGTTTAGGATTACTGAAATTCCATACATATATATCATATTGTTCACAACAGAATCATACAACATCCAAATCTTATAAATTCACATGCAACATATATATTCAACTTCTTGCAGAAATAAATAAATAGATAACAAGGCAGTTCTAATCACCCAGATTTCTAATTAAGGTGAACTAATATTTCATTCGAGAAATTTATAAAATTTTAATCTTAAAAGAAACTGTTTTTAAAACAAAAGTTCACTCACCTTAAATTGAAGATGTAGAAAATAATTTAGCTGCAGATTTCATTGTCCAGAAATTGTTTTCAAATGCATGATGAACCTGGATGCCATTAGCAAGTTGATGTTGCTTTACTTGATGATGTAGATTGCATGCAGACCTCTCATAACTTCCTTGCTTAAGTTTGCAGTTGAAATTGAGCTTCAGTTGATGTTGAAGCTTGCAGAGTTTAGATGCAGATTTGAAGAAATTCGAAGTTGAGACTTAGCTTCAGAAATGCAGATTTGATTTGCATTTTGATTGCAGAAATTGAGGTTTTGAAGAGGAAGATTGCAGGTTTGAAGATAAATTTATATTTGTTTGTAGATTTTGAACATGAATTGGTTTTGCAAATTTTAGATGGAATTTGGTTTTCAGTTTTCTTTCTAACATCTGATTTAAGTCTCAATTGAAGAAAATGTTTTTAACAAGATGTAATGTTATGTTTTCTTATTAATAATAATAAAAATCAAAAATAAATTAGCATGCCACTTGTTATGTTATAGTGTAGATTAATTACAAGTGTATCTTTATGTTTTAAGAGTTTAACACATATGCATGTTAATATTTAAAAGCCATTTCTAAATTTATAATGTATTTGAATTATCTTAAAACTATTTCTAATTTGTTTTAGCAAGTTACAAATGATTTATTAATATTAGCTTTTAAATAATAACGTATAAATTTCTTTATAAAGAAAAATAAATGCTCACTTATATTTCTATAAAAATATAAGAACGATTTTTAAAACAAACAATTGATAAGTTTACAATACTAATTAATTTAAATCCATTTACAATTTATTCATTTATATATAAATTAGAAAATACCCTTTATTAAAAAATAAAATTAAAATTAAAAACCAAATCTTCTATTTACGATGTATAAACATTTATACGTCATAAATAAAATATTTTTAATTTAGTTAAGAAAGAATATTTATTATTTAAATATTTTTAACTTTTGAAAACAATATCATTTAACAAACTAAATAATTATTAATTTTCAAAAGAGAATTGTAGTTTGAATTAAATTGTTAAATCAATATTTCACATTTTAAAATAATTATCAATGAAATTATTAAATAATTATTGCCTCAATTTCCGGGACATCACAGATGTTATGTTTGCTATAATTTCTATAGTAATCGATTATCAATCCTGGGTAGTCACTTGACGTAGGTATATAGGACGTAGATACGTAGACACCCGATTCTATACTTAGAATGTTGTACATTTTGACGATGATAATAGAGTAGCATATTATAGATGTTATGTGATGACTCTTTGTGTGCAGTAAAAGGTAAGGTATGACACTCTTTCCTCTTTGTTCCATACTATATTGACTTGTGTAGCATTTTGAGATATCTTATCACTCACACTAAGACTATTGTTTGACTCAAGATTTATGCTTTGCTTCTTATTATTCTAGGTACTTTCAAATAAGTATACTTGGTAGCATGTCGAGATGATTCGCGGTAGCTGTACAGAGGATGAGTTGGATGGAGCTTTCTCATATTATGTACATAGACTACTATACTTACTCCATTGTGCAACATAATGTAGTCTTTACAGTGTATGCTCATTATTATGAAATAGTTTTTGGGTTTACTCAATTGTATAAACTCTACTATTATGTTGTATAACTATTTCGATATATGCTATGCTAATTGATCAATTAGTAATTACTATCTCTCTTATTTTATATCTGTGTTCTCTATTATACTTTATTTGATGTGTTGTGAGATGTGTGATAGGTTTTATGATTGATTTTCTTTCCATTTATCTTTGAGAATCATCTTATATCGACCGAGCACTATAGCAGCACACTCACATATGTCACTGGATGTTAGTGGGTAGAGCAATCGTAGCATTTGGTATCAAAGCTTAGGTTAAACAATTAACCGAAGTTGATGCCGTGGTCCAATAGGGATCGACAAGAAGCTATCATTTAAGACTAGTTCGAGAATATACGTAGTTGAGAGAGAACGTATATGTTGTATATTTTGGTTTTCAAGACCATATAGTGGTATACATAACATACAATTTGCACGCATGCATGAGTACCGCTGATGTAGTTTTCCTTTACAAGAAAGCGATCATTTTTGTTACAGATTAAGAATGAGTTGACATACAAGAAAAGCTACAAGGAGCTTCGTCTTTGGAGTTGATAAAGTAGCGGGTTTGGAGGCAGATAACCCTAACTTGTAAGCGATGTTTTATACAATGGTGGAGAACATGATGCAAAATATCCAAGTGATTTCTCGTAATGTCATTGTTGGTGGTGTTGCTAAAGTACAGGGGTTCATGTCCGATTTAGCTAAGTTGAATATGGATTTTTCCAGTCTTAATGGAAAATCATTCCAAAGAAAGGAATTAGCAATGGAGGTACATGAATAGTTGGATATATGTGAACGTATCTTTGATAATATGGAGATTGATGACACAATAAGGAGGAAGTTAGCAACCTAACAGCTTTAAGGAAGAGCCATGGAATGGTGGAACTCCATTATGGTCGGCACTCCTATAGTTCGCTGGGAACCATTTCAAAACGAGATTTAAAGAGAAGATTATCCCACCTGCTCAGGAGTCGATGTTGTTTAGAGAACTTGCATATTTGAAGTAGGGAGATATGTCTATCTCCAAGTATGTATCTGTGTTCGACGCTCTATCAAAATATGGGATGTGTATCAATAACACTTCGTTAAAGAAAAATGAAAAGCTAATTATGAGATTTGATGATTGTTTAGAGGAAAACCGGTGAGGCGTATTGATGAGCATTTCAAGAAGATTGTGGAGAGCCCTTCGACTTGAGAGATTGTACCCCAAAGCTAAGTTTGCTAATGTAGATGTTAAGGAAGAGCCAATATGACAATAAGGTGGTGGATGCAGAAAGAAGTAGAACGAAAGAGAAAGTAGTTCCAAAATAAAGATGGCGATATGAAGGGTAAGTGGGAACCTACTTGTTTTAACTGTGGAGAGAGAGAGGCTACTTGAATAAGAGTTTTAAGGTAGACTGCAAGAAGTGTTGCAAATGAAACAGGAAGGGCATATGCAGAGAAATTGTCCAGAATCAATAAAGTAAAAGCAGGCGGTGAAGGCATATGTTTTGGATGTTATTCCAACTTCGTCCAGTGCTCCGTTAATGAAAGAGAATGGAAAGGGCATTATTATTCATGATATGCTTTCGGTTTATAATGTTCCTATATGTATTTTATTTTATACCAGGGCTTAACATTCTTTTATCTCTGGTGACCAGGTAGATAGATTCGGATGAAAACCCAAAATAATGGACAGGCCTTTAGTAGTGATGACCATTGTTGGAGGCTCTATTGGCATGTGTTTAGTTTTCTGGTTTTCCTTATAGAGTCATGGTTGCTCTTTTGTTTGTAATTGCTTCATTTTGATTTTTATTAGGATGGATATTATCGTGAGGTGGGCTAGCTGAACATGTATGTAATAGTGATGGATTACGAGAGACCCTTGGTCACGATTGTAGCTGAGGAGGGACAAAACTTGCTGACTGATGGCCTATTGGAGGAAAAGGTTATGGTCCGCTTTCTATAGAGGTTCCATAGGAGGAGTTTCATATATTCCTATAATTAGAGAGTACCCAGATGTATTTGAGGAGGTGATCAAATTATCGTCGCATATAGAAATTGAGTTATGCATAGATTAAATAAAGGAAGCATGACCGATAGTTATGCCTTTGAGGTATATGGCACTCAGAGAGTAGAAGGAGTTGGAGGTGCAATTGAATGACTTTTAGGTGGAGGGTGCATTCATAGGAGTACATCCTAGCTGGGTGCATCCAAAATATTCACCGTTAAGGAAAATGGTTCTGTGAGTTTATGTGTTGATCACTATAAGGTGAATAACGTGACAAAGAAGACAAAGCATCCAATCCCCTGTATTTGTACGACCCCAGATTTTTGGTAACATTATTTAGGAGATTTAGTTAGATAAATTAAATAAAATAATGTGTCGATTAGTGGATTCAGATTTGATTTTAGTTGGGGTAGCCATGGCTTTTAAACCAATGAAATAAAATAGAGTTTAAAATAAATTAGAGGAGGAGTATTGTGGGAAAGAGGCCATTCCTGTATCCCCAAATCTAGACTATGTATCATTTTATACGATCATTTCATTTCAAAATTTTGAAAATCAAGGCCAGCCACCATTAACAAAGAAAGGAGAAGGAGAACTAAAGAAAAGTTAAAGGAAAAGCAAATTCAAATCAAATTCATTCAAATCTCAGCTCCTTATTCTCTAAAGTAAAGGTAAGTAATGTTTACATCTCTAAATTTTTATAGTTTAGGTTTTAAAGTTAAATCTGAATGATTTTGCAAAGATTTTCCATTTTTTTGAATGGTAAAATGATTATATATACATATTGATGATTTATATATATTCATATAGATTTTATGACATGTTTGAGATGAAAAGCTTATTAAAGGACATCTGTTAGACTTGCAAATTTTTATGATGATCTAAAAAGATACTTTAGAGATGGGTTTCAGTTTTCAGATTTTTCTAAATTTTTGTTGAATTGTTATGAATTTTCTAAGGAAGAAATGGTATTTTTGATTATAAAATTATTTGCAGGAAAATAATTTATTATTTCAATCCAAAAATTTTGTATATTTATAAACACATAATCATTGATTTTCTGCATTTTTTCTAGATTTTTCCAAGGCGATTTAATAGTTAATAAAATTATTTAAGGCGTGGGAATTAAATATTTTATATAATTATAAAGGAGAAAGGGGCTTTTTCTAAATTGTTTAAATTTCCAAATAAGGAAAGTCGGCAACATTTTGAATGTAAAAATCTGGCAACCGATCAGATTTAGACAAATAAGGCTGGTTAGGTACAAAAGGACAACTTTAAAGTACAAATATAAATAAATAAATAAATATATATATATGCTTTTTGCTATTTCGACTCCTTCGGCAAGAAGTTCCACTTCTATTCCAAACCTTCTGACAAGGTCCATTGGTATCAAACCTTTGGACTAGGTCAACAACCAATGCACATAATATCCAACAACTAGTACATAGTGAATTGAAGAAGTGAAAGGTTTAGGGTCGAAAGGTAAAAGCTTCCTAAAGAGATGAAACTTTGTTTTGGTTTCAACGAAAGTATGCCCGCTATCTTTCGATAAAAACAAATGGTTTAAAAGAAAAGGTGTCATATGGTTTGCTTTATTGTTTTAATTGAAACCTTTCGACTTTCGAAAGGTAAAACTTTCTACAAGGTCGAAAGGTATGAAACCTTTCGATTAGATCGGTAAGTGCATTTTTGCCGCTTCCTACCTTTCGATCAAGTTGCATCCAAAGGGAATCTTTTGTTTTCTAAAACTTGCCGCCTCTCCCTTTCTTTCAAAGGGTAGGTTTTAACACCGTCACTGCAGTGTTTATAACAACATACAGGTGGATTTAACCCAATTGGCTGCGCGGTTATCGAGGCTGCAATATGATGGTGTTGATTCATATGACGGATATATGAACAATCATGGATGATAAACATGATTATGAAGTCGGGATTTGGCATAGTCGATGGGCAAAAGATGCAGGATACTCGAAATATGAGTTTTGACAGAAATCGAGGTGATTCGAGATGTTTGGGGTTTACTTAAAGTCGCACTTGGGATTGCTTTGGGTTTTTGAGTGAGTTGCTTCAGATCAGGATAGGGTGCGCTTCGAGTCAGGAGGGTATCCGCAAGTTTTCCATGGGGCGGGATTACTTTAGGTTGGCAATCCCTTGGCTTCAGGTCGGCATGATAAACGCTTCGGGTCGGTAAGTTTCTCCTTGGGTCGGCAAGGGAGAGGTCGACATAATGGATGGGATCGGCATCTCTGGTTTGCTTCGGATAGGCATGCTTTCTTTTTCGAGTCGGCAAGCTTATTTCCTTGGATCGGTATAAGAAGGGGTCGGAATCATTCTTGGCCTGGCATGTTTGGGATGCTTCCGGTCAGTGAGCTTCCTACTTTGGGTCGGCGTCACTAGAGCCAGAGGACGGCATTATGGAACAAGGAGATGGAGTTGCTTCGAGACATAAAGCATGTTACTTTGGGTCGTTGAGGCTATCACTTCGAGCTAGTAATGGGTTTTCTTCTAGTTAGTACAACTAATATATGATCGGCATATTATAGGCTAGGGATGAGCATGTTTTTACTTAGAGTCAGAAGGTAGTTTACTTCGGATCAAAATGAAGGCTACTTCGGGTCACAACTCGGGTTTCTTAGGGTCGACATGTTTTACACTCCAAGAAATCAATGGTCGACAGTATGGACCCGACTATGGTTCTGGTGGGCCCGTATCACCTAGGAAGCCCAGTAACCCGGATTTGGCCTATAAATACAGCATGCGGGGCTTTAGAAAAGTGATTCTCATGCGGGCCTATAATATAGTATCACCTAGGAAGCCCAGTAACTCTACCATTTTTTATTTCAAAAACTTAGGATTGTAACCATAATTGATTCTCTAATCAATAAAAAGGAAATTTTTAGAGTGGACATGGGCTAGAGTTTGCTGAACCACAATAAATCTTATGTTATTACTTCTTTCTTTTTAATTATTGATTGTTCTTCATATTTATACTATCTGCATACACTCTATCTATGATATGTCATTGTTAGTTGGTGCTTTCATTAGCGTTTGGGTGTTAGTGACCAATTTTGGTTCTTTCACTGAGAAAGCTAGCACTTAGGGATTCTAAAGCTTGGATTTTGGATTTAAAGGCTTAGGAACCCGAATTCTGAAAACTATGGCAAAACAATCAACCAGGAGATGGAGAATGGAGAGGAGTCCGTAGGAAGGAAGTAAGGAGGGTTCCTTAGAAGCTAACCAGGCCTCAATCTATATTACTAGAGACGAGATGGAAATAATGCTAAAAAGACAGGAGGACATGGTACAGAATCTACTCCGATTGGTTGAAAAACTGGAGTGCAAAGTCAAGGGAATGGATTTGCAGAGAATGCTAGAAATGAGGATCACAAAGCTGAAGTAGCAGAAAAGGAGGCAATCCAAAGCAAGAATTAGAGGACAAGAGCAACCAGTATTCAAGACAGATTAGGACCATCAGGAATAACCCTAGAACTACGATCAAGCCTTCAGATCTTGTTGGCTCATTTCCAGGCAGGATGGCAGACAGTGCTGTGCAATTTGGTGTCGATAGAGGAGTGAATGCTCGTCCAGGAGAACAGGTTTCAGGATTTCCTCAAGAACTTAGGGGGTAGGTCGGACGCAACGAGCAATGACTATGGCATGGTGATAATGACATATTGGAAGAAATGGCCAGATGGGCTATGAGAGGAAGATTGATGAACAAAGATTTAAAGGACGTGAATAGGAGCCACTTTGCTCCCGTGATTAGGGAGGCCAGGAATCTTCCCGTATTCAAGCAACCAACACTAAAGACATCTGATGGAAGAATGGATCATGTTGTTCATCTAACAAGGTATATGTGGCACATGGAAGTACTGTAGGCATTGGAGGTGGTCATGGCCCAGTGTTTTCCTTTGTACCTGACGGATATAGAAGCAGTGTGGTTTAGGCAATTGGAAAGCCGCTCCAATGTAATGTGGACCGAGTTGATTGAGAGGTTTATGAGACAGTTTAGAGTCCATATCTCAAGACCTAAGAATGTGATGAGTTTGACAGCACTGAAACAGAGGACCGAAGAGTCTCTAAGTAAGTTTTTTACATGGCTTAATGCATCGGCGACATCGGTGGATTGCCTAGATCCATCCATGATTCTGATGGTAGCGGTATCTGGCGTAGTTGTTGTCGTGAAGTTCAAGAATTCGTTGACAAGGGATCCACTTATGGATCTAGGAGAGTTGTACCATGAGGCAGAAAGGATTCTACGACAAGAAGATGCGAAAACGGAAAGAGAGGAAGGAGATGAAGTCGAAGTTTATCCACACAAAGGCGGAGATTCATCCGGGAAAGATTCGAACAAATATAAAGGGAAGAGAAAAGAAGAGAGTGGCCTTGATGAACCAAGGCAGCGACGAAAGGAACCAAGATACATTTTTTATTTGGAGTTGAGCAAGACTTTAGAGTGATTATACCAAGACACTAGAAGGCATGTTTCCCACCGAAGGCCAATTAGGAGGGAGCCAACCAATACTGAAAGCAAGTCAGACAAATATTGCCTATTCCATGGTCTAGGTGGCCATAGTACAAACGATTACAGGCACTTGACGGAGGGGATCGAAGGACACATCCGAAATAGCATGTTGTTATAGTATGTGAAAAGGCGAGCGGCCACGATGGAGCAGGAGTGGCCACCATCGACGCTAAATGAAGACGTCCCTGGATCGATGCATCATCTTGCCATCAACTGATTGGAACAATGAATAAATAATAATCTCCACAATGAAACGGTTAAGTCACTTACACATATATGGGATCACAAACATTCCCCGGGCATGCTCTGAGATGACTATAAACCACCACTATGGAGATGCTTGCATTTGGATGTTTTAATTTTGCTTTTGTTTTGTTTTCTTTGTATCTAGATTTGATTTTGTTAGTTGGAAATTTCAATTATAAGGCTCATTTGAATGTAAAGTATGACATTCACAATTTTCCTCGAACGGCATCGGACTTCGAACGGTCGCAATTTGCCTCGCGCGACACCCGACCATGAACGGTCCCATCTCGCCTCGAACGGCATCATACCATGAACGATCACAATTTGCCTCGAACGGACCGGACCATGAACGATCATATCTCACCTCAAATGGCATCCGACCACGAATGGCCATGATTCGCCTCGAATGGCACCGGACCATGAATGGCCACAATTCGCCTCGAACGACACCACAACTCGAACAGTCACAATTTGCCTTGAATGGAACCCGACCTTGAACGGTAACAACTCACCCCGAATGGCAGCCAACCCTGAACGGTCACATATTGCCTCGAACGGCATACGATCTCGAACAATCACTATTCACAATCAGGTAAGATAATTAATCTCTTCGCAGGTCATCATCAGATTCTGAACATCAAGCATATGATGCTACAAAACGCACCTTTCTATCGCAAAACATGTTTTACGAGGCAAAGTGTTAAACCGCCTTTTGACAAGGCGACGTACAGGCGGATTTAACCCAACCGCCTGCACGTTTATCAGGGATAGAGTATGATGATGTTGATTTATATGATGTATAGACGATCATTCATGGATGATAAACATGACTAAGAATCACGCAGCACATCAGGTTAACTCGCTCCAATATAAGTTGCTCATTTCCTTAAGTCGCGTGCATTAGTCGCTCAACGACCTAAGCCGCCCCAGCCATCAAAGCATCAAGATAAGTGAGTTAAGTCGCTTAAGTCGCACAACGACCAATGGCCTCCCCAGCCATCAATGCATCAAGATAAGCGAGTTAAGTCGTTTAAGTTGATCAACGACCTAAGGCCGCCCCAACCATCAACGCATCAAGATAAGCGAGTTCTTTATACCGCATTTTCTTATGTCGTTGAAGCTTATGTCGCTTCCTTATGCTGTAGACTTATAAGTCGCTCAACTCCTTGGATGGTTCACTCTATGCCGCTATTCCTTAAGCCGCATTCCTTATGTCGCTAGGTCGTCCTAAAGCTATGTTGATTTGTTAGGTCGCATTGTGTTAAGTCGCATGATGTTGTATTGTGTTAAGTCGCGTGATGTTGTATTGTGTTAGGAAGCATGACGTTGTAGTTCTGTTAAGTCGTATTGTTCTTATGTCGCTCAACTTATGTTGCTTAAGTCGTATGTCATGTTGTATCGTTAAGTCATATGTTGTTGTAATTTTCTTGTCTCGTGTGTTGTAAGTCGTGTGATGTACTGTTGTTAGGTCGTGGCTTATGTACTGTTAAGTCGCCTATGTTGGGTCGCTTGAGTGTGTTGTATTTTCTATAAATAGGAGTGTGTCGTCATTGTAAAAGAGAGTTGATTTTTGAATAAAATTTTGCGTGTGCTTTTGCCACCATTGTTGAAGTTGAGTGTGATCTCCTTCTTCTTTCCATCTTTGGGTTATTCGTGCGCGAATCAACGAAGTAGAAGCCAATTCTCGGTATCACTTGCGAGTGATCAACGATCGAA
Source organism: Allium cepa (assembly GCA_030765085.1). Lineage (NCBI taxonomy): Eukaryota > Viridiplantae > Streptophyta > Magnoliopsida > Asparagales > Amaryllidaceae > Allium > Allium cepa. The sequence goes on along the minus strand of JASFAV010000027.1, from coordinate 462,577 downwards.
TTATAGATCTTTTAACACGGTATCTTGCGAGATCAGCGGGTTGGAGATAACTAAATTCCGGCATCGTCATGATCAACGGAATTGGGCATTTATCGTTCTATCAGGTTTACTTGACATGAAATCATTTTGTGAGGAAGAAAGTTGTGTCAATTCGAATCAAAGCATTATTAGCACGTCGAAGTTAAATCCGCCGCGTCACTATTTGGTATCAGAGCATTATTAGCATGTCGAAGTTAAATCTGTTGCGTTACTTTTTGGTATCAGAGCCATATCAGATCCGAGCCATACCAAAGCCGAGAGCCAAGTTAAATTGGGATAGGAGCTAAGTAAGATCAAGTTGAAGTTAAGTCGGAGCCAAGTTAAAGGAAGTTAGGTAGGAGCCGAACTAGAGCCGAACTAAAGTTAGAGCCGAAAGTAGTATCAGTAAAGAAAACAAGATTGTTTGAAGATCATGCCTTCGAGACGTGCTAATCGCTATCATCAGGTTGTAGATGTGTAAAGAAGACAAGAAACTGAGCAGATGGAGCAGCGTATCAATGAAAAGTTCAATGAGGGTATTGAAAAGTTAGAGATGTTGATGAAAGAATGAATAACAATCAAAAGAGAACTTCACCAATTTTGAACCATAGTAGAAGCAGGGTTTCACCATTGGTTTCGGAAGATAGGAGGATGTCACCCCAGTCTTATCGGGAGAGGAGAGAATCTTCAATTTCAATGAGGCGAGAATACCGTGAGTCTCGAAATGAAGAAAGAAGAACACTACGTGAGTTTGACAATGAACCTTGTCGTGATGTTGAAAGACGAGGTAGAAGGGGCATGTATGGTCGAAGAGATGTAGATGGACGAGATCGATATCGAAGTACATATGATTTTGAGAAGGATGGTGATGGAGGTGGTATTCATTATCGAAATCGAGGCCAAGTACGAAATCAATACGTGGATTCAGAAAATGATCGTAAATGGGAATCAGGTATGAGGATGGAAATTCCAGAATTCAAAGGTGGTATGCAAGTAGAAGAATTTCTTGATTGGTTGTCAAATGTTAAAGAAGTTTTGGAATTCATGGAGGTACCTGAGAATTGCAGAGTTCAGGTAGTTGCTACAAGACTAAGGGGAAGAGCTATGGCTTGGTGGCATCAAACTAAAATAACTCGGGAGAAAATGGAAAAATCAACAGTTGTCATTTGGGAGAAGAGGAGAAAGATGATGAAAGCAACTTTCTTGTCGTACAATTATCAATCCCTTATGTATCAACATTTGCAGAATTTGAGACAAGGGACGAGGACGGTGAATAATTATAAAGATGAATTCTATCAATTGATTGCGAGGAATAATATTATGGAGACCGAGGAACAGCTAACAGCTAGATATATTGGAGGGTTACGAATGCAAATTCAAGACATGGTTAATATGTTCAATCCAATGTCTGTTGCTGAAGCACATCAAAAAGCTCTAACTTAGGAGAAACAAGGGAGACGAGGAGGTGCTGTGTTTACGAGTTCTAACAATAAGAATAAGGGTGCTAGTAGCAGTGCTAATGTTTCCAAGACAGTCAATAAACCAATTGTCAAAGAAGCCACTAAAGCAATGGTCAACGACAGTATCAAGTGCTATAATTTTCAGGAGTTGGGCCACAAAAGTAATGAATGTACTAAGCCAAAGAAAAGAGCATTGGTTGCAGAGGAATGTGAGTATGAGGATGTGGAAGCTGAAGTTGATTATTCTCAACCATCGAAGTTTGATGAAGATGAAGAAGTTGTGTTAGGACATGAAGGGTGTGATTTGATGATAAGGAGGTCTTGTTTAGTGCCAACGCATGAGAATGATTCTAGTTGGCTAAGAAGCAATATTTTTCAGTCTACATGTACTATCTTGGGAAAGGTTTGTCGATTTGTTATTGATGTGGGTAGCTGCGATAACATTATTTCTGAAGAAGCCGTCGCGAAGCTAGGTTTGAAGACTGAAAAACACCATAGACCTTATAAACTGGCATGGGTAAAGAAAGGTGGAGAAGTAACAATGGGAACACAAGCATTTGTTACATTTTCTATTGGGAAGAAGTACAAAGATGATATATGGTGTGATGTTGTAGATATGGATGTGTGTCATCTATTATTGGGAAAACCATGGCAATATGATAGAGCTGTACAACATAATGGTCGCACCAACAACTACAGTTTCATGTTCGAAGGTACTCAAATTACCTTAGTTCCTAAGAAGCGTGAACAAGGTGAAAGCAAGTCAGAGAAGAAGGTGGAATCAACTAGTCTATTATCTACGAGAGAGTTTGTTGAAGAAGTAAAAAATAGTGCTGAATTGTTTATATTGATTGCGTATGAAACAAGTGAAGATGTTGAAATTCCTATAGAGGTTTGACCGGGGTTGAATGAATTTGAAGATGTCTTTCCTGCGGAATTGCCCGAGGAATTACCGCCATTGAGGGATATACAACATCAAATTGTTCTAGTGCTAGGTGTTGTTTTACCGTATATGCCACATTATCGTATGAGTCCAAAAGAGCATGAAGAGTTGAGGAGACATGTTAAGGAGTTGCTTGAGCAAGGGCGTGTTCGAGAGAGTCTCGGTCCTTGTGCTGTACCAGCTTTGTTAGTGCCAAAGAAAGATGGTTCATGGAGAATGTGTACAGATAGCAGGGCACTCAACAAAATAACTGTCAGATACCGATTTCCTATGCCAAGACTTGATGATCTATTGGATCCAATCAGTGGGTCTGTAATCTTTTCGAAGATTGATCTTAAGAGTGGTTATCATCAGATTCGCATTAGACCGGGTGATGAATGGAAGACAGCATTCAAGACTCGGGAAGGATTATATAAATGGCTGGTTATGTCGTTTGGTCTATCTAATGCACCAAGTACATTTATTAGGGTGATGAATCAAATTTTCAGACCTTACATCGGGAAGTTTGTGGTAGTATACTTTGATGATATCTTGATATATAGTGCTAGCACAGAGGAGCACATTCAACACTTCCGAAAGGAGTTAACTATTCTTCGTCAAGAACTGTTCTGTGCAGCAACGAAGAAATGCATGTTCATGACGCCAAGTGTTTTATTTCTAGGTTATGTTGTGTCTGAGAAAGGGATACAAGTGGACCAAAGTAAAGTAGCCGCAATCAGAAATTGGCCACATCCCAAAACTATAAAAGAAGTCAGAAGTTTTCATGGGTTAGCTTCATTTTATCGAAGATTTATACTGAACTTTAGTAGTGTGATGGCTCCTGTTACTGATTGTATAAAAGGAAAGAAGTTTTCATGGACGGAAGAGGCAGGATTTGCTTTTGAGAAAATCAAGGAACTTTTAACCTCAGCACCGATTCTAGTGTTGCCAGATTTTCAGTGACTATTTGAGTTACATATGGATGCATCGAAAGTTGGAATTGGAGGAGTGTTGAGTCAGAAGGCTCGTCTAATTGCCTATTTCAGTGAAAAACTTTCTAGAGCAAAGATGAGATACAATACTTATGATGTGGAGTTTTATGCTATTGTGCAGGCTGTGAAGCATTGGAGACATTACTTGTTCCATAAAGAATTTGTTTTGTATACGGACCATGAAGCATTGAGGCATTTACAAGGGCAGAATAAAATTGCAGCTAGGCATGCATCGTGGATAGCTTATTTGCAACAATTTACATTAGTCGTCAAGCATAAGTCTGGAGTAACTAATCGCGTTGCAGATGCATTGAGTCGGCGGAATACTTTACTAACAACCATGCGAGTAAAGGGTAATGGGTTTTGATTTACTTCCAGATTTGCTTACATCAGATTCTTCTTTTTCCAAGATCTTAGACAAAGTCAAGCAGGGAAGTATGGATGGATATATGCTGGTTGATGGTTTTCTATTCAAAGGAAATCAGCTGTGTATTCCAAATTACCGTCTACGAATGAAGATCATCAAAGAATTGCATGAAGAAGGACACGTGGGCCGCGACCATACTGTGCAGTTAATCACAAAGTCTTATTTTTGGCCGTAAATGAGAAAAGAAGTTGAAAAGTTTGTTCAGAGGTGCCATATTTGTCATGTTTCAAAGGGGACCGCGACAAATGCAGGTTTATATTTGTCGTTGCCTATGCCTACTAAGCCATGGGTGGATGTTAGCATGGACTTTGTATTGGGTTTGCCGAGGACGCAACGTGGCAATGATTCTATCTATGTGATGGTTGATCGATTTTCAAAAATGGTACATTTTATCGCATGCAACAAGACGGCAGATGCAGTTAATGTTGCACATTTATACTTCATAGAGATCTATCGTCTTTATGGGTTGCCTGAATCTATTGTATCAGATAGAGACACTCATTTTCTGAGACATTTTTGGATGAGTCTATGGAGAATGGTTGGGACAAAGATGAAATTTAGTAGTGCTTATCATCCACAGACGGATGGACAGACAGAAGTTGTGAATAGATTCCTAGCAATCTATTGAGTTGCCTCGTGAATGATAATTTGAAGAGTTGGGATTCCAAGCTGTGTCAAGCTGAGTTTGCACACAACCATGTAGTTAATCGTAGCACTGGTTTCAATCCGTTCCAGGTTGTTTATTCAACAATTCCGAAGGGACCATTGGATTTATCTATAGTACCACAGCAGAAAGGAATGATCAAAAGAGCTAGTGATTTTGTAAATGAGTTGCAAATGTGCGACAAGGTTGTGCAGGAACGATTGCTTAAGGCGAATGAGAAATATAAGCAATCCGCAGATATCAAACGACGACATGTTGAATTCAAAGAAGGAGATTTTGTGTATGCGGTACTAACTAAAGATCGATTTCCTATTGGTGCTTGCAACATGTTAGCTGCCAGAAAGGTTGGTCCTTGGGAAATCGTAAAGAAGATTAATGAGAATGCTTATCAATTAAGATTGCCGGATCATATCCATACTGCCGACGTTTTCAATGTCAAACACTTGATTCCATATCATGAGAATAAGTATGTCGAAGGAGAGGAAAGTGTGAATTCGGGGTCAAATTCTTTTCAACCAGGGGAGGATGATGCAGCACATCAGGTTAACTCGCTCCATAATAAGTCGCTCATTTCCTTAAGTCGCGTGCATAAGTCGCTCAACGACCTAAGGCCGCCCCAGCCATCAACGCTCAAGAAAGCGAGTTAAGTCGCTTAAGTCGATCAACGACCTAATGCCGCCCCAGCCATCAACGCATCAAGATAAGCGAGTTAAGTCCTTTAAGTCGCTCAACGACTTAAGGCCGCCCCAACCATCAACGCATCAAGATAAGCGAGTTCTTTATACCGCATTTTCTTAAGTCGGTGAAGCTTAAGTCGCTTCCTTATGCCGCAGACTTACAAGTCGCTCAGTTCCTTAGATCGCTCACTCTATGCCGCTGTTTCTTAAGCCGCATTCCTTATGTCGCTAGGTCGTCCTGAAGCTATGTTGATTTGTTACGCCGCATGTGTTAAGTCGCGTGATGTTATATTGTGTTAAGTCGCGTGATGTTGTGTTGTGTTAGGTCGTGCGACGTTGTAATTCTGTTAAGTCGTATTGTTCTTTTGTCGCTCAACTTATGTTGCTTAAGTCGTTTGTCGTGTTGTATCGTTAAGTCATTTGTTGTTGTAATTTTCTTGTTACGTGTGTTGTAAGTCGTGAGATGTACTGTAGTTAGGTCGTGGCTTGTAAACTGTTAGGTCGCCTGTGTTGGGTCACTTGAGTGTGCTGTATTTTCTATAAATAGGAGTGTGTCGTCATTGTAAAAGAGAGTTGATTTTTAAATAAAATTTTGTGTGTGCTTTTGCCACCATTGTTGAAGTTGAGTGTGATCTCCTTCTTCATTCCTTCTTCGGGTTATTCAAGCGCGAATCAACGAAGTAGAAGCCAATTGTCGGTATCACTTGCGAGTGATCAATGATCGAATTGTAGATCTTTCAACACGGTATCTTGCGAGATCAACGGGTTGGAGATAGCTAAATTCCGGCATCGTCGCGATCAACGGAATTGGGCATTTATCGTTATATCAGGTTTACTTGACATGAAATCATTTCGTGAGGAAGAAAGTTGTGTAAATTTGAATCAAATCATTATTAGCACATCGAAGTTAAATCCGCTGCGTCACTATTTGGTATCAGAGCATTATTAGCACGTCGAAGTTAAATCTGCTGCGTCACTTTTTAGTATAAGAGCCATATCAGATCTGAGCCATATCAAAGTCGAGAGCCAAGTTAAATTGGGATTGGAGCTAAGTAATATCAAGTTGAAGTTAAGTCGGAGCCGAGTGAAAGGAAGTTAGGTCGAAGCTGAACTAGAGATGAACTAAAGTTAGAGCCGAGAGTAGTATCAGTAAAGGAAACGAGATTGTTTGAAGATCATGCCTCCGAGACGTGCTAATCGCTATCATCAGGTTAAAGATGTGTATAGAAGATAAGAAGCGGAGCAGATGGAGCAGCGTATCGATGAAAAGTTCAATGAGGGTTTGAAAAGTTAGAGAAGTTCATGAAAGACATGAATCACAATCAAAGGAGAACTTCACCAGTTTCGAACCATAGTAGAAACAGGGTTTCACCATCGGTTTCGGAAGATAGGAGGATGTCACCCCAGTCTTATCAGGAGAGGAGAGAATCTTCAGTTTCAATGAGGCGAGAACACCATGAGTATCAAAATGAAGAAAGAAGAACCCCACGTGAGTTTGACAATGAACCTTATCGTGATGTTGAAAGACGAGGTAGAAGGGACATGTATGGTCGAAGAGATGTAGATGGACGGGATCGATATCGAAGTACATATGATTTTGAGGAGGATGGTGGTGGAGGTAGTATTCATTATCGGAATCGAGGCCAAGTACGAAATCAATACCTAGATTCAGAAAATGATCGTAAATGGGAATCAGTTATGAGGATGGAAATTCCAGAATCAAAGGTGGTATGCAAGCAGAAGAATTTCATGATTGGTTGTCAAATGTTGAAGAAATTTTGGAATTCTATGAGGTGCCAGAGAATCGCAGAGTTCAGTTAGTTGCTACAAGACTAAGGGGAAGAGCTATGGCTTGGTGGCAGCAAACTAAACTAACTCGGGAGAGAATGGGAAAATCAAAAGTTGTCACCTAGGAGAAGATGAGAAAGATGATGAAAGCAACTTTCTTGCCGTACAATTATCAATCTCTTATGTATCAACATTTGCAGAATTTGAGACAAGGGACGAGGACGGTGAATGATTATGCAGATGAATTGTATCAATTGATTGCAAGGAATGATATTATGGAGACTGAGGAACAGCTCACAGCTAGATATATTGGAGGGTTACGAATGCAAATTCTAGACATGGTTAATATGTTCAATCCAATGTCTGTTACTGAGCACATCAGAAAGCTCTAGCTTGGGAGAAACAAGGGAGACGAGGAGGTGGTGTGTTTACGAGTTCTAACAATCAGAATAAGGGTGCTAGTAGCAGTGCTAATGTTTACAAGACAGTCAATAAACCAATTGTCAAAGAAGCCACTAAAGCAAAGGTCAGTGACCGTATCAAGTGCTATAATTGTCAAGAGTTGGGCCATAAAAGTAATGAAAGTACTCAGCCAAAGAAGAGAGCAATGGTTGCAGAGGAATGTGAGTATGAGGATGTGGAAGCTGAAGTTGGTTATTCTCAACCATTGAAGTTTGATGAAGATGAAGAAGTTGTGTCAGGATATGAAGGGTGTAATTTGATGATAAGGAGGTCCTGTTTAGTGCCAAAGCATGAGAATGATTCTAGTTGGCTAAGAAGCAATATTTTCAGTCTACATGTACTATCTTGGGAAAGGTTTGTCGATTTTTAGTTGATGCGGGAAGCTGCGATAACATTATTTCTGAAGAAGTCGTCACGAAGTTAGGGTTGAAGAATGAAAAACACCATAGACCTTATAAACTAGCATGGCTAAAGAAAGGTGGAGAAGTAACAGTGGGAAGACGAGCATTTGTTACATTTTCTATTGGGAAGAAGTACAAAGATGATATATGGTGTGATGTTGTAGATATGGATGTGTGTCATCTATTATTGGGAAGACCATGGCAATATGATAGAGCTGTACAACATAATGGTCGCACCAACTGCTACATTTTCATGTTCGAAGGTACTCAAATTACCTTAGTTCCTAAGAAGCATGAACAAAGTGAAAGCAAGTCAGAGAAGAAGGTGGAATCAACTAGTCAATTATCTATGAGAGAGTTTGTTCAAGAAGTGAAAGATAGTGCTGAATTGTTTATGTTGATTGGGTATGAAACAAGTGAAGATGTTGAAATTCCTATATAGGTTAGACCGGTGTTGAATGAATTTGAAGATGTCTTTCCTGCGGAATTGCCCGAGGAATTACCGCCATTGAGGGATATACAACATCAAATTGATCTAGTGCCAGGCTGTTTTACCGCATATGCCACATTATCGTATGAGTCCAAAAGAGCATGAAGTGTGGAGGAGACAGGTTGAGGAGTTTCTTGAGCAAGGGCGTGTTCGAGAGAGTCTCAGTCCTTGTGTTGTACCAGCTTTGTTAGTGCCAAAGAAAGTTGGTTCATGGAGAATGTGTATAGATAGCATGGCACTCAACAAAATAACTGTCAGATACCGATTTGCTATGCCAAGACTAGATGATCTATTGGTTCAAATCAGTGGGTCTGTAATCTTTTCCAAGATTGATCTTAAGAGTGGTTATCATCAGATTCATATTAGACCAAGTGATGAATGGAAGACAGCATTCAAGACTCGAGAAGGATTATATGAATGGTTGGTTATGCCGTTTGGTCTATCTAATGCACCGAGTACATTTATGAAGGTGATGAATCAAATTTTCAAACCTTACATCGAGAAGTTTGTGGTAGTATACTTTGATGATATCTTGATATATAGTGCTAGCACAGGGGAGCCCATTTAACACTTGCGAAAGGTGTTAACTATTTTTCGTCAAGAACAGTTCTATGCAGCAACGAAGAAATGCGTGTTCATGACGCCAAGTGTTTTATTTTTGGGTTATGTTGTGTCTGAGAAAGGGCTACAAGCGGACCAAAGTAAAGTAGCCGCAATCAGAAATTGTGCACAACCCAAAACTATAACAGAAGTCAGAAGTTTTCATGGGTTAGCTTAAATTTTATCGAAGATTTATACCGCACTTTAGCAGTGTGATGGCTCCTGTTACTGATTGTATGAAAGGAAAGAAGTTTTCATGGACGGAAGAGGAAGGATTTGCTTTTTAGCAAATCAAGGAACTTTTAACCTCGGCACTGATTCTAGTGTTGCCAGATTTTCAGTTACTATTTGAGTTACATACGTATGCGTCGAAAGTTGGAATTGGAGGAGTGTTGAGTCCGAAGGGTCGTCCAATTTCCTATTTCAGTGAAAAACTTTCTGGAGCAAAAGATGAGATACAATACTTATGATGTGGAGTTTTATGCTATTTGCGGGCTGTGAAGCATTGGACACATTACTTGTTCCATAAAGAATTTGTTTTGTATATGGACCATGAAGCATTGAAGCATTTACAAGGGCTGAATAAAATCGCAGCTAGGTATGCATCGTGGATAGCTTATTTGCAGCAATTTACATTCGTCGTTAAGCATAAGTCTGGAGTAACTAATCTCGTCGCAGATGCATTGAGTCGGAGGAATACTTTACTAACAACCATGCAAGTAGAGGTGATGGGTTTTGATTTACTTACAGATTTGCTTACATAAAATTCTTATTTTTCAAACATCTTAGACAAAATCAAGTAGGGAAGCATGGATGGACTATGCAGTCAATCGCAAAGTCTTATTTTTGGCCGTCAATGAGACAAGAAGTTGAAAATTTTGTTTAGAGGTGCCATATTTGTCAAGTTTCAAAGGGGACCGCGACAAATGCAGGTTTATATTTGCCGTTGCCTGTACCTACTAAGCCATGGGTGGATGTTAGCATGGACTTTGTATTGGGTTTTCCGAGGACGCAACGTGGCAACGATTCTATCTATGTGATGGTTGATCGATTTGCAAAAATGGTACATTTTATCGCATGCAAGAAGAAAGCATATGCAGTTAATGTTGCACAGTTATACCTCAAAGAGATCTATCGTCTTTATGGGTTGCCTGAATCTATTGTATCAGATAGAGACACTCGTTTTCTGAGTCATTTTTGGATGAGTCTATGGGGAATGGTCAGGACAAAGCTGAAATTTAGTAGTGCTTATCATCCACAGACGGATGGACAGACAAAAGTTGTGAATAGATCCCTAGGTAATCTATTGAGATGCCTCGTGAATGATAATTTGAAGAGTTGGGATTCCAAGTCGTGTCAAGCTGAGTTTTCACACAACCATGCGGTTAATCGTAGCACTGGTTTCAGTCCATTCCAGGTTGTTTATTCAACAATTCCGAAGGGACCATTGGACTTATCTATAGTACCACAACAGAAAGGAATGATCAAACGAGCTAGTGATTTTGTAAATGAATTGCAAATGTGCCACAAGGTTGTGTAGGAACGATTTCTTAAGGGGAATGAGAAATATAAGAAATCCGCAGATATCAAATGGCGACATGTTGAATTCAAAGAAGGAGATTTTGTGTATGCAGTACTAACTAAAGATCGATTTCCTATTGGTGCTTACAACAAGTTAGCTGCTAGAAAGATTGGTCCTTTGGAAATCGTAAAGAAGACTAATGAGAATTCTTATCAGTTAAGATTGCCGGATCATATCCATACTACTGACGTTTTCAACGTCAAACACTTGATTCCATATCATGAGAATAAGTATGTCGAAGGAGAGGAAAGTGTGAATTCGCGATCGAATTCTTTTCATCCAGGGGAGGATGATGCAGCACATCAGGTTAACTCGCTCCAACATAGGTCGCTCATTTCCTTAAGTCGCGTGCATAAGTCGCTCAACGACCTAAGGTCGCCCTAGCCATCAAAGCATCAAGATAAGCGAGTTAAGTCGCTTAAGTCGCTCAACGACCTAAGGCTGCCCCAGCCATCAACGCATCAAGATAAGTGAGTTAAGTCGTTTAAGTCGCTTAACAACCTAAGGCCGCCCCAACCATCAACGCATCAAGATAAGCAAGTCCTTTATACCGCATTTTCTAAAGTCGCTGAAGCTTAAGTCGCTTTCTTATGCCGCAGACTTATAAGTCCCTCAGTTCCTTAGATCGCTCACTCTATGCCGCTTTTCCTTAAGCCGCATTCCTTATGTCACTAGGTCATCCTGAAGCTATGTTGATTTGTTAGGTCTCATTGTGTTAAGTCGCGTGATGTTGTATTGTGTTAAGTCGCGTGATGTTGTATTATGTTAGGTCGCGTGACGTTGTAATCTGTTACGTCGTATTGTTCTTATGTCGCTCAACTTATGTTTCTTAAGTCGTATGTCATGTTTTATCATTAAGTCATATGTTGTTGTAATTTTCTTATCTCGTGTGTTGTAAGTCGTGTGATGTACTATTGTTAGGTCGTGGCTTGTGTACTGTTAAGTCGCCTGTGCTGGGTTGCTTGAGTGTGTTGTATTTTCTATAAATAGGAGTGTGTCGTCATTGTAAAAGAGAGTTGATTTTTGAATAAAATTTTGTGTGTGCTTTTGCCACCATTGTTGAAGTTGAGTGTGATCTCCTTCTTCTTTCCTTCTCCGGGTTATTCGTGCGCGAATCAACGAAGTAGAAACCAATTCTCGGTAACACTTGCGAGTGATCAACGATCGAATTGTAGATCTTTCAACACGGTATCTTGCGAGATCAACGGGTTGGAGATAACTAAATTCCGACATCGTCACGATTAACGGAATTGGGCATTTATCGTTCTATCAGGTTAGCTTGACACGAAATCATTTCGTGAGGAAGAAAGTTGTGTCAATTTGAATCAAAGCATTATTAGCACGTCTATGTTAAATCCGCCGCGTCACTATTTTGTATCAGAGCATTATTAGCACGTCGAAGTTAAATCCGCTGCGTCAAAGAAGCTGGGGTTCGGCATATTCGAAATGAAAAAGGCATAGGATACTTGAAATATGAGTTACGACAAAAGTCAGGGTGATTCGGGATGTTTGGAGTTTACTTCGAGTCGCACTTTGGCTTGCTTCCAGTTTTGGAGGGAGTTGGTTTGGGTCAGGATAGGGTGCGCTTCAAGTCGCGAAGGGATCAGCAAGTTTTACATGTGCTTGGTGCTACTACAGGTCGGCAATCCCTTAGTTACGGGTCGGCATGTCTACTCAAATTAATTTTTGAGCACCCAAGAGTATAAGGGGAAAACATAAACTACAAGTCATACATAAAGCGTAGTGTGAATAATACAACACATCTTGGTTTATAACGTTAAGTGAGACCACACCGCTTAGCGGAACGGGTTTCCCTTCACAAACATCCTTTTAAAACATATCGTTGCAAAAAAAATTCCTGCAACAAAAACTGGTTAAATATTGTAAAGCTTCAATATGTAAACATACATAAATATCAAGTAATAAATGAACTATCTCTTCTCACACATAAGTTTTTTCAGCTAACTTTTAATATTTGGCTGACTCGGGCCTACCCGACAATATAATGAAAATTAATCTAACATTTGTTAGCTATTCTTCTTCTGGACTATATATCCTTAACTATCTATTAATTACTTCACTGTTGGACTATCTGCCCTTAACTAGCTGTTAAAAACTTAACTTCTGGACTGTCTATCAGTAACTTAATCATCTCCCAAGTCTTCCTGATCCTAATGGTTTTCCGAGGTCACCAATAGCCTATCTATATACAAACGTATATATTCCTTTTGGTGTGTGTTAACGTAAAAAGTCAAACGCTAACACCCCGATGCAAATAGTGACTTGAGTGAAAGCACCACCCGTTAATACGGGAAACAGAGAAAGCAGTAATTCACTGAAAAAGCAATAAGAGACACAGAGTTTATAGTGGTTCGGCTTATGGTCAAGCCTACGTCCACTTCAATCCTTCTTTATTGCTAATATGATTATAATCCTTTACAACTTCTTTCAATTACAATTCACTTCAAAAGACAAGTAGCTAGAAAAACTTCGATGCAAGAGAATTCTCCAAATTCATGGTTGAATACGTTGAATCCCAGCTTGAAGTTGATTGAAGCTTCTTGTGAGTTTCGAATGTTGAAGTAAGGTTTGGTTTGAAGATGGCAGAGTCTTGATGCTTTGAAGAAATTGATCAGAAAAAAGTCCCCTTCATGTTGGAGCCCATGCCGTATTTATAGAGGAACTTCCATGTCAAGTTGCAAGTAGTGACCGACCTAACGTAAGTCGTGGGTCGTGACCGACCCAAGACAAGTCGTAAGTGGCGTTCTATCTCTTCAGCACGTCTCGCGGCTTAACTAGGATGAGCATGTTCTTTTGAGCACAAGTCCTAAGTCGTGAACGAGTTAACAGGCCCGGGTTCAAGTAACGCTATGCTGGATTTCCCTTTGTTTGCCTAGGTCGCGACCGACTTACGCGAGCGACCTAACATAGGTCGTAAGTCGGTCGCGTCTTAAGCGAAGTTGTCTTGAGCCTTTCCTGTCTTGAGTCGTGAGGTCGGCAGTCCCTTGAGTCGTTATGTCGCCTTATCAGTTAAGTCGCTAAGCCGTCATACCCTTAAGTCGTCAGGTCGAGCTATGAACCTAAGCTGTTAGGTCGATAATTCCATGAGTCGCTTACTAGTTAAGTCACTGCTCCCCTTAAGTCGCTCACCCATGTTAAGTCATTAAGCCCTTAGGTCGACAGTCCTTCTTAAGTCGGTATGTCGTTAAGTTCCTAAGTCGTCCATCCCTCTTAATTTGTTGAGTTCTTAAGTCATTAAGTCCTTAAGTCGTCCATCCCTTTGAGTCGCTGAGTCGCTGAACATAGAAATTAAAAGTATGTAATTATAATTTTACTCTACCTGTGAAAAGGGCTACACACTAGAATTTTGGATAACAATTAGCTGGGGCAATTAGCTAATGCATAAGGCGTGAACTTTTACTAGTCCTATTTGGTATTCTAATATCTGATTCATTTTCACTTAAAGATCCCCTACATTAATTCTCCTTGAAAACATTTTCAAAATGATCTAAAACTTTTAAATCAAACTTTTAAATCCGAATAGAAAAAGACTCTTGATCAACATGACGCAGAGATGAGGGGCATCGCCGCTTATAACGAAAAGCTTGAAGCGGAAGTTGGAAAGAGGAGCTTCCTACGTCCTCCGCTTTCTATTCTCAAAGGGAAAGTGTGCTTTTGCAACAAGTGCGGGATGCTCATGCTAGCCAACGAGAGGCCGAAGATAAACTCATGCGGCAGGAAAAGGTTATAGAAGATTATCGCGCCGAAGTTGCAAAGTTGCGACAACAGGCCAGCTCTCAGAACCTCGAAATTGAGATGTTAAAAACTCGACTTGCTACGGTTGAGAAAGTGCGCGATGAGGCTGTAGCCGGTAAAATTGCAGCTGAAGAAGCCCATCAAGACACCAAAGCCGATGTCAGTTCGACATTATTCTACTTCTACTTGCAAAGAGTCCTAGGGCGTGGCAGTCTAGCATTTTTGGGCCCCAAATATGAAATCACTTTGGCTGAAGTATGGGAAGCTGCGCTTGACATGCTTAAAGATGCTGGGTATGCCGAAGAAGAACTCGAGGCACACTATCTGGATGACGGAGCTCGTGCAGCCCTTTCCAGAGGAAAAGAACAACTCGCTAGAGAGCGTGCTGGGATGATGAGAGAGGAGCATCAAGAGAAAGAAGCACCATCAATTGCCCCTGTCCCTCCTTCAATTTCGACCGATGTTGACATCACAGGCTCCGGTTCTCATTCTCCGTCCCCTGCTAAAGTTATAACTGAGATTACAAGCGCGCAGGGTGGAGATGAAGGCGAAGAGAGCACCGAAGCACAAGCTTATGAAGTTGACATTAGGAAGCCGACTTCTCCAGGTAACTCTACTGTTAATCTTGCCCAAGTGGACTGCTTGTTTGCTTCGACCGGGTTTAATGAGCTTCTCGATTAATTTTTAAATCTCAATGAGCCTTTATCTCCTCTCTTTACTGATTATAATCTCTTTTCTTCTATAGAGAAAGTGCCTAGTGTCATAGAAACTTCTCCTCCTCCAGCTGTTCCTCCTCCAATCTTTAAAATTACTCTTACTTCCCAGCTGGGATCGCAGGAAGAATTAATAGGAGCCCTTCAAGACTTGGACGATCCAGCCGCTTCGCAGGAGCAGAAGGCCGCAGGACTTGAAGGAGGCGAAGTATCTCCGGAGCGAACCCTTTCTGACGACATAAAATTGCCTTCTCTTGTCACTTAGGGGAGTGAGTCTTCTTCAAGGAGGAGGAGGAAGCGTACAACTTCAAAGAAAAAAGGGAGAATCATTTCTGTTACTGAAAAGGAAACGGAAGTTGATCCAGCACCAGCTCTCTCTCCTTCTCCCCCAACTCTCCCAAGTCGGCTTGAAAAATTGCATAGTAAACCAGGTGAAGGCTCTAAAGGTGGTGGGAGAAAGAAGCGATGAGCCTCGCTTTCCCTACTTTGCTTTACTTTTTGCCCTTCTTTTTATTGCATGTACTGGCCGGAGATTGTGCGGGTACCGGCCCCCGCTTTTCTTTATCCTGAAACATGTACCTGTATAAAATTTTCGTAATATTGAATAAAATGTTCCTTTTACCTATACAAACTTCTATCTGTATTCGAGAATACATTTATTCTTTATTTTACACAAGTTCCTCGTCTCCTTTGTGTGACATTGTAATGAGCCTATGGTATGTTGTTTGAGCATTATTTCCATTCTTGTACTTATAGTGTGTTGCCCCCATACCGTGGCTTATTGCAATTTCTTTCACATTGGCAGAGTTTTTAGAGAACAATTCCTCTGTTTCGAGAAGACTTATACTTTTTCTTTAGAGAACAACTTTTCCATTTGAAGGAGGCTTGCATCTATACTTTATTGGATAATATTTCCGTTTTAAGGAAATATCTTTCGTATTTAGTAGAATGTGCTTCATTTTAGAGGAGTTTTTTCTCTTTTTTGTTGTTGCAAAGTTTCTACACTTCTCTTTTTGGAGAAAATCACTTTTATTTTGAGTGAATTTTTTTTTTGGGTAAAGTGGGCTTTGACTTGCTTGTGCCTCTGGTAAGAGGGCTTTTGGTTTGATTGTGCCTCTAGGAAGAGGGATTTTTGTTTAATTGTTCCTCTGGGAAGAGGGCTTTTTGTTTCTGCCTCTTGGGAGAGGCTTTTATATTTTCCCTATTCGCTGGGAAGCGGGCCTCCGAAGAGGGATTTTCACATTTCGACTCGTGTGAAGTTTTATTTCAGATCACGGTGAAATGTGTGCCTCTGAGTAGGGCTTTTACCTGGAAGATTGGAGTTTCTTTCTCTTAGTTGGATGGATTTACGGGGGGGACATAAGTGTCCTATGCCACCGATAAGTCCGCAACTTTATGTCGAGAAAGAACTTTCTTCTTTTGGCGAGGCCCTGTAACGACCCGAATTTTACGTGTCGAAAAATCGTAGAATTATTAGTCGTTAGTATTGTTTATGTCATCCATAGCCTAAGTCGTGTAAAAGATAGCTCGTAAGAAAGTTAACTCAGTTGCATAGTGTCCTTAGATCGGTTCTTGGTTAGGTCGTAGATGGTTTACAAGTCGTGTACGAGTTAGTGGGGTTCTTAAGTCGTATACGACTTATGGGTTAGCGAGTACCGACCTATAGAAGTTATACGAGTTAGCGTGTTAGCGAGTTAAGAGAGGCAACGGCTTAAGGTTTGGACCGAGTCAAGGTAGTGAGCGACTCATAGGATAACCGACTCATAGGGGTGACCGACTTAAGAGTTAGCGAGTTAGAGGAGTTAGCGACTTAGTGGAGTGGCGACTCATTGGGGTGACTGAGTAAGAGAGGTGACCGACTCATGTATTGGACCGACTCATAGGATGGAACGACTTAAGGAAAATGAGTTAGGTCGTTGAGTCGTATAGTGTTGTTGAGTAGCCGAGTCGCTGAGTCGTGTGTTATATAGTGTAGTTGAGTCGATGAGTCGTATGCAGTTGGGTCGGCTTAGTGTGATCCTGTGTCCCCGATGAGTCGTAGGTCGTAGCCCGCGTGCGTGTTAGGTCGTTGGAGTTTTGGGTCGTGGGTCTTAGGTCGGGGGCGACTCAAGGATGGGTCGGCGATGACTTATGGATGGACGACTCAGGGGGGGAATTCAGCCTATAAATAGAGGGGTTTTGCTCACTTTTTGGCACCGGTTTTTGAAGCGACGAAGTGCTGCCATTTTGAGAGCTCGACTACATCATTTCTTCACTTCTTTTCTCCACTTTGATCAAGTGCTAACATCCATCCAAGATCGAAGATCAAGATTGAAGATTGAAGAGCCAAAGTTGAAGATCTTCATCCAACAAAGAGAGATTTCATCGATTGAAGCAAGATTTTTGCCGGATCAAGCTTGGTTCCTTGCTGTCCAAGGGAGTATATTGGATTGGTGGCTTGTTTATGCGTTAAAGATAGTGATTCCTTGCATTTTCCTAAAGTCTGCATGTAGATCTATCATCTATGAAGTTTTGACACCTATTTTGCTACATGATTACTTGTATAAGTTCATTCATCAAGTTATAGAGACATTTGCCTATGATTCATACTTGTTAGATTTGGACACTTTAATTACCAAATTGCCATTATTGTTGTAATTGCTTATTAGATCTTGTTGAATGTTTGATTGCTTGGATTAATGATTGATTTATGATTGGTTTGATTATTTCAAATTAGCTAGTAGTTGATTTGAACAAGTTGGTCGAAGATGATTCAAAAGCTAAGTGGAAGGGCTCTTGAATGGTGAAAGCTGCTTGTGGCATATGAAGTCGATGTGGAAGCTCATATGGATAGATTTGATGATGATGGACTTTGCCATGATGCGAGGAGGCAAACCATGATGTTGAGATGGGACTTTGCTATGATGCGATAAAGCAAAGTATGATGTGAGAGAGTCTTGGCGTAATCCAGGCAGGGATCATTCCAAGCATGTTGATAACTCAAGGGATGGTTCGAGTTGGTTGATAATGGATTGCTCGAGAGGTAGCTTGGGCTAGTATGGGAATAGTCGTCGAGGAGGATGACTAGCAGGCTTGGATCTCATCGTTGTTGAAGGTTCTAGTAAACTCAAAGCAAGAGTACATGGGATGCCCAAACGACTACAGGTAGGTGGTCGGGACACCCAAAAGACTACAGGTAGGTGGTCGAGTACTCTGGGCAGAGTAGGTAAGTCCTAGGCACGGGTCACGATGACGTGCAGAGTTTATCTAGAATCGGGGTTACCATTAGCCCTTGACAGGCGGTCATGCAACTAACGGTAATATCGAGGCAATGATAACAGAGATAGCCAGAGTCATAGATGTTTGGTTGTATCATCATTCGGTCTCAAGAGCGGTGTTTTCTGGGTGCTTATCTGATCTTGGTTTAGGCCTTGGGGGTTTGTATTTGGAAAACATCGACCTTGACTCGAGTGATAATTACTTTATTTCGAATGTCTGCTTTGCTATGCTTGTTTATGCCTAGTTGGTCTGGGGGCTATCACTGTAGAATGAGGTGGAGTGGGATGGTTAAGTTCCTATTCCTTTTATCCTTTATGCTCTTTTGGTATGTTTGATAGTTAATTTACTGCTCACTAAGACTGTTGTCTGACTCAAGGTTTTATGTTCAACACTTATTACCTTGGATTGTTCATCCATGTTGGGATGGGCAGACTAGGTAGCAGGTGACAGGTGCTGTTCTTGGTTATCAACGATGCAGATGACGAAGACTAGCTGGAGGCTAGCATATTAGTTTTCTTACTATATGTACTGGATGTTACGCCGTTTGTATATGTTTTGAGTGTTATGTAGTAAGGCTTGATGTATGGATTTGTTTGGATGTTGTATCAAACTTCTATGATGCTTATATGATGATATTCTGTTCTATGGAGCTTCACTATATTTATATTTCTCTATTGTATTTTATCCATGCGCTGTGAGTTGTACGGTAGAGTTTCTGTTTTACCTTACCTTGACCATCGTCCATGGCTGCCTGGCACGTTCTTCAGCGCATTATTCCCTTGTTTTGGTGCGGGAGTCATGGGCGGTCGTCACATTTGGTATCAGAGCTTTGGTTAATCGATTTTAGCCAACGCTCGCTGACGTAATTACGTATGAGAGACGTAATTGTAGTTTGATGGATGATTACTATATATATAATATAGTAGTTTAGAAGGATTTGAACTCCTTATGTAGTTGTTTCTCAAGGTGTTCTAAATCATTCCTTTTTGTAGATATTAAGGATGAGTCGAAGTGAGAGACAAGCTGCTAGGGAAAGCCGTGCTGCTGGTGGAGCTACTGACTATGCTACAATGTTCGAAGCTATGATGACTTCGATCATGAGAAGGATACCAACTTCAGGACCGTCAGTAGATGTTGGAGTTCAAGTTCAAGCTCCAAGACCAGTGGATTTTGCTAAGTTGTGTAAGGACTATACTGCTCTTGGAGGAAAGGTTTTCTTGGGAACAGAATCAACCATAGAAGTTCAGAGATGGATTGATGCATGTAGAAGGATTTTTGGTGACTTGAGAATCGAGGATGCAACTAAGAGGAAGCTTGCATCGAGACAGCTTCAGGGAAGAGCTGCTGATTGGTGGGGTTCTATCACTATTGATACTCCAGAGGATGAGATTACTTGGGAGCAATTCCAAGTTAGATTTGAAGCTAAGTTCATCTCTACGGTTCAGAAATCTGTTCTGTTTAAGAAGTTTGTGGAGCTCAAGCAAGGTGGGAGACCAGTTCTTGAGTATGTTTCTGAGTTTGAAGCTTTGTCCAAGTATGCTCGGTCGTATATTGAATCTCCCTACCAGAAGAACGAGAAGTTTGTGACCGGCTTGGACTATTATCTTGGGAGACAGTTGGTGGATCATTTGGACGATCCGTTTGAGAAGCTTGTGGAGAAAGCTCTCAGGCATGAGAGTTTGTTTCCTAAGGAAGGATCTGTTGTTGCTGTAACCAAGGAAGGGTCTAGGCCACAGCAGGGTGGAAACAAGAAGAGGAAGCAGCAGCAACAGAAGGGTAAGGATGGCCAGAAGAAGCCGAAAGGCGAAGTGACGTGCTACAACTGTCAGCAGAAGGGCCATCTCTCCAAAGATTGTAGGAATCCCAAGGTGCCGGGAAAGTGTTACAACTGTGATAAGCTGGGACATATCAAGAAGGACTGTCCAGAACCGAGGAAAGATAAGCAGATTGTGCAAGCTTATGCTTTGGGAGCTGTTCCATCGTCTTCAAAAGCTCCTACTGTTGATGAGAGAGGGAAGAGTGTGGTGGTTCAAGGTACTCTTTCTATTTGTGGTGTTCCAGTTAGAGTGTTGTTTGATACTGGGGCATCACATTCGTTTGTTTGTGATGATCTTGTAGGCCGGTTGGGTTTGGAACCGGAAATTTTTGATACACCGTTGGTTGTGACTAATCCAGTTGGGGGTTCGTCGTGTTTGTGCATGGTATGCCGTGGTCTAGTAGTATCGAGTCATGATTGCTCTTTTGTTTGTGACTGTTTTGTTCTGAACTTTGCGGGGTTCGGAATTATTTTGGGTATGGACTGGCTTAGGAAGTATGCGGAAAAGGTTGATTGTGAGAAATTGGAGGTGACAGTCGGGAATATGGAAGGGCGAAAGGTTGTGATACGATGTAAGCATGAAGAAGGCGCCTTCATGGGCTTCATGTATTCGCTGGTTGTTCCACGGGATGGACTATCATCGATACCGGTTGTGAATGGATTTGAGGACGTCTTTGTCGAGGTCAAAGGGTTACCGCTGCATAGGGAGATCGAGTTTCGTATCGATCTAGTTGAGGGAGCCAGACCTGTTGTGATGCCTCTTAGACGGATGGCGCCGAGAGAACAACAAGAGCTGAAGGTGCAGGTTGATGACCTTTTTCGGAAAGGATTCATTCGGTGTAGTGTGTCCGAATGGGGTGCACCAGTTGTGTTCGCAACCAAAGCGGATGGATCGTTGAGGTTGTGTGTGGATTATCGTGAGCTGAATAAGGTGACTAAGAAGAACAAGTATCCATTGCCGAGAATAGATGACTTGTTTGATCAGCTTCACGAGGCTAAGGTGTTTTCTCAGATGGATTTAGCCATGGGATTTCACCAGTTGAGAGTGGCTAAGGATAGTGTGCCGAAGACTGCTTTTAGGACACCATCCGGTTTTTATGAGTGGCTGGTAATGCCGTTTGGATTGACTAATGCACCGGCATATTTTGTGGATCTTATGAATAGGGTGTTCAGAGATCAGTTGAACAAGTTCGTACTTGTGTTCGTGGACGATATTTTGGTTTACTCCAGAAATGAAGAAGAGCACAAGACGCACTTGTGTATTGTTTTGGAAATATTGCGGAAACATCAGCTGAAGGCTAAGTTTTCGAAGTGTCACTTCTGGAAGAGTGAAGTGAGGTTCTTAGGCCATGTTATTTCAGGAAATGGAATAGCGGTTGATCCCGCTAAGGTGGCAGCAATCCAGGATTGGGTTAGACCTAAGAATGCATCTGATGTGAGAAGTTTTCTTGGATTAGCAGGATATTATCATCGGTTTATCAAAGACTTTTCCAAGATAGCTGCACCGTTAACAGGATTGACGAAAAAGAACCAAGTGTTCAGATGGGATGCTAAGAGTGAGCAAGCTTTCGTAATCCTGAAAGAGCGACTGACAAGTGCTCCTGTTTTGACTATTCCAAGTGGGAATGATGAGATGGTGGTTTACACCGATGCATGTGGTACTGGACTTGGAGCGGTGCTAATGCAGAAGGATAAAGTTGTTGCGTATGCAAGTCGACAACTGAAGCCGCACGAAAGGAATTACCCGACTCATGATTTGGAGTTAGCGGCAATTGTTTTTGCTCTGAAGATGTGGAGATATTATCTATTGGGAGTTCGATTCGAGTTGTTCACGGATCATAAGTCGTTGAAGTATCTGTTCTCCCAAAAGGATTTGAATCTTCGGCAGCAACGATGGCTAGAGTTTTTGGCATCATATGATTTTGATATAGCCTATACTCCGGGAAAAGGTAACGCAGTGGCCGATGCGTTAAGTCGAAGACATGCAAGATTGGGAGCCATGTTTTCGGAATGGAAGAGTCTCGAGTATTTGGCTGGATTTGACTTCAGGCCCAGATGCGAATTGGAACCTGAGATGTTGGCAAACTTATCAATAAGACCTACTCTTATGGAAAGGATGGGCGAGAGCCAAAAGCGAGACGATAAGCTTGTCAAGATTATCCGCGATTTGGAATCTGGATTAAATCCAGTAAAGGATAAAGGATTTGAAGTCGATCGAGAGGGTTGGCTTCGGAAACAAGGACGACTAGTTGTTCCCGATATAGATGGATTGAGAGATGAAGTTCTTAGGGAAAGTCATCACTCGAAGTTGACGATTCATCCGAGTGGAAATAAGATGTATTGGGATATGAAGAGAACCTATTACTGGGAAGGTATGAAGAAGGATGTTGGAAATTTTATTTCCAAGTGTATGAACTGCCAGTTGGTAAAAGCCGAGCAGAAGAAGCCTAGTGGATTGCTTCAGCCATTGGAAGTTCCTACATGGAAGTGGGAGCAAATATCGATGGATTTTATCGATGGCCTACCTAGAACCAGGGCAGGGTATGAATGGATTTGGTTCATTGTAGATCGTTTGACTAAGAGTGCAAGATTCATTCCTGTTCGGTCAACTAGGACTGCATCGAAGTTGGCTGAGTTGTATGTTAAGTGGATAGTTCGATTCCATGGTATTCCGAAGAGTATAGTGAGCGATCGAGACCCATTGTTCACTGGTGGATTTTGGAAGAGCTTCCAGGAAGTTTTAGGAACCAAGTTGTTTTTGAGTACAGCTTATCACCCACAAACAGATGGTCAGAATGAGAGAGTCAACCGAGTTTTGGAAGATCTTCTGAGAGCATGTGTTTTGGATTTCGGAAGATCATGGGAAGATCACCTTCATTTGGTGGAATTTGCATATAATAACAGTTATCAGTCAAGTATTGGTATGGCACCGTATGAAGCATTGTATGGAAGGCCGTGTAACTCTCCGACATGTTGGTTGGAAACAGGAGAAAAGCTGATACCTGAGCCAGAGATGATTCGACAGACTACGGATTGCATAGAGGTCATTCGGCGACGAATGAAGGCAGCCCAAGATCGTCAGAAAAGTTATGCCGATAAGCGTCGTAAGGAATTGGAATTCGACGTAGGTGATATGGTTTTTGTGAAGATTTCTCCTCTGAAGAATGTTATTAGATTCGGGAAGAAAGGAAAATTAACTCCGAGATTTGTTGGACCATTCCCGATTATCGAGCGAATTGGAAGGCTCGCTTATAGATTGGAGTTACCGGAAAAGATGGCGGGTGTGCACAATGTTTTTCATGTATCTTATCTACGGAAGTATGTGCATGACTCGAATACGGTGGTTTCTGCTGATAGCTATGAAGATTTAGAAGTTGATTCAGTTGTTGCGAGACCTCGTAAGCCGCTTCGTGTTGTTGAAACCGACACGAAACAGCTTAGGAGGAAGACGATTACGTTGCTCAAGCTACAATGGAGTGATGATGTTAACGACTGTACGTGGGAGGAGGAAGAGAGGATGAAGGTAGCTCATCCCGAACTCTTCGAGGTATGACCCTAAGGTGTCGTGACATCTCATGAATTTGTAACTTGTTCTAATCTTAGAATTCTGCATGCTAGGCTAGAAATTGGATGCATGGTTTGTTGATTGCTATGGATGATAGGCGTGCAGAATAGTTTTGCTTGCTCTTGTTTGCTTGGAATTTCGTGGGCGAAATTCCTAAAGAGGAGAGAATGTAACGACCCGAATTTTACATGTCGAAAAATCGTAGAATTATTAGGTCGTTAGTATTGTTTATGTCATCCATAGCCTAAGTCGTGTAAAAGATAGCTCGTAAGAAAGTTAACTCGGTTGCATAGGGTCCTTAGATCGGTTCCTGGTTAGGTCGTAGATGGTTTACAAGTCGTGTACGAGTTAGTGGGGTTCTTAAGTCGTATACGACTTATGGGTTAGCGAGTACCGACCTATAGAAGTTATACGAGTTAGCGTGTTAGCGAGTTAAGAGAGGCAGCGGCTTAAGGTTTGGACCGAGTCAAGGTAGTGAGCGACTCATAGGATAACCGACTCATAGGGGTGACCCACCTAAGAGTTAGCGAGTTAGAGGAGTTAGCGACTTAGTGGAGTGGCGACTCATTGGGGTGACTGAGTAAGAGAGGTGACCGACTCATGTATTGGACCGACTCATAGGATGGAACGAACTAAGGAAAATGAGTTAGGTCGTTGAGTCGTATAGTGTTGTTGAGTCGCCGAGTCGCCGAGTCGTGTGTTGTATAGTGTTGTTGAGTCGATGAGTCGTATGCAGTTGGGTCGGCTTAGTGTGATCCTGTGTCCCCGATGAGTCGTAGGTCGTAGCCCGCGTGCGTGTTAGGTCGTTGGAGTTTTGGGTCATGGGTCTTAGGTCGGGGGCGACTCAAGGATGGGTCGGCGACGACTTATGGATGGACGACTCAGGGGGGGAATTCAGCCTATAAATAGAGGGGTTTGGCTCACTTTTTGGCACCGGTTTTTGAAGCGACGAAGTGCTGCCATTTTGAGAGCTCGACTACATCATTTCTTCACTTCTTTTCTCCACTTTGATCAAGTGCTAACATCCATCCAAGATCGAAGATCAAGATTGAAGATTGAAGAGCCAAAGTTGAAGATCTTCATCCAACAAAGAGAGATTTCATCGATTGAAGCAAGATTTTTGCCGGATCAAGCTTGGTTCCTTGCTGTCCAGATCTGGAGTTGATTGTTTTTAAGGTGTTTAGGTGATTCGATGAGTGGTAGTTATCTCTCACACGGACCCAAGGGAGTATATTGGATTGGTGGCTTGTTTATGCGTTAAAGATAGTGATTTCTTGCATTTTCCTAAAGTCTGCATGTAGATCTATCATCTATGAAGTTTTGATACCTATTTTGCTACATGATTACTTGTATAAGTTCATTCATCAAGTTATAGAGACATTTGCCTATGATTCATACTTGTTAGATTTAGACACTTTAATTACCAAATTGCCATTATTGTTGTAATTGCTTATTAGATCTTGTTGAATGTTTGATTGCTTGGATTAATGATTGATTTATGATTGGTTTGATTGTTTCAAATTAGCTAGTAGTTGATTTGAACAAGTTGGTCGAAGATGATTCAAAAGCTAAGTGGAAGGGCTCTTGAATGGTGAAAGCTGCTTGTGGCATATGAAGTCGATGTGGAAGCTCATATGGATAGATTTGATGATGATGGACTTTGCCATGATGCGAGGAGGCAAACCATGATGTTGAGATGGAACTTTGCTATGATGCGATAAAGCAAAGTATGATGTGAGATAGTCTTGGCGTAATCCAGGCAGGGATCATTCCAAGCATGTTGATAACTCGAGGGATGGTTCGAGTTGGTTGATAATGGATTGCTCGAGAGGTAGCTTGGGCTAGTATGGGAATAGTCGTCGAGGAGGATGACTAGGAGGCTTGGATCTCATCGTTGTTGAAGGTTCTAGTAAACTCAAAGCAAGAGTACATGGGATGCCCAAACGACTACAGGTAGGTGGTCGGGACACCCAAAAGACTACAGGTAGGTGGTCGAGTACTCGGGGCAGAGTAGGTAAGTCCTAGGCTTGGGTCACGATGACGTGCAGAGTTTATCTAGAATCGGGGTTACCATTAGCCCTTGACAGGAGGTCATTCAACTAACGGTGATATCGAGGCAATGATAACAGAGATAGCCAGAGTCATGGATGTTTGGTTGTATCATCATTCGGTCTCAAGAGCGGTGTTTTCTGGGTGCTTATCTGATCTTGGTTTAGGCCTTGGGGGTTTGTATTTGGAAAACATCGACCTTGACTCGAGTGATAATTACTTTATTTCGAATGTCTGCTTTGCTATGCTTGTTTATGCCTAGTGGGTCTGGGGGCTATCACTGTAGAATGAGGTGGAGTGGGATGGTTAAGTTCCTATTCCTTTTATCCTTTATGCTCTTTTGGTATGTTTGATAGTTAATTTACTGCTCACTAAGACTGTTGTCTGAGTCAAGGTTTTATGTTCAACTCTTATTACCTTGGGCTGTTCATCCATGTTGGGATGGGCAGACTAGGTAGCAGGTGACAGGTGCTGTTCTTGGTTATCAACGATGCAGATGACGAAGACTAGCTGGAGGCTAGCATATTAGTTTTCTTACTATATGTACTGGATGTTCCGCCGTTTGTATATGTTTTGAGTGTTATGTAGTGAGGCTTGATGTATGGATTTGTTTGGATGTTGTATCAAACTTCTATGATGCTTATATGATGATATTCTGTTCTATGGAGCTTCACTATATTTATATTTCTCTATTGTATTTTATCCATGCGCTGTGAGTTGTACAGTAGAGTTTCTGTTTTACCTTACCTTGACCATCGTCCATGGCTGCCTGGCACGTTCTTCAGCGCATTATTCCCTTGTTTTGGTGCGGGAGTCATGGGCGGTCGTCATAGGCCCGCTCGAGGTCTTTTGGCATTTCAACTATGGTGAAATGGGCCTCCGAAGAGGGCTTTCCACATCTCAGCACTTGTGAAGTTTTATTTTAGATCCTGGTGAGATGTGTGCCTCCGAGGATGCCTGGAAGTTTCTTCCTCATGGTTGGTTGGATTCACGGGGCGAGCGCAAGTTACTTGGACGTTTGTTTACATAGATTGTCTTAACTAGTGAATGAGCGCCTTGCCTTCCACTTGGGAAGGTGCCTTCGATCGTCTCATGGACTCACGGGGCGGACGCAAGTTACTTGGACGCTTGTCTACGCAAACTGTCTCAACTAGTGAACAAGCGCTTTGCCTTCCTGTTGGGACGGTGCTTCCGATCATTCCATACCATGTTGAGAAAGTCTTCTAGCATGCCCCGTTTGAGGTCTTTATCCTCCGAAGAGTTGTGCCTCCGAAGAGGGCTTGTGCCTCCGGAGTGGTCTTTTGCGGTTTGATGCTTGCTCGCCCATGTCTCTTTGTCATCTATTCATGTCGGCGATCCCCGTTATCTTTTCCAAATATCATCCCCTTTTAGTTGCCAAAAATTTCCTTATCCAAAGAAATATACTTCATACTTAAGCGAGTTGGTAGTGGTGGACACTGACTATTTAACTGGATGCTCGTTTGTACAAACATTCGCAGTTAGTTAGAAATGATCCACTTCCAGCCACATCGCTAACTTTTGTTCGAAGCACTTCTTTCGTAGGGTTTGAGTATGGAAAGTTTTGAATGGTTTAGCGTTTGCTTGCTGGGTGATGCCGGAGATCGCATGGTCTTGCGATGGGTAAGCTTTGTTTTTATGGCCTGCATTATTAAATCGACATTTTAGTAACACAATTAACGTATTTCATATGTCGAAATAAACAAAGCAGTCTATAATAGTAAAGAGCACAAGATTTATAGTGGTTCGGCCAAGAACTGGGCCTACATCCAATTTATAGCTCTTATTATTTACTTGCACTGACATTACAACGGCTTTTATTACAAGAATCATACATTCATCATTCCTTTACAATATTTCATTAAATCCTTTAAGTAAAGTATGGGCGCAAATGATTGCTGTTCCAAGCTCTTGGGGTTGGGTCTCCTTCGACAGTTACAAGTTTGAATGTGCCATCAAGAAGTTTTTAGCCTATAACATACGGTCCTTCCCAGTTTGGTCCAAGCACGCCTGTAGGTGTCATAATCCTTTTTAAGATTAGATCCCCCACTTCAAAGCTGCGCCGGCGAACTTTGGAATTGAAGTGTCTGGCTATTCTTTGGTGGTGAGCTGCAGTTCTGAGTTCAGTTTCTTCCCTTTTCTCATCAAGGAAATCAAGGGCTTCAAGCTGCAGTTTTTCATTTTCGTCTTGATTAAAATGGATTCTTCTATGTGAAGGGACCTCTATTTCTACCGGAATCATTGCCTCTGATCCATATGCCAATGAAAATGGAGTGTGCCCCGTCGGAGTTTTATGCGTAGTTCTATATGCCCATAGTGCTAGTGGAAGTTTATCGACCCAACCACCTTTTTCTTTTTCCAGCTGTTTTTTGATGGTTGATTTGATTATTTTGTTTACTGCTTCCACTTGCCCGTTTGCCTGCGGATGAGCCAATGTTGAGAAACTTTTCTGGATCTTGAATCTTTTGCAAAAATCTTGGAACTCTTCACTTTCAAATTGGGTTCCATTGTCTGTGATTATCTTTTGAGGCACTCCATACCTGCAAATGATATTCTTAGTTACAAAGTTTATCATTTTCTTTGAGGTAGTAGTAGCTAAAGGTTCAGATTCAGCCCATTTAGTGAAATAATCCACAGCAACAATAGCATATCTGATTCGGTATTTCGCAGTTGGCAAAGGCCCGATGAGATCCATTCCCCAAATAGCAAATGGCCACAGACTGACCATCTGTGTTATTTCAGTGGAAGGTTCTCTTGGGATTTTAGCAAATCTCTGGCATTTGTCGCACTTTCGGGAGTAGTCTGCAGCATCTCGGTTGATACTCGGCCAAAAGTATCCATAACGGAGAATTTTCTTTGCTAAAGTTCGACCACCTGTATGATCTCCACATTCCCCTCCATGTACTTCAGCTAGAATTGTCTTAGCTTCTTCTTCAGTCACACATCGGAGTAATGGCATTGAAAATCCTCGTCGGAATAATCGGCCGTCCTGAATTATATACCTTGAAGCTTTTCTTAACAGTTTCTGACGTTCTTTTGAACTCTCTGGTGCAGATCCGTTGAGTAGATAATTCTTTATCGGAGTCATCCATGATTCCCGTTCTTTAGACATGGTCATAATCCAGTCTATATCCATTTCTTCAATGCTTGGGGTTGACAGTACTTCCATAGGAACTAATCGCAGTAAATGAGCTTCACCAGTGCTTGCATACTTCGCGAGGGAATCCGCCTTCATGTTTTCTTCCCGAGGTATATGGTTTATTGTATAATGGTCCATGTCCTCGAGAAGCTCCCAGGCTCTTAACAAGTAGGCGGGCAGATTTCCCCCTTTGGTTTGAAACTCTTTCTTGACTTGACACACGATAAGCTATGAATCACTGAAGATCTGCAATGCCCTGATGTTCAGTTCTTTAGCAATTCTTAAACAGGCAATAAGAGCTTCGTACTCTGCTTCATTATCTGTCGAAGGAAACTCCAATCTTAAAGCATAACACAATGATCGCCCTTTAGGGGTTTCAAGCATGACCCCGGCCCCGGAACAGTGATCGTTCCTTGCGCCATCAACATAAAATTTCCACCGGATAGAAGGATTATCGGTCACTACATCCTCACTAACGCCTTTGTCTGTACACTCTGCAATGAAGTCTGCCAAAGCTTGTCCATTGATTGCTCTCCGGGGGTGAAAAGTGATGTCATATTGGCTGAGTTCGATATTCTATTTCAAAAGACGACCCGAAGTTTCAGCACGAAACATGACTTGCTACAAGGGCTGATCGATGAGGACTTTGATTGGATGAGCTTGGAAATATGGCCTCAACTTTCTTGATGCAATCAGTAGACAATAGGCGAGCTTTTCCAACTTCGAATAGTTCAATTCTGCCCCAGTGAATCTCTTGATGATGTAGTATACCGGGCGCTGAATTTTGGCATGCTCCCATACCAAAGCTGCGCTGAGGGCATGAGATGAGATGGCCAAATACTCAAAAAGATCCTCACCATTGTCAGGCTTAGAAAGTATAGGAGGCGTTTCCATATGACAAATCAGCTCATCGAAGGCTTTCTGGCATTCAGGAGTCCAGTCAAAGTTTTTTCTTCCTTTCTTTAGAGCATCGAAGAATGGAATGCATTTATCAGTAGCTTTGGAAATGAACCGACTCAAGGCAGCAACTTTTCCATTGAGACTTTGCAATTCCTTCTTCGTTCTAGGAGCTTTGACTTCTCTTAAGGCAGTTATCTGAGCAGGATTAGCCTCAATGCCCCTTGCACTCACAATGAAACCCAGAAACTTTTCAGATTCTACTCCAAATGAACGCTTCAAAGGGTTCTGCTTCATACCTTACTTTCGGAGGATTGAGAACATCTCTGCCAAGTGATCCTTGTGATCCACTGCTTTCTTTGACTTTACCAGCATATCATCGACATAAACTTCCATAGTCTTGCCAATCTGTGGTTTAAACATGGCATTAACAAGTCTTTGATGAGTGGCCCCTGCATTCTTGAGTCCGAAAGGCATGACTTTGTGGCAATAGAGACCAACATCGGTGATAAAGCTCGTGTCCTCCTGATCCGGCTCATGCATCATGATTTGGTTATAACCGGAATAGGCATCCATAAAAGATAGCAATTCATGCCCCGCCGTTCCATCCACCAACTGGTCAATCCTGGGTAACGGGAAGCAGTCTTTGGGGCAGGCTTTGTTTAGATCTAAAAAGTCAATGCACACTCTCCATTTCCCATTAGCTTTTTTAACCAGTACTGGATTTGAGACCCAATTTGGATAACTAGATTCCCTGATAAAACCATTCTCCATGAGCCGATCGACCTCTTCTTTCAATGCTGCTGACCTTTCAGGACCTTGTGTTCTTCTTTTCTGCTTTACCGGTGTAAACTTTGGATCAATATTCAAGGTATGCACCGCAACTTCTGGAGATATTCCACACATATCAGCATGAGTCCAGGCGAATACATCCAGATTTGCTTTCAAAAATGATATCAAAACATTTTGAACCGTTGCATTAAGCTGCGAACCCACATTCAACACTTTATTCGGGTCTTTTGGGTCAACAGGTACCGGTACTGTCACTTCAACAGGTACCACTCTATTTTCCCCTGAACTGGCTTTTCTTGGATCCATCTCTCTTCGTGCACCGCTATGTTCGCCTGTGCAGGGTCCACCCTGTAATTGCTACAAGGTTGATTCTTTGATGCGGACTGGGCTGCCACATCTTTTCCCATTTCTCTCTTCCTTGATTCACGCAACTCTGTAAGATAACATTCTCGTCCAGCATTCTGATCCCCTTTTACCACACCGACTCCATTATCTGTAGGGAATTTCATGGTCAGACAACATGGGGAGAGTTGGTCGGCCTAGGAAGGCATTGAAGGCAGAAAATTCTTCAACAATAACAAAGGTCTGTTTTCGAGCCACTTTTCGCTGCCCCTCTCCAAGCTGTACGAACAAATCAATAGTCCCAATTGGCTGTTTTGGCTCACCAGTAAAACCAGCAATCTTTAATGATGAAGCTTGAACATCATCCATAGGAATCTTCATTTGATCAAAAGTCTTCTTGAAGAGAATGTTGCACGAAGCTCCACAATCAACCAGAACTCTTTTCCCAGTAGCTGGCCCAATGCCAGCGGAGATGACCAAAGGATCAATGGTAGGAGATTCAACACCCATCGAATCCCTAGTAGTGAATATAATGTCTTCATTAAAAGTTCTCTGCTGCTTCAGGGGTGCAGCATCTTCTAACACAAAGACACTTTCATCCGCCGGTGCATATTTCAAAGCACGGGCATATCTTTCTATCTCCCCCCAACTCCTGCCGGCTGGATGAGGGCCTTCTGTGACCACATTTATAACAGGCCTCTCTGATTCATGAGCTTCCGCCTTCTCATTTGAGCCAGGACAATGAACAGGAACCTGTTGTCCTTGAGTTGACGAGTTTGGGCCATTCTTGTTCCTTCTTACATATTGTTGGAGCTTGTTTTGCTTCAACAGTTCCTCAATTACCACCTTTAAGTGACGGCACTCGTTAGTATCATGCCCGGGCTGGTTATGGAACCGGTAAAACCGTCCATTCTTCTCAGCTTTCCTATTAACTCTTTGCTTAGCTGGTTCGGGGAATTCGACCGTGTCCTTATTTGCAAAGTAGATGTTTTCCAGGGTATCAGTTAGAGGGGTGAAGTTGAAGGGACGACCCTTCTTTGCATCTTCCTGCCTCTTCCGACCATCGTTCCCCCTCTTCTGATTGCCAGAGTCCTTTTGATTTGGGGCAGCATTACTATTTCCAGCCCCTGTCGTTACCACCTTAGCCGGTGCTTGGAGGCTTTCCAGACGCATGAATTCATCGGCTTTTTTATAAAACTTGTCAAGTGAATTTGGTTCTTTCATTTTCAACCACTTTCCAAATTCACTTGATTTATCAATCGCCCTCATCAAGTATGTCAGAATCATGCGTGGCTCTGCATTATCCACCTCGGCCAAAACTATATTGAAGCGATTTAAGAAAGTTCTAATGGATTCTCCAGGATTCTGCTCCAGGCTGGATAACGACATTATACCTTTGCCTTTGACGCATACAGTCGGAACTGTTCCTTGAATTTCCGAGTCAATTCAGAAAATTGGTCTATCGACCGGATCGGCAGCTTTTTGAACCAAAGTAAAGCAACTCCTTCCAGGCATACCGGAAAATACCGGCACTTGATTTCATCAGAGGCTCTGGCACCCGTCATGTGCCAATCATACTTGTACAGAAACTCATTAGGATCGCTCGTTCCCTTGTAAGCTGGAATAGTTGGAGTGACAAACTTCCTTGGGAATTCTGCTTTCAAGATATTTTCAGTGAATGGAGTTTTGCTCAGAGCAAAACCCCACTCTTTCTCATCTTCGTCTCTCTGTATACTTTCCTTCATAATCTAGCGAACCATGCCCGAGAAATATTCTTCGTCAGTTTGAGGCTCAACGGGACAAACATCAGCCATTCTCTCCGAATTCTATCTTGACAATCTTTCACGGAGGGTTGGTTGCGGCCCAGATCCTCCGGCCTAGGGAGATGTCCTTTCCACCGGGTCGGCTGGCCTTGGAGGGATATTCCTTCCTTCCACATTCTTCACTTCATCGGCAAGGTTTCCCTCCTTAGCTGCCTGCTGGCGGTTTGCCTCAAATAAAGCATTCAACCTTTCCATCATTAGTTTATTCTGACCTTCCATTTGTCGATGTAGCCTGGATACAACGACATCTAGCTCTGCCCGTGTAACTCCGACAGTTGGAGTTGTTTGACTTAAAGGAGGAGAGGTTGCAGTAGTCTCGCGAACATCGTCAGATCTAGCAGACTTGCGCTTCCTTCCTGGAGCCATTATTTCTGATAAACTTTTGGTTTTTAGAGAAATCCTTTCTACCAACTTCTGCGAAGCTATAATGACAGTGACCTGAGTTCAATTTTCAGTGAAAGCACCAAAAATGTTAACGTAAAAAGTAAGACGCTAACACCCCGATGCAAATAGTGACTTGAATGAAAGCACCACCCGTTAACACGGGAAACAGAGAAAGCAGTAATTCGCTGAAAAAGCAGTAAGAGACACAGAGTTTATAGTGGTTCGGCTTATGGTCAAGCCTACGTCCACTTCAATCCTTCTTTATTGCTAATATGATTATAATCCTTTACAACTTCTTTCAATTACAATTCACTTCAAAAGACAAGTAGCTAGAAAAACTTCGATGCAAGAGAATTCTCCAAATTCATGGTTGAATACGTTGAATCCTAGGTTGAAGTTGATTGAAGCTTCTTGTGAGTTTCGAATGTTGAAGTAAGGCTTGGTTTGAAGATGGCAGAGTCTTGATGCTTTGAAGAAATTGATCAGAAAAAAGTCCCCTTCATGTTGGAGCCCATGTCGTATTTATAGAGGAACTTCCATGTCAAGTTGCAAGTAGTGACCGACCTAACGTAAGTCGTGGGTCGTGACCGACCCAAGACAAGTCGTAAGTCGCGTTCTATCTCTTCGGCACGGCTCGCGGCTTAACTGGGATTAGCATGTTCTTTTGAGTACAAGTCCTAAGTCGTGAACGAGTTAACAGGCCCTGGTTCAAGTAACGCTATACTGGATTTCCTTTTGTTTGCCTAGGTCGCGAGCGACCTAACATAGGTCGTAAGTCGGTCGCGTCTTAAGCGAAGTTGTCTTGAGCCTTTCCTGTCTTGAGTCGGAGGTCGGCAGTCCCTTGAGTCGTTAGGTCGCGCTATCAGTTAAGTCGCTAAGCCGTCATACTCTTAATTCGTTAGGTCGAGCAATGAACCTAAGCTGTTAGGTCGATAATTCCATGAGTCGCTTACTAGTTAAGTCACTGCTCCCCTTAAGTCGTTCACCCTTGTTAAGTCGTTAAGCCCTTAGGTCGGCAGTCATTCTTAAGTCGGTATGTCGTTAAGTTCCTAAGTCGTCCATCCCTCTTAAGTCGTTGAGTTCTTAAGTCGTTAAGTCCTTAAGTCGTCCATCCCTTTGAGTCGCTGAGTCGCTGAACATAGAAGTTAACAGTGTGTAATTATAATTTTAGTCTACCTGTGAAAAGGGCTACACACTAGAATTTTGGATAACAATTAGCTGGGGCTATTAGCTAATGCATAAGGCGTGAACTTTTACTAGTCCTATTTGGTATTCTAATATCTGATTCATTTTCACTTAAAGATCCCCTACATTAATTCTCCTTGAACACATTTTCAAAATGATCTAAAACTTTTAAATCAAACTTACACAAAGAAAATATATAATTTTTATGCTTTACTCAAAATCACGTTGCCATGATATATATATATATATCTGTGTGTGTGTGTGTGTGTGTGTGTAGACACATATATATATTCTTTACTCAAATATAAGTTGATGAAAACATTTAACCATTTGAAAGTTCCCCTTTTTAAACCTTTGAAAGCGTCTCTCTCGAAACCAAGTAAAACCCTTTAATTATTTTGACCAAGAGGTCAAAACCTTACCTTTCGAAAACTTAGTTCAAATCTACCGAAACCAGACTTCAAACCTTTAGAAAAGAATAGAACTTTAGACATGCTTCTCTAAAGCACTTTAAAATATTATCTTAGAGAAACATTGGAAATCCTTCCATTTTAAACCATTTTGAAACCAGTCAAAAATTATAACCTTTCGACCTTATCGGAAGCTACCTCTCGACTACATCGAAAGCTACCTTTAGACTTCTTTGAAATCTTTGGAAAATAAACCTTTCGAAAGCATTAAAACTTTAAAAACATAAACCCTTTGATAACTTACGGGGGTTAAAACAAGTGGAAAATCTTCTTTTAAAACCTTTCGTCTTCATTGGAAACAACCTTTCGACTTTGTTGAAAGCTCAGCTCTGAAAGCTTTAAAACGCATCGTTTAAAAGAATAGGCCTTTGCCTTAATAATAGTCCCTTTGAAAGCTTGGGTTATACTTTAATTAGAATAGCAAGGGTAAATCATCTAAGTCGATAGCTACTTTTTGAAAGCATGGAGAAGCGGCTAGTTTTAAAACAAGTAAACCTTTCGACTTGGTGGGAAGGTTCAAATAAAAGTGATGAAGCGGAACTAACCTTTCGACTATGTCAAAAGGTTTAATACCTTTATTTACTTATTTGACCCGACTGAAAGCAACCAAGTCGAAAGCTCTTATTCGAAAGGAAAGCAGACGTAAGCGATTGGTTTATGAAAAAAACATACTCCAACCTCTTTGCAACCAACCTTTCGACTATGTACCGTTTGACCTTGTCTAATTCATTACTTTCCAAATAACTTGATACCATATTTACTGGTTTAACCTGTCAAAAGCTATAGCCTTTCGACTTTGTCGAGAGGTCTGGGTCGGAAGGTTTGATGATTAAAATGGCTGAATCATGCTACAAGTGTTTTTTTCTTGTGTTTAACTTGAAAGATATTATTTTTTCGATGAACGTGTCTTTGTTTGTCAAATTCTTATTGGTTAACAAATACTTTACAGAAAAATGCTACCAATAATTTCAGAAGCAAACAATTATTTTATTTTATAAAATGGCCCTTCTCCTCAATTTAATATATAAAGCATTTAAGTCACATACCTTTAATAATTTTACATATCCGTCAACACAATAGGAAAAATCTAAAAAAAATCTATTTCAAACCAAAACTATTATTAATTTAGCCGTAAATTTTATAGCCCGATAAACCATTCCTTTACCAGAAAACTGATGTGAAGTACATATCAATTCAGAAAGTTATGAAAAATGAAACAATTCTCCAAAATATCATTGCTGGCCTACTTTTAAATTTTCAATGCATTTGGATGTCATTAAATAGGTTCTTTCATTTCAAGCATATCATAATAACTAACATGAACATATAAAATCTATCAACAAGCAATATATGTAAATTTAATCATAAAAAACATGGCATATACTTGCAAAAACATTTCAGATCTACTTTTAAAAGTGAAAACCAAAGGAAATGGGATGTTGTAATAATTCACCATTGTTTTGAAATTAAAAGATGTGAGATTTGATGTTAAATTAGTTGATTATCTTCCTTCTCTTTAACCCTAGCTTTTATCTTTCCTTGAGAACAATAATGATGGCCAACCTTAAGTGTTTTTAGTTTGGTAAAATGAAAATGAACATGAGTATCAATTCCTAAGGGTTTAGGGAATAAGTCTTCCTATTTCCCATATTGCCCTTACTCATTTTCTAACATATTTGTTTATATTATCTCATTTTATTTATATTTAACATGGCACGACTACACTTATCTAAATCAAATCTTAACCAATTGATCCTCACAACGTTTTATATAATTTTGTCAATTAAATATCCTAAATGGTGTTATAAAAATATGGGGTGTTATAGACTCCCCTCCATAAAGAATTTCATCCTTGATATTACGTTAAGGTACACAACAAAACAATCAAAGGCAAAATATAACATCAAACAATTCAGGTAAGCATCCCTAATCCCGCTCTCAGTCTCCCAAGTACAGTCCCTAACACCGTCGCTCCACTGGACCTTCACTAATCTCACTTTCTTACTCCTCATCTTCTTCTCATCCCTAGCCACAATCCGAATCAGCTTTCTAACTATAGTCAAATTTGGTTCTACTACCTAATATTCTAACACTATAGGTGCTATAGTGGCCCCCGGGTCTCTAACACACTTTCTAAGATGAGAAACATAGAAAACATGATGTACTCCAGCCAAACTATTCAGTAACTATACTCTATAAGCAAGTTTCCCGATCCTCTCAACAATACGAAAATGGCCGATGAACCCAGGTGTAAGCTTTCTCGACTTTCCAAATCTAATCACACCCTTCTGCGGTGAAACCTTAGTCTCCCACTAATAATTCCAAGTCCTTCCTTCTTCTATCAGCCTAACTTTTCTACCTTGACCGAGCTTTCTTAATCCTAGATCGGATCAACTCAATCTTCTCTGTGACTTCTTTTACCATATCTGGACCAAGAACCAACCTATCCCCTATCTCCAAACAACATACTGGAGACTTACATGGTCTTCCACACGAAGCTTCAAACGGTGCCATCCCAATACTAGTCTGATAACTATTGTTATACGAGAACTCGATTAAATGAGGATGGTCCTCCATGATCCCCTGAAGTCCAATACACAAGTTCTTAAAAAATCCTCTAAGATTTCGTTAACATTTTCTATTTGTCCATCAGTCTATGGACGGTTAGCGGTATTCATGTTGAGCTTGGTTCCTAATGCTTCTTGTAGACTCTACCAAAACACCTTGTAAACAAATAATATCCATAACTGACTATACTACAAGGAATCCCGTGCAGCTAACCACATTCTTCAAGAACAAACTCGCCAAAATAGATGCCGTCCTAGTTAACTTTATCGTAATGAAATGGGCACTCTTGGCTAGTCTCTCCACTATGACTCTGATACTTTCATTTCCTCTACTAGATCTGGAAACCCATCAAATAATTCCATAGAGATAGAATCCACTTCCATATCAGAACCTCTAACGGTTGAAGCGATCCACTTGGTTTCTAGTGTTCAGCCTCTGCCTATTGGCAATTCAAGTATCGCTTAACATGTAAACCAATGTCCCATTTCATACCTTCCTAGAAGAAACTTCTCTTAATATCCTGATATATTTTCGTTCCTTCTATAGGAATAGTGAATTTCGAATGATGGCATTCTTCCAAAACATCCTCTCTCATGTTCCCTACATTTGGAACACACAACCATCCTTTCTTTCTCAACCACCCTTTCTAGTCAAGGTTGAAATCCCTTAAGTCATCGCTCTCCGTTCCTTCCCTTAACCTTCTGATCCGTTCAGCCAAAACTAGATCCTCCTCCTGTCTAGAAGTTATCTTCTTAATCATTACCTGTCAAACTTCTAAACAAGGCAATACAACTCTCACTACGCGGGAGCCTACCTCAGATGTAGACTGCACTCTACAAGCTGATAATGCTTCCAAAACTTTCCACTCAGCAATCATAGCCAATCATGCATTCTGATGTTTCCTACTAAGTGCATCCACTACCTTGTCTTCTTTTTCGGGTATGCATTCAATTTCAAAATCATAAGCGGCAATAAACTCCAACCATCTCCACTGTCTCATGTTCAGCTTCTTTTTAGAGAACAAGTACATCAATGATTTATGATTTGTATAAAGCTCAAATTGCTCTCCCAACAGATAATGCCTCCACACATTCAAAGTAAAGATAATGGTAGCTAACTCCAGATCATGTGTAAGATACCTAACTTCATGTGCTATGAGCTGTCTAGAAGCATAATCAATCACTATACTTCTTTGCATCAACACAACTCCCAATCCAGTTCAACATGCATAAGTATAAACAACTAAATCCTGATTCTCCTTTGGAACAACCAACACCGGTGCATTGGTCAATAAGTGTTTCAAGCTCTAGGATGCTTGCTCACACTTATCAATCCATACAAACTTCACATCTTTTCATGTAATCTTAGTCATCGGTGAAGCTGTCCATGAAAAATCCATTATAAACCTTTGATAATACCCAGCCAATCCAAGAAAACTCTATATCTCGGACACAGTCTCCGGTCTCTTCTAATTATTCACTGCCTCAATCTTAGTCGGATCTACAGACAACACTTTCTCTGAGACCAATGAACTAGGAATTTCACTTCCTTTTTTCAAAAATGGCACTTTGAAAGCTTAGCCTTCAACCGATGCTCCCTCAGTGTCCCAAGCAAAACTCTAAGATGAACTTCATGCTCTTTCTCATCCTTAATGTATATCAGAATATCATTTATGTAGACCAACTACAAATCTATCCAAGTTCTCCCGAAATATTGGGTTCACTAAATCCACAAAGAATGCCAGTGCATTAGTTAGTTTGAACGACATGTCAAACCATTCATATGATCCATAACTGGCCCTAAATGTCGCTAAAGGAATACTATCCTCTGCCACTGTAAGCTGATGAAATCCCTTCGCCAAATCCAGTTGAGAAAATACCTTAACTCCACTTAATTTTTCGAACAAATCATCAATTCTCAACAATGGGTATCGGTGCTTTATCGTATTCTCATTCAACTTACGATAATCGATACATATCCTTAACGATTCTTCAGGCTTCTTAGCAAACACTGCGCGGCTCCCCAAGGCGAACTACATGGTTGAATAAAACTCTTACCTTACCAATCCAACAACTGCACCTTCAACTTCTTTATCTCTATAGGTGTCATCCTACCTGGTGGCCTACTCATCGTTCTGCTCCAGGCATAATATAAATCTGAAACTCAATAGCTCGTTTTGATTGTAATCCTCTTACCGCTCAAACACACCATAAATTCTCTAACTATAAAGACTCAATGCAACTCATCCTCCATCTCCATGATACCCAATAAAGCATTTACCTCACCACTACGGTTTCCTATAGTATAAACTATCTGATCACAACAATCTGGGTGACAAAGTGATATTTTCCTATCATGGAAAAATATCCTAGCATTATATTTACTTTACCAATTAGTCCCAAGGATAATCCCAAATACCACTAAATCAAATGCATGCAAACAACAATCAAAAGTATGACCTAGCAATTCTAACTCTAAACGGTCACATCTCATCCCAAGCATCACGTGCCCTCATATCGGATTTGCAACCTATAACGAAGTAGCTATATATGAGGGTTCTAGGTTAAGCTTATCTACCAAACATCGAGAAATGAAAGAATGTGATTCAAAAGTATTAAACGGAATGCTAATGGACATACCATGGACCTATAGTGAGCCTCCCAGAACAGTCTTCTCTTTCTCCTACACAACTGGCCTTGAAATTACGGCCTCCAATGCATACATCTATCCCTTTCCTTCTCTAGTATGTTCTTTGCATTGGTTCTTACAATGGCCGATCTGATCAAAATTAAAGCATAAAATATTCTTCTTTCCAACTGTTTCATTCCCTTTTCTTTTTCTGTTCCGACACTCATTAGCATAATGTCCCTTCTTATCACATTTATAACAAACCATTTCAACTTTTCCCTTCATCCATGCTCCTCCCTTTTGAGCATCTTATTACGGAAAAACTTTCTTTTTTGGCCTTGTCCCACCTAGATTTCCTTCATTTTCTTACTCAGACAAGTCAACACCTCTTCTTACCTTAGCGCCATTTCTACCACCGCATCACTTAGATATGTTAGGTACGGCAAAGTAGCACTTATCAACTCTAGCTTTAAGCCTCTTATAAACTTCTCATTCTGCTTGACTGTCGTATCAACCAAGGCGTACCCATACCGGGCCAACTCTTCAAATCTTCTTGCGTACTCTAGAACGGACATCCCCTTTGTTCTAGTTTAGCAAACTTCCTAACCAATACCAACTATGCCATCACCAACATAAACCTCTCTTGAAATCTTCTCTTAAACTCCTCCCACGTCATGGTTTCCTTATCAACACCAGCTGCAACAGTATTCCACTAAAATAGAGTGGCTCCCTGAAGTTGTCTTGAAGCTAATCTCCTCTTCTACTAGTCATTCAACCTTAGGTCAGCAAAGATTCTCTCACAATGTAGCAACTAGTTTTCTACCTCAATTGAATCTTTAGTTCCATTTAAAGGCTTCACTCCAAGCCAGGTATAATCTATGCTCGGATTAGCATAATGGTTGACTATCGAAGCTTACTGATTTCCTCCTCCAACAGCATTCCCTCCGATAACTCCGGCTTGCATCATGTTTAGGCTATTCCAGCGTGCATCATGTTTACGAAGAACTGATACATGGCTACCTTGTCTACTAAAGGAACCCCAACACGAACATTTTCAGCCTGAGCCTGACTTGGACCTCTTATAGCATTTGGGCGGGCATTTCCATTAGTGGTGGTGCTATCTCCTCCAAGATAAACTCTACCTCTTCTTCCGTCCATATTTTTATCCAAGCCTCGTGAGATACAAATGAATAGCCTAACTATGATATGAGTCCAGAGGTATGGCGTATACTTATACATAGCAAATGCGTGTACGTTACTATAGCGTTATCCCATACCCTGATCTTAACTGTGATTTCTAAGGATTATGTATTCAAAAAATTATTTTTGGTTAAAGTATTTCATAAACCATGCTCTGATCCCAAACCGTAACATCCCCTATCTTGAGGCCCAAAACTAAGCGCTAAAGACGGTACAGTCATCTATAGTATAAGCTTTATGCAACTAAACATGGATATGTTAATGGTATTCGTAATATCGTAAGAATTTGAATGTGAAACAAAACACAAATTTCAGAAAAACATTTAACATTCAAAACAGATGTACCATACTAAATTTACATAATCCTAAATACGTTCCTAAGCATAGATAAATTATACTTATTACAAAATACGCCAAGAGCGGTATATGAAGGTACATCCTTGGATGATCTGAGTTATATAGTCATAATAGACTTAATTCAAGCACAGCTGAAATACAACCAAATATAAAACTGTAACTCCTAAATAGCTATCATTTTGCCTCTTAAATGCCTCTGGTTGCCTTATTCATCTTCCTACTAAAACTTAAAATGACCTTAACCCCTCAGTCTACTCCAATTAATATTTGGGCACCCGAGAGTTTAAAGGGAAAACATAAACTTCGAGTTAGACATAAAGCTTAGTGTGAATAATACTATAAATCCTGCTTTATAATCTTAAGTGAGGCTACGCTCCTAACCGAAACGGGTTTCCCTTCACAAACATCCTTTTGAAACATATCTTTGCAAAAAAAAATTCTGCAACCCAGACTGGTTAAATAATGTAAAGCTTCATTATGTAAACATACATAATATCAAGTAATAAATGAACAATCTCTTCTCACACATAAATTTTGTTTGGCTAACTTTTAACCTTAGGCTGACTCTGGCCTATCAGACAATATCATCAAAATTTATCTAACACATGTTAGCTATTCTTTTTCGTGACTATCTATCCTTAACTATCTATTAATTACTTCACTTTTGGATAGTCTTCCTTAACTATCTGTTAAATACTTCTCTTCTGGACTATCTATCACTAAAATAATAATCTCCCATGTCTTCCTGATCCTAATGGTTTTTAGAGCCCACCTATTGCCTATCTGTATACAAACATATATTCCTTTCGGTGTGTAATCATAATATTGGTCTACCTATGACAAAGCGATACACACTGGAATTTTGAACAACAATAAGCTGGGGCTATTAGCTAATGCGTAAGGCGCAACCATAGAATAGTCCCATCTGGTATTCTAATACCTGAGTCATTTTTACATAAGGATCCCCTACCATAATTTTCCTTCAAGACATTTTCAAAATGATCGAAAACTTTTAAATCAAATTTACACAAGGAAAATATATAGTTTTTGTGCTGTACGCAAAATCAGATTGCCATGCTATACATATACATATAAATATATATATATATATATATATGTGTATGTATGTATGTATGTATGTATTCTTTACTCAAACATAAGTTGATGAAAACATTTAAACATTTGAAATTTTCCCTTTTTAAACCTTTGAAAGCATCTCTAACGAAACCAAATAAACCCCTTTAATTACATAGATCAAGAGGCCAAAACCTTACCTTTCGAAAACTTTCTTCAAACCTTTCGAAACCGCACTTCAAAACTTTAGAAAACAATAGAAATTTAGACATCTTTCATCGAACACTTTAAAACATTTCCTTAGAATAACATTGGAAATCCTTCCATTTTAAACCTTTCGAAACCAATCAGAAATTGGAACCTTTCGACCTTATCGGAAGCTATCTTTTGACTCCATCAAAAGCTACATTTCAACTTCTTTGAAATCATACAGAAAATAAATCTTTCGAAAGCATTAAACCTTTAAACACATAAACCTATCGATAAGTTAATGGGTTCAATCTAATCAAGTGGAAAATCTTTTTAAAAAAACTTTGACATCATTGGAAGCAACCTTTTGACTTTGTCGAAAGCTCTGATTCGAAATCATTAAAATGTGTCATTTAAAACAATAGGCCTCTACCTTTAAAATAGTTCCTTCGAAAGCTTGGGTTATACTTTAATTAGAAAAGCAAGGGTAAATCATCTAAGTTAAGAGCTACCTTTTGAAAGAATGGATAATCAGCTTATTCTAAAACAAATAAACATTTCGAATTTG
Organism: Allium cepa; assembly: GCA_030765085.1. Classification (NCBI taxonomy): domain Eukaryota; kingdom Viridiplantae; phylum Streptophyta; class Magnoliopsida; order Asparagales; family Amaryllidaceae; genus Allium; species Allium cepa. The sequence continues at coordinate 419,303 of JASFAV010000027.1, read as the reverse complement.
TTGTAAGGTTCAAATAAAATAGTGATAAAGTGGCGCTAACTTTTCGAATATGTGGAAAGGTTTAAAACCTTTATTTTGTTGATTTCACCTAGCCGAAAGCAACCAAGTGGAAAGCTCTTATTCGAAAGCAAAGTAGGCATAAGTGTTTGGCTTATGAAACAAACATACTCCATCTCCTTTGGCAACCAACCTTTCGACTAAGTACCCCTTGACCTTGTCCAATTCATTACGTATTAAATAACTTGACACCATATGCATGGCTTCAACCTTGTCGAAAGCTGTAACCTTTTGACTTTGTCAAGACGTCTGGGTCGGAATGTTTGATGCCTAAAATGGTCGAAACATGCTAAAAGTATGTTTTCTTATTTTTACCTTAAAGAATATAACTTTTCAACTAACCTGCCTTTGTTTGTTAACTTCTTATTGGTTAACAAATACCTATAAGAAAAATGCTGCCAATAATTTCAGAATAAATAATGATTTTATTTTGTAAAATAACCCTTCTCCTTAATTTAACATATAAAACATTTAAGTCTCATACCTTAAATAATTTGATATATATGTCAAAATACTAAAAAATCTAGGAAAAATTCGTAAAATCTATATTAATATGTTTTCCAACATATAAAAATTTCAAACCCAAATAATTATTAATTTAGCCATAAACAATTTATAGCCCGATAAATCATTCCTTTACTAGAAAATTACTGTAAGTTTATATTAATTCAAAAAGTTATGAAAATTAAAAATCATCTCAAAAATATCATTTCTCACCTACATTTAAATTTTCAAGGCATTAAGATGTCATTAAATAGGGTTTTTCATTTCAAACGTATCATAACAACTAACATGAATATATAAAATCCATAAACAAGCATATATATATATATATATATATAACTTTAATCATCAAAAACATGGAATATACTTGCAAAGACATTCTAGATCTGACAAGCACCATTGCCTAAGTGGTTAATTGATTTAGCTTTGGTGCAAGAGGTCACAAGTTCGAAACTTGCTTTCGAACGTTTATTGACATGGGATATGTTATCCCAATGATTTGTTGTATATAAAGTACCATTTCAAAAAAAAAAATATTTCAGATCTAAGCTTAATACCAAAAACCATAAGAAAAGAGGGTGTTTTAATTATTCACCTTAACTTTGAGATTTAAAGATGTGAGATTTGATGTTGAATTAGTTGATTATCATCCTTCTCTTGAATCCTAGTTTTACCTTTCCTTGAGAACAATAACGGTGGCCAGCCTTAAGAGTATTTAGTTTGCTAAAACAAGAATGAACATTAATTTCAATTCCTAAGCGTTTAGGGTATAAGTCTTTCCTATTTCCCATATTGCCCTTACTCATTTCCTACTACATCTGTTTATGTTATCTCATTTTATTTATATTTGACATGGCACGGCTACCCATAGCTGAATCAAATCTCAACCTAAATTGTCCTATAAAAGTATGGGGTATTACGGAATGAAAAACCTCCCCCCATTTGTACCGCTAGGGTCGTATTTATAGAGGCCGATTGGACCCTTTTGCATACATCCTTCCGCTTTCATACTTCTTTTCGAAGTTACTAGTAGGTACTAGGGTCTTCTAGCATGCTTTAATGACCTTTTTCGTCTCTATCAAAGGTATACTATTGATGGAAATTGATTTAACATCCATCAATACTGCTTGCACATACTTCTGAAGTCTTTCGTCATCATCGAAAGGTGTGCTTTTGGGTAGCAAATGGAATTCGATGCACACTGTGTTGTTTGAGTATAAGCAAAAGCATATCTGACCCCCTTCGCCACCTTTGAAACCTTGCATTAGAGTTGGAGTGTGTTATTTTGACGTGAGAGGAAGGGTATTTGGACTAGCTTAAAAGGCTATAATGGTGGCAAAAGGTTGTTTTCATCTCCCATGGGAGTGTCCAATGCTTGCGATACCAATCTAATTTCCTTTGGAAGCAATTTTATTTCCTTCTCCCCTTTTGAACCATGGCGGAACCCTTTTTCAATACTTATGAAGCCTCTATGATGAGTTTATTTTTGATGCTTTCGTAATCCTTCTTTCAACACTTGCGGAACCCTTCTTTTGAAGCCTTTAGAAGTCTTCTTTCATACCTTGATTCTTGAGTGAACCAAGTCCGCTTTTAAGTTGTTCTTTAACTCTTCTTCCACTTTGACAGTTTTGGCTGAATCAGTTGGATTTATACATACTTCTTCAAAATCCTCTATAGGCTTTGTACTCTCAATTTCTCCTTGGCAATCCAGTTCTGTGATGATCTCGCCATCTTTTACAGAGTTATCATTCGTCCTCTCCATCTTCCCTCCAAATGAGATATACCTTTCAAACACACATTTATTCATTTTATTAGATCTTATTTTTGCATCAAATGTTGGATGTAAAAATCAATCATCCAAAGGCTGAAAAATAGTAGAGAATAGTAGTATGAAGATTACTCCCTTTTTTATTGATCGAGAGTTGCAATATACACTTTGCTTGAGCTAAGCTGTTCACCCCAAATAGTTCCCTAACCTCTTTTAGTGAAGATCTTTACTATCAGTATTTCAGTAAGACAAAAGAATCAAGCACATCTAGCGTAGGATGACCAAAAAATACATTGTAATATGAAGGTTCATAGAAGATCACAAAGGGAGTCTCAAAAGTTCTACAGCATGGTGGCAGGCCCATATGTACCAGCAGCTTTACTTGCTTACCAGTGTCGACCCCTTATTATTGAACCTAAAGGTAGGTTCAAGAATAGATTCCAGTTTACCCTTAGGAATGTGCATTTGATCATGCTTGAAGATAAAGTTAACCATGCTTCTGTGTTTACTAGAATTTTGGATACTATGGAAAGCCCGATTTGAACCATGATCATAAGGGGGTCATTATGGGGATGATGGATTCCTTTCTTTGGCTCTTGTGTAGTGATGACAAGATTAGGCATTTTTATATTAAGTCGTGGATTTTTGAGCGGTGGCTCATCCTGTACAGAGAACACTCCTTCCCTGGCTTCTCTGATGTATTCTTCCTAGCTTCCTTACTGTTTCCCACTAGATGTTGTCCACCATGAATCACAACGATCCTGTTCGAAGGTGGACTAAATTCAATGGATCTTCATTTTTAAAACATTCATAGCATTACCAGGGAATTATCGAGGTCCATTGTCATTTCATGGTGCTTTCTATTTTACATGGGAAAACTCTTTCAGATGTCCTTCACGAATCAGCTTTTAACTAATTCTGGTTAGCACTCATCCCTCGTCTATCTTATGGCCATTTGTCTATGATAATCACAATAATCATCCCCTTTTCTCTGCTAAGGGAAGTTCATGGCCCTTAACGAAATTGGCAAATTAACATTTTCTTTAGCTGTGGAGTAGATATAAGACAAAGATTTATTCAAAGCAACTAAACTAGTGTTGGAGCCTTCCCACCTTGACCTTTCGTATCCGCGATCGAATCCAAATCTTCGAATTTCCTTCTTGGGGTTTATTTTCATTTTAACATGGTATAATTCATCCATTTGAAAGAATTTATTAGATTAAAAATGAAAATATTATAAATTTTTGCATCCATGGACAAAGAGCTCTTTCCAGAATGATGTGTTTTCTATCAATCTCGAGTGCACTGTGATTAGCTTATTTCTATCGTTTATATCTTTGGCCTTTAATGTCGTTACATTAAACCTTTTGAGATAATCACCCAACAATTCTCCTTGCCTTTGCTTGATTTGCCAATACGGTGTAGTTAATTGTTGGATCTTTGCATATACAAAACTAAGTGAAGAATTCATAGGAGAATTGTTTCCATGAGTAGATAGTTTTGCCAAGATATTGGTTGTACCATTTTGCATCAGCCCCTGAAAGTGTTATGGGAAATAATCTACGTTGCGCTGCCCTCGAAGCATTATAAAGGTCCACATGGCTATCAAAAGCCATTAGGTGGTCATCGAGATCAGTAGTGCCACTGTATTTCACAGAAGGAATTTTAACATGAGTTGGAATTGTGGTGACTTGATTTCATTAATGAATGGAGCTACTCAATCGTTATCATTCACTTTCTAAAGTTCTTTTTCCTTTAGCATTCAACATGTCTTTAACAAATTTTTCTTTCATGTCCTTCATGTATGCCTTAGTAGTATGGTAGCTTTTTCAATTTGGATTATACTCATTTCAATTTGAAATTTTGGATTTCTCCAAAGATTTATCTTGCAATCTGCTTTGGTGATCAGCTTTAGTTGTATGACGTTCCTTCTTTTTTGATGATGTCAAGTCAATGTTGCTCTTGCCCTCGAATGTGTGAGCCTTCAGATTCCTTCTTAGGGAGACCACTATGTCCTCTGCTGTTAGCTTAGCGGTTTTAGATGATTTCTAAGTAAGGACTGGTTCCTGAGTTCTTGCATTTCTAGTAGCCGTTTCTCCAAGTGTTTTATCTTGGCTACATTATTATTAGGTTACGCTAGAGTTGATGGTTGTCCTAACAAAGCACCTTCTAAGTTAAAGGTTGGTGCAATATTTTCCTCTAGAACTGTTGTGTACAACGCTTCTTCATCCAATCAACTGTGTCTTTTTTATTTTATTTTCCTATAACAAATCATGCTTTCCATAATTAGTCCATAAGGAAAGAATAGAGTCGAAGGTTCGAGCCTGTAACGACCTGAAATTTTCAACCCCGAAAATTCGACACTAGTATGTTCATGGTAGAAGTGTTGAGCAATCGAACGCCGAAAATTTTAGATTGTTAGAGAAAAGAAGAAGAAGGTAGAAGAGGAACAGAAAACAACAGCATCTTACATTTGCAGCGGATCAAATATAATATCAAATAATAGCATTTACAAAGAAAGCTGTTACTGTCAATTTACATTCAATACATCAGAGTACAACCATTCATACATAAACTGGACAGTTGTAACAACCTATCCCATACCACATACAATACAATCCAATACACAGTGGAATATACTCCATATGTTCCTGCCCTCTAGCTCGCCTCTTGAGCTCCAGAACATCCAAAACTGAAAATCTATCGTACTCGGTCTGACCCGAGCATTACATCAAAGTAACACCCGGGTCAGGCTGGAAACCAGCGTGACTAAACCCATAAAATTTAAAAATACAGAATTATAAGACTTTTTTGAAAACATGGGGTAACTCGTACCTCACAACGAGTTCTTAACTTGTTAAAATCAACACTTATCTCACGAACAATCCCTAAGTATACTTACTTAGTTTCAATAGTCCAATTTACTTAAATTATTCCATTCCAGCCTACTGATTCTACATATCAAATCTATAAAGAATTACTGTACATTTCAAATCGAAGTGGTTTCGGGTATTTACTGATACCCGTCAGCGGTCTCTTCGAATCCAATGTTGTTCTTCAAGCCAAATTGTTTAACTTTAAACATTACAATTTATATTCATGATTTCACATTCACGCAACAATTCATCTTAGATAGATAACCCACAATATCAGAGTTCAACCAAAGTATCTTATATCACAAAGCATCACAAGTCACATATCAAAGATATCAAATAATCTAAATCATTCAATATATCTTGATCATCTATAAGTGTTAACGCTGAAATTTGAACGCTAACACCCCGGTGTGTGAAGTGTAGTTGTGAAAGCACCACCCGACAGATCGGGAAAGAATTATAAGCAAGTAATAGCAGAAAAGCAGTAAACAACAGCAATTTTATAGTGGTTCGGCTTATGGGAATAGCCTACGTCCACTTTAAGTACTTTTATTGATGATCACGTTACAAGTTGATACAAATCTTCTCAAGTACAACACACTTTGAATTACAAAAGACTTAGAACAAGTGGCTCAAACTTCGATGTTGACAAAAATCTTCAAATCCATGGTGGATGTAGATGATTTCTTCATGAAGTTCTTTTAGACGTTCTTTGAATCTCAAAAGCTTTAAGTGTTGAAGTAGTCTGGAATTCGGCAGAGTAATGGTGCTTGAAATTGATTGACCAAAAGTCCCCTTCATGTTGGAAATGGTCGTGTATTTATAGGGGTTTTCGGTCTTAAGTCGTGAGTCGTACCCGACTCATGGGTTACTCGTGGCCGAGTCAGGTTGGGTCGTGGACGACTCACCATCTTGAGCTCAAACTCGCCTTCGGTCTTCTGAATATAGCACAAGTTCTAACCCGTTCACGAGTCATCCTTTTTTAGTATGGACATCATGGCAGTGGACTACGACTTAGTGACCTTAGGTCGTGGACGAGTCATGGTGAATTGTCTCATATGATAAGTCGCGGGCTTGTTAGCGGTTCATGGTAGGTCGCGGCCGACCTACTGGATTTGACTCTCGGCTTGGTCCAATGTTATGCTCCTGTTCGAATGAACGATACAAGTGATAAGTCGTTCCCGAGTTAACCAAACATGTCTTCCTTCGTGCTAGCATGAGTCGTACACGACTCATAATAAGTCGTAAGTCGTCAACGACTTATGTGTTGTTGACTCTTCCTTCCAATGTTTTGAGTCGTTACTCCTTTAGGTCGCATAGCTTTCCTTAGGCCGTTCAACCGTAGCCATTGTTAGGTCGCAACATTTTTTTAGGTCGTAGGTCGTTCATCTCCTTAAGTCATGCCATCCTTAACTCGTAAGGTTCCTTAACTCGTAAAAGCCTTAAACCGTGGAGGCCTTAAGTCGGAGACTGCTTAACTCGTAAGTCCTTCTAGAACTGTTTGCTGCCTTAAGTCGTAGGTCGTAAGCTTCCTGAGTCGTAGTTCTTAGGTCGCAGGCTCCTCAACTCATAGATCTTACCTTGTGGGCTCTTATCTCGTGGACTCTTTAACTCGTTGGTGAAACGGGATTAACACTTGCCCCTCGAAGCACACGTCTTAAGCCGTAAGTCGTGCGCTTCGACTCATCATAACCCGTGCCGATTCAAGTTCCAATGTCTCCAGATATAAAAACGCTTGAGTCGTTTCTCCTCTCCCACTTCTTATCTCACAGACGCATCCGCCATTAGAGACTCTCCAACCTCTCAAAAGCAAATCTGAGCTTACTGATCATTAATCCATCCTTTCCTCCACATCGCGTAAGTCATTCTGAACTTCAATCCAACCACGACCATCGCTAAGGCATAAATTTTCGCTTCTTGTTCCCAAATCACCGTCGTACGTCGTACTCGGGCTTTGAATTGAGTTGTGAACGATTCTGACCATTGTTGGCTACGTTGTTGTCGTGATCCTTTAGATTACAACATCGCGTTTGATTCGCCGTACACTTGAAGCGATTCGAATTGGTTTTTTGGGTGCTTTCTGATGATGTGAGGAGAAGATGATGAATTACAATGTCTTGATTTGACTGGCCCGTGGGTTCGGAGGAGATGAGGAAGCTCTTAACAGGTTAACGGGTTAGAAAGGAGTTGACTGGTTGAGGAAATGACTTAGGATCTCACGACTTAGTTGGTTTTGCTTTTTGGCCACTGATTCTGAAATACCTTGCAATCTCAACCGTACACGACTCAATGCTTTTAGCCATAAACCACAGACGACTCAAGCTATAAGTCGTGAACGACTTAAGCCATAGGCCGTGAATGATTCAAACCACAAACTGTGAACGACTCAGCACTTGCTACTTTCCCGTGACTCATCCTTTAAACGGTACACGACTTAAACCATAAGCCGTGTACGACTCAGCAGCTTCCATGCGACCTAGTAGCCTTTACTATTGACTTTTAATCCGACCTAGCAAGTTTTACGACTCAAGCCATGAGTCGTAACCGAGTTAGAACTTAGAAGGTTTCTTGTTGCTTCGATCTGGAGCCTTCCCCCTGTTCTTTGACTTACGACTCATAGTACTGCCGACTTATAACATCAGCGATTTAGAGTTGGAACAACCTAACTTAACTTGCCTCACTTTCCTTAGGTCGTAGCCGAGTCATCCAAATAACCAATGACTTAGCTTAACCCGTACAAAGAATTCTTGAGTCGTTGACAACTTAACACTTGTAAATTTTGCTTGAACTTTGAACTGTTGATCTTTGCTGCATTCTTTTACAGATTACTTCAACTTGTAAGCTAATAATCTGTTAATACAACATTCACAGAAAACTGGGACGAATATACTGTCATTGATTGCCCACATCGAACGACAGATTAGTTAATGATAGATGATTAACTTAAATAAATCGTGTGAACGAAGTGCTACCGATTTCAAGTGGAATATTAAAGCAGCACTGGATTAGTCAATTGAAACTGACCAGCCCGCATTAATATTATGCTTGAGCTTTAAATAACAAGTTCCGAAATTACCATAGTCAATCAATCGTCAACCAGTTTAATTCCAGTTATCTTTACTTGTTATTATTATTTTTTATTAGCTTTGCACGACACTTCACACTTTTTAGGAAACGTGCACCTTCGCATTTGAACATCCAGTTGCTTGTGTAGAATGACCTCTCATCAAGAAGAGCCGATGGGCCAGGCTGAAGATGTCTTTCCAGTAGCCATCCGTATAGACAACCCTCCGGAGAGAACATCCACAACTTTGAATCAGCGGGTATTTAACCAACTGCGCGTCCAGTTTGGCATTGATGATGCTGACATCTTATTTCCGGGGCCAAATGACACTGCTGACAATCCTCCCTACGGCTTTGTTGCAGTCAATCGCCAAATGTGCTTAAGTGGGGCGATTCCTCCTTTTAACGACTTTCTCCAACAGTTCCTGCTTCGGTTGTCTATCTCTCCATTCCAATTACACCCCAATGGCTACGCCATTCTGATGGGGTTATGTGTTCTATTCAGGAGAGTTTTGGATCGGTTACCAAGCTTCGAGGAGATCTGCTATTTTTGCTCATTCACGAAAACTAAAGACCATCCCTCCATCGTGGTTGTAAGAAGCGCTCGAAATCGCAAACTTATTACTGATCTCTCCGAAAGCGCTCACGGATTTTTGAATCAGTTTTTCTTCGTTCGCTGCCCTCCAGGGTTTTATGCCATCTGGAGAGTGGGAAGTAAGATTTCCTGTCTCTACTTTTTCCGTTTTGAAACTTTCTCGAGATCTGAACTCTCAGCTGCTAATTTCATTCTTTTCCTGTTTTTAGCACTTCCACCCCCTGCTAGGGACCCAAGTCTTAAGCAAATTTTTGAAAGATTAAATGCCGTGCCGGTAGAAGAGAGGAGCATAAAGTTTCTGCTAAACGATGAACTTTTACATCAATACGGACTCCTCCATCTCTCTCGCTTTACTCGGCCTCGTGAAGCTCCAACGGAGGTTCCTGACTCTCCGGTGAAAACTCCTGATCTTCCGATCTCCACTAAAGAGCACATACGAGGGGAAATTTCTGCAGAAACCTTATTAGTAAAGTGCTCTACTCCCAGAGACGATACGGGACCCTCCGAAAAGCCCGCACTTGCTCCCATTATTGAAGAAGAAGAGGAGCCCCTTTCCCAAACCAGGGTGAGTGCTCACAAAGGAGATGATGGAGGGAATCAGGTTGGGCATGCCGGTGATGACGTCTTTGGGGATTTAAGTGACATAATTATTACTTCCCAAGAGCTCTTTAAAGAAGACCCTGCTCATGGTAAAGCTATACCTCCGACGATTGAAGCAACATCTGCCCTCCAACAGACTCTAACTCCTTCATCTCAAGAATTGTCATAAACAGTGAAATCTATCACTTCCCCCCAACAGAGGAGTGGTTCGTTAGTCCAACGCGAGTAGCTTGCACTTCACACACAACTAAGGATTTTCCAGCACATTTATGCACTTATCTTCTTATACTTTAGAGATTTCTAAAGCTTATCTTTTCTTATTTCAGATTCTTCAATGACACGCGGCGGATCGTATTATCAGGATTTCCAACGCTACGGGGGGCGTGGTCAATATGATTATCGGCGTTACTTTCCCTCCTATAGAGAGTCTGACCAAGAGAGGGCTGCTCGAAAGGCTCGTGAAAGGAGGGATGCAGAAGAGCGTTATGACAGAAGGGATAGGGATGAGCACCATGATTCTCCGCAAAGGAGTGACGACTCTCACAAAAGGAAATCTTACGACGATCGAGGAAAAGGTCATGTAACTGAAGATTCAGGCAAACGAGCCCGACATGGTGAGAGACATACTTCCACTATTCCCGAAAAGCCTATTGCCCCTGCCCCTCTTGACATTACTTCCGACTCTCCCGCTCTTGGGAAGGAGGACATCCAGACAATAATAAGCAGGCCTAAATTTCAAGTGGGACCTGGCCCAGCCACTTTACAAAGCCGTTTTCCACAATGGTGCTTAAAGGGCGTGAGATTCGACCTAGACTTGGTCCCCATTGACAAGTCTGCTATGTTGCGCAATCTTGATGCAGTCAAGCTCGATATCGAGAGGATGTCAAACTGGCAGAAGCTTGTTGATGAGCTTCAAAGAGTTAACCGTGCCAACTTAGAGGCCATGCTCACCATGGAAAATGATAAGGCTGAGTGGCAAAAGGTCCTTGAGCAGCACGACACTGAAATGAGGAGCATTACTTCCTACAACGAGGAGCTCGAAGCAAAGGTTGAGAAGTTGAAAGATGAGCTTGCTGCTTCCTCTACTTCATACTCTCAAAAAGAAGAAGTGCTTCTCAGACAAGTTAGAGATGCTCATGCCAGTCAGAGGGATGCCGAAGATAGGCTCGAGGCACAAAAAAGAATCAGTGAAGGCTATGTCTCTGATATTGCTGAGCTTCGAAAGAAAAACAACTCCCAGGAGGCGGAGATACAAATGCTTAAGCTTCAGCTTGCCAGAACTGAAAGGGAGCGCGATGAGGCTGTCGCCGGCAAAATCGCAGCCGAAGAATCTCATGAGGCGACCAAAAACAGCTTCGGCTCAACATTATTCGACTTCTACTTGCATAGCGTCTTGGGGCGTGGAAGCCTCGCCTTTCTTGGTCCCAAGTATGAGATCACTTTAGCTGAAGTGTGGGAGGCCGCCCTCGATATGCTTGGTGCTGAAGGTGCTGGTTATGACGAGCCAGCCCTGGAAAGGCATTATTTTGATGAAGACGCTCGCGCTGCTCTCGCCAGGGGAAAGGAACAACTTGCCAAACTAAGAACCGAAGTGACGGAAGGGGACCAGCTGGGGAAAACCACTTCAACTACTCTAGTCCAGCCACCTTCTTCGTCTGAAGTCGACATTATTGGTTCCAGTTCCCATCTCGCTTCTCCCACCAAAGTTACCGCTGATATTACAAGCACACAAGGTGGAGACGAGGGTGAAGAGAGCGCTGATGCGCAAGCTTATGAAGTCGATATCACGAAACCAGCTTCTCCAGGTAACTTCACTGTTAATCTCGCTACTGTCAATTCTGCTCAAGCTGGTTACTCGTTTATTTCACATGAGTTTCACGAGCTCCTTGGCTATTTTCTCAACCTTGACGAGCCTTCATCTCCTCTCTTTACTGACTTCATTGGTGAACCCTCATCTCCTCTTTTTACTGACTTTAACCTTTTTTCTTCTGTAGAGAAAGTACCAAGCACTGCTCAAACTTCTACTCCTCCGGTCATCCTTCCTTCATCTCTTCAGGCGGTGCCTCCTTCTGCCTCGCAACCTGGATCACAGGAGGAACAAATAGAGGCTCTTCACGGCTTGGATGATCCCATCGCTTCGCCGGAGCAGAAAGATGAGAGACCTGAGGGAGGTGACATTTCCCCGGAACGGACTCCTTCTGACGACATTGTTCTATCAAAACTTGTCACTCCGGGGAGTGAGTCTTCCTCACAAAGGAGAGAGAAGCGTGGGACATCAAAGAGGAGGGGGAAGAAAATCACCGCCACTGAAGAGGAGCCGGAAGTTGAACCGGTTACACCTGCCTCTCCCACTTCCCTTATACCCACTGGACGACCTGAAAAGCTGGTTATTCGACCGAGTAAAGGGTCCAAAGGAGGGAAGAAGAAGTGAAGATTTTAGCTTTTTGCCTTTTGTATGAACTGGCCGAGAGTTGTGCGGGTACCGGCCCCCGCTTTTATTTTGAAACCTGTATCTGCATTATAGTTGAATAAAATGATTCTTCGTTTGTACAAACTTCTGTTTGAATTTGAGAATGCATTTACTATTTATTTTTGCACAAGTTTGTTTATATAGTATTGCAGCGGGCTTATGGTATGTTGCTTGAGTATTACTTTACTGAGGCAGCTATACTACTATACCATGTTGCCCCCATACCTTAAGCTTGTTGCAATATTTTATACTTCGAGGGGACTTGCACTCTTATTTGTTAAAGAATAATTATTTTATTCTTTAAAGAAAATTTTTATTGAGTACAACTCCCTTCGTATAAGTTTTTACGCTTTGTCGTTCGAAGAAATCACTTTTCTCTTTTGCTTATGTGCATATTTTACCAAGTGAATTCCTCTATGTGGTAAAGCGGACCTCTGAAGGGTACTTTAACTTCTTTTCTTTTTACAATCATTTTCCATTTGAAAGTTAAAGTACGCTTTTGATGAGGATTTTTTTTTTTTATTTTTTTTTTATACAAAATTGTACCTCTGAGGAGGGATTTTTCACGTTTCAACACTTGGAAGTTTTATTTCAATCTCGGTGAAACGTGTACCCCCAAAGAGTTGTGCCTTCGAAGAAAGCCTTTTCACGTTTCAACACTTGGAAGTTTTATTTCAATCTCGGTGAAACATGTGCTTCCAAAGAGGTCTTTTTTTTTTTTCCTTGATTGTGTCCCCGGGAGGGGGTCGTACCTCTAAGGAGGGATTTTTTTTTACGTTTCAACACTTGGAAGTTTTATTTCAATCTTGGTGAAACGTGTACCCCCAAAGAGTTGTGCCTTCAAAGAAAGCCTTTTCACGTTTGTACAATCGGCCATCCTGAATTACATAGCGAGAGCCTTTCCTTAGAAGCTTTCGTCTTTCTATCGAGTTTTCTGGCAGAGAACCCCTGAGTAGGTAATCCAGTATTGGAGTCATCCATGACTCTTGTTCTTGAGATACATTCATAATCCAGTCTATATCCATCTCGTCTATACTTGGCGCTGAAAGGACTTCTACAAGGACCAATCCCAATAGTTGAGCTTCACCAGAACTTGAATACTTTGCGAGGGAATCTGCCTTCATATTCTCTTCACGAGGAATGTGGCTTATTGAATAGTGATCGAGTTCATATAGGAGTTCCCAAGCCTTTGACAAGTAGGAAGGCAGATTTCCACCTCTTGCTTGAAATTCCTTCTTGACTTGGCATACGATAAGCTGAGAATCACTGAAAATTTGTAATGCTCGAATGTTTAGCTCTTTAGCGATTTTCAGACCTGCAATAAGAGCTTCATATTCCGCTTCATTGTTTGTTGAAGGAAATTCCAGTCTTAGTGCATAACATAATGATCGACCTTCAGGAGTTTCAAGTACCACTCCGGCTCCAGAACAGTAGTCATTTCTTGCGCCATCAACATACATCTTCCACTGGATTGGAGAATCATTGATCGCTTTTTCCTCACCATTATCTTTCTCTGTGAATTCTGCAATGAAATCAGCTAAAGCTTGTCCGTTGATTGCTTTTCGGGGGTGATAGGTGATGTCATATTGACTAAGTTCAATGTTCCATTTTAGAAGACGACCCGAAGTTTCAGGGCGAAATAGGACTTGCTTCAGAGGTTGATCAGTGAGCACTTTGATAGGATGAGCTTGGAAATATTGCCTCAGTTTCCTCGATGCAACTAGTAGGCAATAGGCGAGTTTTTCCAACTTGGAGTAATTCAGCTCTGCCCCTGTGAGTCTTTTGCTGATATAGTAAACTGGATGTTGAATCCTTTTGTCTTCCCGTATCAGCGCTGCACTTAGAGCATGAGATGATACTGCCAAGTATATAAGAAGATCCTCACCATTGCCTGGCCTAGAAAGTATCGGAGGCGTTTCCATATGACGGATCAACTCTTCAAAGGCTTTTTGGCATTCGGGAGTCCATTCAAAGTTCTTCTTTCCTTTTTTCAGGGCATCGAAGAATGGGATGCATTTATCAGTAGCTTTGGAAATGAACCGACTCAAAGCGGCGACCTTTCCGTTGAGGCTTTGCAATTCCTTCTTCGTTCTAGGAGCTTTAACTTCTTTTAAGGCGGTAATTTGAGCTGGACTGGCCTCAATGCCCCTAGCACTGACGATAAAACCTAAGAACTTTCCGGATTCGACCCCAAATGTACATTTCAGAGGGTTAAGTTTCATTCTGTATTTCCGGAGGATTGCGAACATTTCTGCTAAGTGTTCAATGTGATCCGCTGCTTTCCTGGACTTTACTAACATGTCGTCGACATAGACTTCCATAGTTTTGCCCAATTGCGGTTTGAACATAGCATTAACAAGTCTTTGGTAGGTTGCCCCTGCGTTTTTTAATCCGAAGGGCATAACTTTGTAGCAATAAAGCCCAACATTTGTAATAAAGCTTGTATCCTCCTGATCCGGCTCATGCATCATGATTTGGTTATAACCGGAGTAGGCATCCATGAAGGATAAGAATTCATGTCCCGCGGTTCCGTCTACCAGTTGATCGATCCTGGGTAATGGGAAGCAATCTTTGGGGCAAGCCTTGTTTAGATCAGAAAAATCGATGCACACTCTCCATTTCCCATTAGCTTTCTTGACCAACACAGGATTTGAAACCCAATTCGGATATGTAGATTCTTTGATGAAGTTATTTTCCATGAGTCGATCAACTTCTTCTTTTAATGCTGCTGACCTTTCTGGACCCTGGGTTCTTCTTTTCTGTTTAACTGGCGTAAACTTTGGGTCAATATTCAGAGCGTGTACCGCAACTTCCGGGGATATTCCACACATATCGGCATGAGTCCAAGCAAAGACATCCAAATTCGCCTTCAGGAAAGATATCAAGATATTCTGAATCGAAACATTAAGCTGCGAGCCCACATTCAACACCTTATTTGGGTCCTTTGGGTCAACAGGTACCGGAACTGTTGTTTCCACCGGTACTACTCTATTCTCCCCTGTACTGGCTTTTCTGGGATCCATTTCTTTCCGTGCCCCGCTGTGCTCGCCAGTGCAGGGTCCGCTCTGTAATTGCTACAAAGCTGGTTCCTTGATGCGGACTGGAGTTGCCGCATCCTTTCCCATTTCCCTTTTTCTTGCCTCTCGCAGCTCTGTCCAATAGCATTCTCGCGCAGCATTTTGATCCCCTTTTATAACTCCTTCTCCATTGTCAGTAGGGAATTTAATAGTGAGGCACCACGGGGCTAGGATAGCTTTGAATGCTGCGAGTGTTGGACGGCCAAGAAAAGCGTTATAAGCAGAATATTCATCGACGATCACGAAGGTTTGCTTTCGGACCACTTTCCTTTCTCCTTCCCCAAGTTCTACAAACAGATCGATGGTTCCTACTGGTTGCTTCGGCTCCCCAGTGAAGCCAACGATTTTCTGTGATGAGGCTTGCACATCGATCATAGGGATTTTCATCTGGTCAAATGTCTTCTTGAAGAGAATATTACATGATGCTCCGCAGTCAATGAGGACTCTTCTGACAATGGCTGGTCCAATACCAGCCGAGATGACCAAGGGATCTAAAGTAGGAGCTTCAATACCTGTGGAATCTCTGGCTCTGAAAATAATGTCGTCACTGAAAGTTTTCTGTTGTTTAAGGGGCGTAGTGTCTTCTAGAACAAAGACGTTTTCTTCGGCTGGAGCATATTTCAAAGCCCTGGAATATCTCTCCATCTCACCCCAACTTTTGCCAGCTGGGTGAGGTCCTCCTGAAATGACATTGATAACGGGCCTTCCAGATTCATGCCCCGTAGCTTTCTCTCCTGCCCCAGGCTGATGAACAGGAGCCCGCTGCCCCTGACTCGACGATGCAGGATTGTTGCTATTCTTTTTCACGAATTGCTGCAACTTGTTTTCTCTTAGCAACTCTTCAATCAGATTTTTCAGCTGGCGGCATTCATCAGTTTCATGACCTGGTTGATTGTGGAAGCGGCAGAATTTCCCACTTTGTATGGCTTTTCTCCCAGTTCTCAAAGGGATAGGTTTAGGGAAATCGACGGAATCTTTAGTGGCCAGGTAGATGTGCTCCGGTGTATGTGATAATGGAGTATATTCTGATGGCTTGAAGGATCGGGGCTTCTTCAGACTACCCTGTTTCTTCCCATTACTATTCTCCCTTTTTTGCCCCACCGATTCATTCTTGCGTGGAGCGACAGTGTTGTCTTCTGCTTTTTCCAACACTGTCTTTACTGGTAAAGGACGGCTTTCCAAGCGAATGAATTCGTCTGCTTTTTTGTAGAACTTTTCGAGAGAGGTTGGCTCCTTCATATTTAACCATTTCCCAAATTCGCTTGACTTATCGATAGCCCTCATCAGATAAGTCAATATCATTCGTGGTTCAGCATTGTCCACCTCAGCCAGTGCTATATTGAAGCGGTTCAAGAAGGATCTGATAGACTCACCAGGATTCTGCTCTAAACTCGATAGTGACATAATATCCTTGGCCTTCGAAGCATATAGTCTAAACTGCTCCTTGAATTTTCTGGTCAAGTCTGAAAACTGATCGATAGATCGGACTGGTAACTTGGTGAACCACAGTAAAGCCACGCCTTCCAGGTATACGGGGAAATATCGGCACTTTATTTCATCGGAGGCCCTGGCACCCGTCATGTGCCAATCATACTTATACAAGAACTCATTCGGATCACTTGTCCCTTTGTAAGCTGGAATAGTCGGAGGGACAAACTTCCTTGGAAATTCCGCCTTCAAGATTTTTTCAGTAAACGGAGTTTTACTTGGGGCGAAACCCCATTCCTTCTCATCTTTAACTCTTTGCATACTTTCTTTCATGATCTGCCGGACCATTCCAGAAAGGTATTCCTCATCATGCCGAGTTCTAGATCCACCGGCGTCAGGTACTGCCTGCTCAAAGGGACTAGTAGGCCTTTCAGGAGCATTCCTTTCATTAACATCATGAATGTTGCCAGCATAGTTCCTTTCATTACCAGCCGGTTGATTGTTTGCCCCAAGTAAGTCGTTCAACTTATTCAGAATCAGAGCATTCTGGGCACTTTGAGCCTCTAGTTGTGCATTTTGGGCGTTTATCTGCTGGTTTAGCCCTAGAATCACAGCATCCAATTCCGCTTTTGTAACTCCAACAGACGGAGTGGGTAGATTAGGCACAGGGGAAGCGGAGGTTCCCTCTTGAATGTTCCCAGATCTGATAGATCTACTTTTCCTTCCAGGAGCCATAATCTCAGATATACTTCTGGTTTTTAAGGAAATTCTTTCTTCAAATCTCTGCGAAGCAATGATGACAGCTGTCCTGAGTTCAATTCTCAGTGAAAGCACCAAAAATGTTAACGCTGAAATTTGAACGCTAACACCCCGGTGTGTGAAGTGTAGTTGTGAAAGCACCACCCGACAGATCGGGAAAGAATTATAAGCAAGTAATAGCAGAAAAGCAGTAAACAACAGCAATTTTATAGTGGTTCGGCTTATGGGAATAGCCTACGTCCACTTTAAGTACTTTTATTGATGATCACGTTACAAGTTGATACAAATCTTCTCAAGTACAACACACTTTGAATTACAAAAGACTTAGAACAAGTGGCTCAAACTTCGATGTTGACAAAAATCTTCAAATCCATGGTGGATGTAGATGATTTCTTCATGAAGTTCTTTTAGACGTTCTTTGAATCTCAAAAGCTTTAAGTGTTGAAGTAGTCTGGAATTCGGCAGAGTAATGGTGCTTGAAATTGATTGACCAAAAGTCCCCTTCATGTTGGAAATGGTCGTGTATTTATAGGGGTTTTCGGTCTTAAGTCGTGAGTCGTACCCGACTCATGGGTTACTCGTGGCCGAGTCAGGTTGGGTCGTGGACGACTCACCATCTTGAGCTCAAACTCGCCTTCGGTCTTCTGAATATAGCACAAGTTCTAACCCGTTCACGAGTCATCCTTTTTTAGTATGGACATCATGGCAGTGGACTACGACTTAGTGACCTTAGGTCGTGGACGAGTCATGGTGAATTGTCTCATATGATAAGTCGCGGGCTTGTTAGCGGTTCATGGTAGGTCGCGGCCGACCTACTGGATTTGATTCTCGGCTTGGTCCAATGTTATGCTCCTGTTCGAATGAACGATACAAGTGATAAGTCGTTCCCGAGTTAACCAAACATGTCTTCCTTCGTGCTAGCATGAGTCGTACACGACTCATAATAAGTCGTAAGTCGTCAACGACTTATGTGTTGTTGACTCTTCCTTCCAATGTTTTGAGTCGTTACTCCTTTAGGTCGCATAGCTTTCCTTAGGCCGTTCAACCGTAGCCATTGTTAGGTCGCAACATTTTTTTAGGTCGTAGGTCGTTCATCTCCTTAAGTCGTGCCATCCTTAACTCGTAAGGTTCCTTAACTCGTAAAAGCCTTAAACCGTGGAGGCCTTAAGTCGGAGACTGCTTAACTCGTAAGTCCTTCTAGAACTGTTTGCTGCCTTAAGTCGTAGGTCGTAAGCTTCCTGAGTCGTAGTTCTTAGGTCGCAGGCTCCTCAACTCATAGATCTTACCTTGTGGGCTCTTATCTCGTGGACTCTTTAACTCGTTGGTGAAACGGGATTAACAATAAGCAAGTTAGCTTAATTATACCATTTCTAATTAATTTATTTGCTTTCAAATCCTGCTTACTTAGCATTAATTAATTACAACCATTAATTAATCATTTTTTAATTATCAATCTAAATTAATTATCCATAATTACTATCATTAAGTATTTATCCCATTGGTTAATTATCCTCAATTAATTAACCTTTAATTATTAACCTTTAATTACTAATTAAATTAATTAACCCTCAACAAATTAATTCTTTAATTGCTTACATTAAGTAATTATCATTTAAGTAATTAATTTATAATTACTTACACTAATTAATCTCTAATTACCAATTAATTAATCTCTAATTACCAATTATTTAATCTCTAATTACCAATTAATTAATCTCTAATTACCAATTATTTAATCTCTAATTACCAATTATTTAATCTCTAACTACCAATTAATTAACCTCTAACTACCAGTTAGTTAATATCTAATTACCAATTAATTAATCTCTAATTGATTAATTTATAGCCCTTAATTTTCAATTAATTAATCCTTAATCAATAATTAATTAATTTCTCTTTAATTCATTTAATTAATCTTTAATCACCAAAGACCTTAATGAACTTTAAGATAAACCATTTATCTTTATTGATTACTTAGTTATCATTAACATTTGTATTTAAAATCATTTTAATTACCTACTTAAATAAAATTAAGTTTAAAATAACTTAGGAATTTAACTTAATAAATTTAAGTTAAACAAGTCATATAACTTTCTTAAATAAATTATTTAAAAACATTTATTATATAGAGTAATAGATTTAAGAAATAGTTCAAACTAGATTCATTATAAATTCTAAAACTTTCTTTTACTCAAATTTTAAAAACTTGTTAAAACATTTACTTCGAGTTCAACCCGAAAAACACTTGAGCCTATACCTGAGAAAAATCCACTTTCCTTTTTTTAAAACTTAGTTTTCGTTTAAGTTTAAAATCTGTAAACATAGATAACACTTACGAACCTCTACCTTTGTCCATTCTCGAGTTTTCTTCCCACTTACCCGAGCTTTTCCTCGAGACCCAACCCTTCTTCCCAAACTACAGACACCCAACCCATCGTCGTGCAAGTGCACCGATCACTGAAACCATTTCGATCATCGTCGATACTCCCCACATGTCGACGACCATCTCCACACACCTGGCCACCCGAATCATCCAATCTAACTCGAAAATGAAATCGAGCTATCAGGAACAACTGGAGCAAAACTGATCGACCCAAATCCTCCTCGTCCTGACGACTCCGACCACCATCAACCATGAAACCTAATCTACACGTTCGTCGGCAGTCCAGTCTTCATTTCCCCAGGTTCGATGAACCCGATGCCCAAAGACGACGCAATAAGCAATTTCCAACCTCGGCCCAAACCTGATCCAAAACCCTACTCTGACCCAAATCCACCGTCATGGTGAATTAAAGAGACACCTACCTTTTTTCCCAAACTCGCCATCTTCCTAGCTATCTCCAGTCACGAACACGAAGCCTCACCACCCTCCGATCACTAGCAAAGCCCAAAAATCCCTTTTTTGATAACCCGCAAGTTTACTCGAGTTACTCGCTTAAAAATCGAGATCTTACTTTTAAAATTCATAATTTTTGAAAACAAACAAGGTGGTGTACAGGAAAACAGAAACCTTTACATTTGAATTTTGCATGTTCTTAGTTTTTACTATGTTTTCACAAATTTTCCAGAAATGCATATACTAATTATACTAAAATTATTTTTAGAATTTAGATGCTACAAATTTAAACAACTTATGTTTCAACGACAAAGTCTAAAAGGACTTAGAGGTTGAGATCTTGATTTTTGAAAGGTTTTTAAACTTGTAAAAAAAATAAGAACAGAGCAAGTTTCCTTGTTCTCAGACATGCACAATTATATCACCTATATATATATGTGTGTGTGTGTGTGTGTGTGTGTGTGCATTCAATCTCATATATTCAACCATTCAAAGCATATTCAAACCATAATATTCAAGGATTTTCACATGCAACAACTTTTTAACAGATTTTAAGTTTCAAGTTGTTAGTTTATTCACCTGTTAAATGATGAGTGGAGAAGTTTAAAACTGGACATTTTGAAAGCTTGAAAACTGGAACATGAAAATGCTTTTGATCTCTTTGAAACTTGTTGCTTGAGCTGGAAATCTTTTGAAAATGGAAACTTTAAAATCACAGTAGGCCTGAAACCTGGTTAAGATGATCTAAGCTTTGATTTTGTTGAATATGCTCTTGCTTTAAATTTGGGACGGTTTTAAATTTTAAAGAATTGTTGCTTTTTGAATTTTCTGGTTTGATTTTGTTTACAGGCTACTGATTTTCTCTGGTTTTAGTTACAGGATTTGTTCTTTGAGTTTTGAAAAAGGAAGATAGAAAAAGATGGAGAAGAAGAGAACGATGTATACATAGACATAATTTATGATTTTTAAAAAATAAGAAAATAAAAGAAAATGGTGGCACTTGTTAAAAATAGTTTACATTTGTCATTTGCATATGTTAATATCTCAACACTTTTATAATGCATGTGTTTATATATTTTTAAATGTTTACGTAAAACTTTTATATTTAATTTTCTACTTAGTAAATACATTTCTTAATTTACATAAATAAAATCCTTTAAAGAAAATAATATAAAACAAATTATATACTAATGAAATCATATATATTTTATTTCTAAATTCAATTTATTTTAAGATATTTATCTAATTGAATTTCAATTTCAAATTCAAATGTAAAATCAACTCACATATATACATATATATACAACACATAAATTATTTGTTTGAAAATAATTCTATTTAAAATCTTGCTTATATATATACACATAAACAACCCTTTATTATTATTTTTAAAAGAATAATTAATAATTTGGAAAATTAAAATAATTTATAAAATAAGATTATCACATTTTATTTTCTTGAAATTTCGAGATATCACATTCCTCCCCCTTTAAATCTTTTCGTCCTCGAAAAAGAACGAAGCCAGAGAATTAATTATACTGCCATTTTTAAGTTAAATTACTCTTTGATCATTTTCAATTTTAAACTCTTTTATTAAGAATTTTTAAAACACTTTAAAATCTATATAATATTACCAAAATAGTTTTATAAAAATACTTTTTATAACTCGATCCCCCAACAAGTAAATCCTCGTTCTCATAGAAATTCAGTCATACGTTGATCAGGCGTAGGACTGAAAATCTAAAAGTACTTGGTAAACCCTTTTTCAACACCCAGTGAAAATACTTGGGAAAGCATTTAGTCAAAAATAAAGAATTTTTTTTTGAAAATAGTGGAAACATCTTTGGTGAGAAAGCTTTGGAAATCATCACCTCTTCCATGGTCGCAGTTAACCCGATGGTTACTTTGCCATCTCGACAAAATCCATCGATAACTATAGGCACTCCATGCCCCTCGATTACTCCATGGAACCCGATGTTAACCCCGTTAAGACAACGACTTATGACTTGAGGCCACCATTATCTAACAGTTAAAAGCACTCTACGACTTAACAAGTTAAGGACTCAAGTTATGGACGATCTACGACTTATGAATGGTACGACTTAACGGTTTAACATGTTAAAGAAATGGCCGACTCAACGATTCGAGGGAAACAGCAACTCAACGGACCAAGAAGTCTACGACTTAAGGAAATCTATGACTTAAGAGATGGCATGACTCAAGAGGGAAATAAGTTAACCACCTAAAGTTGTCCATGACTTACAACCTAGCATGAGTCATAAACGACTTAGGTAAACAAAGCGACTCACAACTCAGAGAAATCTGCGACTTAAGGCCTCTGCGACTTAAGATATGTCATGTCTCAGGGGAGGTACACGAGTTAAGGAGTTTACGAGCTAAAGAGCCTGCGAGTTAAAAGCTTACGAGTTAAGGAGCTAATGACCTAACAGGATCAAGACCTAAGCGACTTAGGGAATGTCACGACTTAAGAAAGTCCACGACTTAAAGATGTTATGACCTAAGACTTAGAGAACAAGTTCAATACCATGCCGTAATGAAGACTCGTCGACGACTTACGACCTAGTTTAAGTTGTACACGACCTAAAAGCGCAGAGCCAAGATTTCAGTGCTGCCTCACTTTAAACCGTGACCTCTTAACTCGCGAATGAGTTAGGACTTGTATCCAGATGAACGAAGAAAAGCTCAGAACCACTTCACTTACTCCACTGCCTGCTGACTCTTGAACCTTGAGTCGGGTGCGACTTACGACTCTCCATGAGTCGTACACGACTCATGACTTGCGAAAACCTCTACCTACAATTCTCTATAAATACGCGACCACCTCCTACGTTCAAGGGACTTTTTGGCTCATTCTTTCGAAGCACCGATACTCTGCTACATTCCAAACCAACTCGACACTCAAAGCTTTCAAGACACGTAGAACGCTATCAACAACTTCGAGAAGGAATCTCATGCATCAGACATGGATTTGAGGACTTTCACTTACATTGAAGTTTAAGCTACTCGTTCAAAGTGTTTAGTAATTCAAAGTGTATTGTACTTGGGAAGAATTGTATCGACTTGTAACGAAATCATCAATAAAGATATTCAGCGTGGACGTAGGCAAACTATTGAGCCGAACCACTATAAAATCGTTGTTATTTACTGTTTTTCTGTGGTTTTCTGCTTATACTCTGTTCCCGAGTCATCGGGTGGTGCTTTCACAACTACACTTTACACACCAGGGTGTTAGCGTTCAAATTTTAGCGTTAACATTTTTGGTGCTTTCACTGAGAATTGAACTCAGGCGAATTATCACCATTGCTCCACGAAAGTTTGTTGAAGTAATCTCTCTGAAGACTAGAAGTTTATCTGAAATCATGGCTCCGGGGAGAAGGAGTTCAGACTATATGCTTCAAAAGCCAAAGATATCATGTCGTTGTCAAGTTTAGAACAGAATCCAGGGGAAACTATCAGATCTTTCTTGAATCGCTTTAATATAGCGCTGGCCGAGGTAGACAATGCAGAACCACGGATGATCTTGACCAATCTGATGAGGTCCATCGACAAGTCGAGCGAATTTGGAAATCGGCTTAACATTAAGGAACCAAATTCCCTTGAAAAATTCTACAAGAAAGCAGATGAGTTCATACGCCTGGAAAGCCGTCATGTACCGGTAAAGGCAGTATTGGAAGAAGCCGAAGATAACGTTGCTGCTCCACGCAAGAATGAATCTATAGGACAGAAAAGGGAAAATAACGATGGGAAGAAACAGAAAAATCCGAAGAAGCCTCGTTCCTTCAAGTCATCGGAATATACTCCTTTATCAGATACGCCGGAGCGTATTTACCTTGCCACTAAAGATTCTGTTGATTATCCTAAACCTCCCATTCTGAGAACCGGGAAAAAAGCTGTACAAGGCGGGAAGTTTTGCCACTTCCATAATCAACCCGGTCATGATACCGATGAATGCCGCCAATTGAAAATTTTGATTGAAGAGTTGATAAGGGAAAACAAGCTGCAGCAATTTGTGGAAAAGAATAGCAGCAATCCTGCTTCATCTAGTCAGGGGCAACGAGCTCCTGTTCATCAACCCAGGACAAGTGAAAAGGCTGCAGGGCATGAATCCGGAAGGCCTGTTATCAATGTCATTACGGGATGACCTCACCCAGCAGGCAAGAGCTGGGGTGAGATGGAAAGGTACACCCGGGATTTGAAATATGCACCGGCCGAAGAAGATGTCTTTGTTTTGGAAGATACTACGCCCCGAAACAACAAAGAACTTTCAATGATGATATTGTGTTCAGGGCCAGGGATTCCACAAGTGTTGAAGCTCCTACCTTGGATCCCTTAGTCATCTCGGCTAGTATCGGGCCAGCTATTGTCAGAAGAGTTCTCATTGATTATGGCGCATCATGCAATATCCTCTTCAAGAAAACATTCGACCAAATGAAGATCCCTATGGCTGATGTGCAAGCCTCATCGCAGAAAATCGCTGGCTTCACTGGGGAGCCAAAACAGCCGATAGGAACCGTTGATTTGTTTGTAGAACTTGGAGAGGGAGAAAGAAAAGTAGTCCGCAAGCATACTTTTGTGATTGTCGACGAATTTTCCGCTTATAATGCTTTCCTTGGCCGTCCAACTCTTGCAGCGTTCAAAGCTGTTCTAGCCCCATGGTGCCTCACCATTAAATTCCCCACAGACAATGGAATAGGAGTTATAAAAGGGGATCAAAGTGCTGGGCGGGAGTGTTATCTGACAGAGCTGCGAGAAGCAAGGAAAAGAGAAATGGGAAAGGATGCGGCAACCCCAGTCCGCATCAAAGAACCAGCCTTGTAGCAATTACAGGGCGGACCCTGCACTGGCGAGCACAGTGGAGCACGAAAAAAGATGGATCCTAGAAAAGCCAGTGCAGGGGAGAATAGAGTGATACCAGTGGAAACGACAGTACCAGTACCTGTTGACCCAAAGGACCCAAACAAGGTGTTGAATGTGGGTTCACAACTTAATGTGTCAATTCAGAATATCTTAATATCATTTTTAAAAGCAAATTTGGATGTTTTTGCTTGGACTCATGCCGATATGTGCGGAATATCCCTAGAAGTTGCAGTACACGCTCTGAATATTGATCCAAAATTTACACCTGTGAAACAGAAAAGGAGAACTCAAGGTCCAGAAAGGTCAGCAGCATTAAAAGAAGAAGTTAATCGGCTCATGGAGAATAACTTTATCAAAGAATCTACCTATCCGAATTGGGTTTCAAATCCAGTGCTGGTTAAGAAAGCCAACGGAAAATGGAGAGTGTGCATCGATTTTTCAGATCTAAACAAGGCCTGCCCCAAAGACTGCTTCCCGTTACCCAGGATCGATCAACTGGTAGACGGAACAGCGGGACATGAATTGTTATCTTTTATGGATGCCTACTCCGGATATAACCAGATCATGATGCATGAGCCAGATCAGGAGGACATGAGCTTTATCACCGATGTTGGTCTTTACTGCTACAGAGTTATGCCCTTCGGACTGAAGAATGCGGGGGCAACCTACCAAAGACTTGTTAATGCTATGTTCAAACCGCAATTGGCAAGACTATGGAAGTCTACGTCGATGAAATGTTAGTAAAGTCTAAGAAAGCAGTGGATCACATAGAACACTTAGCAGAAATGTTCGCAGTCCTCCGGAAATACGGAATGAAGCTTAACCCTTTAAAATGTTCATTTGGGGTGGAGTCCGGAAAGTTCCTAGGTTTCATCGTGAGCGCTAGGGGCATTGAAGCTAGTCCAGCACAAATTACCGCCTTAAAAGAAGTCAAAGCTCCTAGAACGAAGAAGGAATTGCAAAGTCTCAACGGAAAGGTCGCCGCCTTGAGTCGGTTCATTTCCAAAGCTACTGATAAATGCATCCCATTCTTTAACGCTCTAAAGAAAGGAAAGAAAAGCTTCGATTGGACTCCCGAATGCCAAAAAGCCTTTGATGAATTGATTCACCATATGGAAACGCCTCCAATACTTTCTAGGCCTGGCGATGGTGAGGATCTTTATATATACTTGGAAGTATCATCTCATGCTTTAAGTGCAGCGCTGATACAAGAAGACAAGAGGATTCAACATCTAGTTTACTATATCAGCAAAAGACTCACTGGGGCAGAGATGAATTACTCCAAGTTGGAAAAACTCGCCTATTGCCTACTGATTGCATCAAGGAAGTTGAGGCAATATTTCCAAGCTCATCCTATCAGAGTCCTCACTGATCAACCTTTAAAGCAAGTCCTGTTTCGCCCTGAGACTTCGGGTCGTCTTCTAAAGTGGAACATTGAACTCAGTCAATACGACATCACTTATCATCCCCGAAGAGCAATTAACGGACAAGCTTTAGCAGATTTCATCGCAGAATTCACAGATAAGGGTAACAGTGAGGAGGAAACGATCCATGATTCCCCAATCCAATGGAAGTTATATGTTGATGGCGCGAGAAATGACTACTGTTCTAGAGCCGGAGTTGTACTTGAAACCCCTGAAGGTCGGTCATTATGCTATGCACTGAGATTGGAATTTCCTTCAACGAACATTGAAGCAGAATGCGAAGCTCTTATCGCTGGCTTGAGAATTGCTAAAGAACTAAACATCCGAGCATTACAGATCTTCAGTGATTCTCAGCTTATTGTATGCCAAGTCAAGAAGGAATTCCAAAAGAAAGGGGGAAATCTGTCTGCCTACTTGTTAAAGGCTTGGGAACTCCTGTGTGACTTCGATCATTACACGATAAGTCATGTTCCTCGAGAAGAAAACACGAAAGAAGATTCTCTCGCAAAGTACTCTAGCACAGGCGAAGCTCAATTTCTGGGGTTGACTCCAATGGAAGTCCCGTCGGCTCCAAGCATTGATGAAATGGATATTGATTGGATTATGAGCGTGTCTCAAGAGCAAGAATCATGGATGACTCCAATAACAGAATATCTGCTCAATGGCTCTTTACCGTAAAATTCAAAAGAACGACAGAAGCTACCGAGGAAAGCCTCTCGCTATATAGTCCAGGATGGCCAATTATACAGACGGGGATTCTCAATGCTGTTACTTCGATGTGTATCCAGGGAAGAGTCCAAAACAATCCTAGCCGAGGTGCATGGGGGAGAATGTGGTGATCATTTAGGTGGTCAAACTTTAGCAAAGAAGATTCTCCGATACGGATATTTTTGGCCAGAAATTGATCGAGATGCAGCAGACTATTCTCGAAAATGTGACAGATGCCAAAGATTCGCCAAAATTCCTAGAGCACCTTCTACTGAACTCACACAGATGGTCAGTCCATGGCCGTTTGCAATATGGGGGATAGACCTTGTAGGATCGTTACCAACTGCCAAATCTGGAATCAAATATGCCATTGTTGCTGTAGATTATTTTACTAAATGGGCAGAAGCTGAACCACTGGCTACTATCACCTCCAAAAAGATGATAAGTTTTGTGACTAAATGTATCATTTGCAGGTATGGTGTGCCTCAAAAGATAATTACAGACAATGGTACTCAGTTCGAAAGTGAAGAATTCCAAGATTTTTGCAAACGATTCAAAATCCGGAAAAGCTTCTCAGCAGTAGCTCATCCGTAGGCAAACGGGCAGGTGGAAGCAGTAAACAAAATTATCAAGTCAACCATCAAGAAGCAACTCGAAAGAGCGAAAGGTGGTTGGGTCGATAAGCTACCACTAGCACTATGGGCATACAGAACTACCCACACAACTGCGACTGGGCATACTCCGTTTTCATTGGCATACAGGTCAGAAGCAATGATTCCGGTAGAAACAGAGGTCCCTTCACATAGAAGAATTCATTTCAATCAAGCAGAGAATGAAAAACTACAGCTTGAGGCGCTAGGTCTCCTTGATGAAAAAAGAGAAGAGGCTGAGCTCAGAATCGCAGCCCATCAGCAAAGGATAGCCAGACATTTCAATTCCAAAGTTCGCCAACGCAGCTTTGAGATTGGAGATCTAGTCCTGAAGAGAATTATGACGGCGACAGGTGTGTTTGGGCCAAATTGGGAAGGACCATATGTCATAGGTCAGAAGCTTCTTGACGGCACATTCAAACTCACTACTGTCGAAGGAGATCAAATTCCAAGAGCTTGGAACAGCAATCACTTGCGTCCATACTTTACTTGAAAGCTTTGTTGAAATATTGTAAAAAAAAAAAAAATTTATGAATGCATGATTCTTGTAATTGAAAGCAATTGTAAAACCGATGCAAGTGAATAATGAAAGACTATAAGGTGGATGTAGGCCCGAATTTTTGGCCGAACCACTATAAATCTTGTGTTCCTTATTATTATTACATGTCTTCTTTATTTTCAATGTGAAAAGTACATTAAATATATTGCTGAAATGTCGATTTAAATTTTTGCAGGCAACGAAAATAAAACTTGCACATTACAAGACCAAGTGATTCTTGTCATCATTCAACAAACAAATTCCAAGTCACAAAAGCCCCGAATTTAAATCCTAGATAAGAAGTGCCTCAATTGAACGGCCAATGATTTCGCCGAAAACGGGCTCTAGCTAATAAATTGAGAAGTTTGAATAAACAAACATCCAATTAAGAAGCTTATGCCCGTTCTCGCGAACTTGCCTGACAATGAAGTACACTTCTTTGGATTAAACAAACTACTTGTAAGAGAAGGGAGTGTGAGCTTGAAAAGAAAACAGAGGATCGCTGAAAAGGCATAAGCAAGTAGACAAGGAACAACTAAAGCCCTTTTCGGAGGCACAAGTCCTCTTCGGAGGCGCAACTCTTCGGAGGATAAAGACCTCTAACGAGGCATATGCCGCAAAAAAGAAAGTTCTCTACTCAACAAAAAAGATTGGAGGAGTCATGACCCTCCAACCATGAGAGAGTAACTTCCAGGCAATCTTCGGAGGCACATTTCACCAGGAGTTGAAGTGTGACACCCGCTCTTCGGAGTTTCACTTCACCAGAGTTGAAATGCAAAACAAAATAAAACCCTCGTCGGAGGCCCATTTCACCAGGAGTTGAAGTGTGACAACCGCTCTTCGGAGTTTCACTTCACCAGAGTTGAAATGCAAAACAAAATAAAAGCCCTCTTCGGAGGCCCATTTCACCAGGAGTTGAAGTGTGACAGCCGCTCTTCGGAGTTTCACTTCACCAGAGTTGAAATGCAAAACAAAATAAAAGCCCTCTTCGGAGGCCCATTTCACCAGGAGTTGAAGTGTGACAGCTGCTCTTCGGAGTTTCACTTCACCAGAGTTGAAATGAAAAACAAAATAAAAGCCCTCTTCGGAGGCCCGTTTCAAAAAGACCTCTTCCCAGAGGCACAATAAGACAGAAAGACCTCTTCCCAAAGGCAGAAATGAAAAGACCTCCTCCCGGAGGCACAATCAAGCAGAAAGACCTCTTCGGAGGCACACGTTTCACCAAGATTGAAATAAAACTTCCAAGCGTTGAAACGTGAAAAAGTCTTCCTCAGAAGTGCAACTTTTCAAAGAAACAAAAATTAAGAAGCCCTTTACTGTGGCAAGTAAAAAAAAAAAAGTCCTCATCAAACGCACACTTTAACTTTCAAAGGAAGAATGAATTACTTATTCTAGAAAATTCTCTTCCTCAAAAAGAAGTTGAAGTACCTTTCAAATACCCGCTTTACCACATAGAAGATTTCATTCAGTAAAATTTGTATATGCAGAAAATAAAAAGTGATATCTTCGAAGGATGAAGCGTAGAAACTTATTTGTACTCTGTTTTTTAACGAAATAATATTCCTCCAAATGTGGAATAATTATTCTCTAAAAAATAAAAGTACAAGTTCCTCATAAAATAAAATATTACAATGAACTTATGGTATAGGGGCAACATGGTATAACTACATCGGTAAAATTGCGCTCAAACAATATATACCACAAGCTCACTGCAATATCGTACAAAGAAACTTGTACAAAAATGAATAATAAATGCATTCTCAGATACAGACAGAAGTTTGTACAAAGAAAAAGAATCATTTTATTCAACACTATTAGAATTTTATACAGGTACAGGTTCCAAAGTAAAAAGCAAAAGAAAAGCGGGGGCCGGTACCCGCACAATTTCCGGACAGTACATGCAAAAAAGGCAAAAAGCGATATGAAAGCCATAGAACCAGAGCCATCATTTCTTCTTCCGTCCACCTTTTGAGCCCACACCCGGCCGAATAACCAACTTCTTAGGGCGGCTTGTAAGAGTAGGGAATGAAGGAGAAAGGGGATCAGTCGGACATTCTTCTGTTTCTTCTTCGCCAGTTAAGGATTCCTTCTTCTTCCTCTTCTTGGAAGCTCCCTGCTTTCCTCTCTTCTTGGAGGAAGATCCACTCCCTGGAGAAAGAAGTTTAGATAACGGTTCAGCGTCGGAGCCAGTCGCCTCTGGAGTCTTCTCACTCCCTTCAGTTTCTTCTCCTTTGTGTTATTGTGAAGCAATGGGATCATCCAAGTCTTGAAGAGCTTCTATTTGCTCCTCTTGTGATCCCGGTTGCGAGGCGGAAGGAGGAGTCACCTGAATAGATGGAGGAGGAATAATTGGAGGTGGGGAAGCTTGAACAATGCCCGACATTTTCTCTACAGAAGGAAAAAAGTTCAAGTCAGTAAAAAGAGGAGATAAAGGTTCGCCAAGATTCCAGAAGTAGTAAAAAAGCCCATCAAGCTCGTAAGAAACAGATGAGCAGTCTACTTGGGCAAGATTGTCAGCAGGGTTACCTGCAGAAGTCGGTTCCCTGACGTCAACTTCGTAAGCCTATGCCTTAGCACTCTCGCCGCCTTCATCTCCACCTTGTATGCTTGTGATCTCAGTGGTAACTTTAGTAGGAGATGGGGAATGAGAACTAGAACCGATAATGTCAATTTCGGCTGAAGGAGAAGGTTGAATTGGAGCAGTTGAGATGATTTTTCCTGAATATTCTCCTACCGCTGTTTCGGCCCTTAATTTTGCAAGCTGTTCTCTCCCCCTGGCGAGAGCGGCACGAGCATCATCATCAAGATAATGCTCCTCAAGAGCTGACTCAGCACAGCCAGCGCCCTTACCGCCAAGCATATCGAGTGCGGCCTCCCAAACTTCAGCCAGAGTAATTTCATACTTGGGGCCTAGAAAGGCGAGGCTACCACGCCCCAAAATGCTATGCAGGTAGAAATCAAATAATGTTGAGCTGATGTTCGCCCTCGTTGCCTCGTGAGATTCTTCAGCTGCAATTTTGCCGGCAACGGCCTCATCACGCTCCATTTCAGCTTTAGAAAGTTGAAGCTTAAGCATTTGAATCTCCGCCTCTTGGGAGCTGTTCTTCTTCCGAAGCTCTTCAATATCAGCAACATAGCCCTCACTAATTCTTTTCTGCACTTCAAGCCTGTCTTCGGCATCTCTTTGGCTGGCATGAGCATCTCTCACTTGTTTTAGGAGCACTTCTTCTTTTTGAGAATAAGAAGTAGAGGATGCAGCAAGCTCTTGTTTCAGTTCTTCAACTTTTGCTTCAAGCTCCTCATTGTAAGAAGCAATGCTCCTCATCTCAGTGTCATGTTGCTCAAGAACCTTTTGCCATTCGGCTTTATCATTTTCCATAGTGAGCATGGCCTCTATGTTTGCACGATTAACCCTTTGGAGCTCGTCAATGAGTTTTTGCCAGTTTGACGTCCTCTCAATATCAAGCTTGACGGCATCAAGGTTTCGTAACATAGCAGACTTGTCAATGGGGACCAAGTCAAGGTCAAACATTACTCCCTTCAGACACCACTGTGGAAACCGACTTTGCAAAGTGGTCGGATCCGTTGGAATTTGGGCCTGCTAATTATTGTTTGGATGTCTGTCTTCCCGAGAGCGGGAGAGCCGGAAGGAATGTCAAGCGAGGCAGGGGCAGTAACCTTTTCAGGAGTTGTAGAGGTGTGCTTCTCACCATGACGGGCTCGCTTGCTCGAATCTTCAACCATATGACCTTTTCCTCTGTCATCATGGGATTTTCTTTTATGGGAATCGTCGCCACTCTGCGAAGAATCGTGGCGCTCCTCCCTCTCTCTTCTTTCATAGCGCTCCTCTTGAGCCCTCTTCTCTTGAGCCTTTCGAGCGGCTCTTCCTTCATCAGATTCTCTGTAAGAGGGGAGGTAATGCCTATAATCATATTGGCTACGCCTCCCCTAGCGCTGGAAATCATCATAGTAGGATCCGCTACGCCCCATCGGAGGATCTGAAATAAAAAAGCGCTAAATTTTAGAATTCTTCAAAGTACCAAAAGTCAGAAGCATAAAAATGCCCGAAAAAATTCTAAGTGTGTGTGATGTGCAAACTACGCGCATCAAACTACGAACCACTCTTTAATTGAGGAGTAGTTGTGGGTGTAATAGTTAGCGTCAACTCTTGAGTTGACGGAGTCTATTGCAGGATAGAAGTCGCTTCGACTACTGAAGAAGAAATCCCGGTAGTGATAGGATTATCTTTAAAGATCTCTTGCGAGGTGGCAAAGAGGTCGCTCAGCCCTTCGAAAGTATCGTCCCTGCTCTGCTTGACAAGGCTAGTTTTCTCGGCTTCTTCGCCAGATTTCTGTGAACGTCGGGGAGATCCCTGAGGCTCTTCTTCCTCAATAACCAGGGCAAGTTCGTCAGATGGCACCGCAATATCAACATAGGTGGAGCACTTCAATAGCGAAGCCTCGGGAGCAGGTCCTTTTGGTATAGATATGTCAGTAGAAGCTGGGGCATCCGACGCTCTGGCTGGGGAGTCTGGGATTTCATGAGGATGAGTAGAACGAGAAGTATGCAAAAGTCCGTACTGATGCAAAAACTCGTCTTTCAACAGAAATTGAATGTCTCTCTCCTCAACCGGCACGGCCTTGAGCCTTTCGAAAGTAGGCTTATGACTGGGATCCCTAGAAGGAGGGGGGAGCGCTGAAAATAAAAAAAGAGAAGCGGAGTTAACACTTAATAATTCAGTCTCACAAAAGTCGGATAACAAACATAGTAAGAATGGTTAATCTTACTTCCTTCCCTCCATACAGCATAAAACCCCGGGGGACGGCGGACATAGAAAAATTGAGTCAAAAACCCATGGGCGCTGTCAGGAAGACCAATGATCAGTTTACGATTTCGAGCACTTCTCACGACAGTAATAGAGGGGTGATCTTTAGTCTTGGTGAAAGAACATAGGAAGCAAATCTCGTCAAAGCTTGGGAATCGATCAAGCGTCCTCCTAAACAGTACACACAACCCCATTAAAATGGCATAACCATTAGGGTGTAATTGGGATGGGGCGATGGCCAATTGACGAAGAAGTTGTTGGAAAAAGTCATTGAAAGGAGGAACGCCCCCACTCAGGCACATTTGTCGATTGACCGTTACAAAGCCAAGGGGTGCTATGTCAGCAGTGTTACTTCTCTCTGGAAGAATGGCATCTGATTCAGCAATGCCAAATTGAGCGCACAATTGGCGAAAAACTCTGTACGATAAAGTAGAAGAGGCTCTTTTCGGGAGGATTGACCAGAGGGGCCGGAATTACAGTTGCCTCTCCAGTCTGAACCGTTGTATCTTCTTCCTGAGAAGTCATTCTACACAAGCAACTGGATATTCAAATGTGAGGTGCACGTTTCCTAAAAGTGTGAAGTGTCGTGCAAAACTAATAAAAATAGCAAGTAAATATTACTGGAACTAAACTAGTCGATGATTGATCGGCTACAAAATTTCAGAACTTGTTAATATAAAGTTCAAGCATAATATTAGTGCAGGCTGGTCAGTTTCAATTGACTATTTCAGTGTTGCTTTAATATTTTACTTGAAATTGACGAAAGCACTTCATTCACACAATTTATTTGAGTTAATTATCTGTTATTAACTAATCTGTCATTTGATGTGGGCAGTCGATGGCAGTATATTCGTCCCATTATTCTGTAAATGTTGAATTA
Source organism: Allium cepa (assembly GCA_030765085.1). Classification (NCBI taxonomy): domain Eukaryota; kingdom Viridiplantae; phylum Streptophyta; class Magnoliopsida; order Asparagales; family Amaryllidaceae; genus Allium; species Allium cepa. The sequence goes on along the minus strand of JASFAV010000027.1, from coordinate 385,367 downwards.
GGCAGGTTATTAGCATTAAAGTTAATGAGATCTGTAAATAAGTGCAACAAGTTCAGAAATGTTATCTCGGCAGTTCAAGTTGAGAGTACAGTTCAACAATGTCATGTTCATTCAAGATGAAAGGTATTCAAGTCCTTAGATCGTAGGAACGACTTAAGCTAGCACGGGGACTATTTAGGTCGTCCAGACCAAGTCAAACGACTTAACATAAGTTGAACTTCTTGAATCGCATTGTTCAAGGCCACACAGTCAAAAATTATCCAAGTCTTAACTCGACCGCGACCTAAAACCTCAAAAATTATCCAAGTCTTAACTCGGCCGCGACCTAAAACCTCTGCCGTAGAAAGTTAGGTCGTTAAGTCGCTCTGCTTTAAGCTTTATGTTATTCAGGCAAGATAGATCGCAGGCGAATTAGGTCGCAAGCGAGTTAGGTCGTGAGCAAGCTAGATCGCAAGTAAGTTGGGTCGCGTGTTTTATGATCAAGCCGATAAACCTAAGGACGGCCGAAGCTCCACAACCAATTATTTCTTAACTCCCTTTGCTCCTCCCCACCCAGCAAACGACCTAACGAACAAACCCATTAACCCAAAAACATACTATCTCCTTTACCACAAAATCCATCTTCCCACCACCAAATCACCCAAAATGGACTCAAACCACCTCAGATTCGTCATGGATCCAGTATGCTGCTACAATAATGTTGCAACTGAAGGCGGACGAGGATCGATTGTGACATGATTCATGGCGAAGCGTGGTGTACAAAGCTGGAATACAGACGGCAAGTGGGGAATTTGCGATTTATTGATGAACATGGTTAAATTTTTGATGGAATTTACTTACGCAAAATAATGGTGGAGATGATTGATGATCGAATGATGAGAATTTTCTTCGAGAAGCTCAGACACTTGTTAATGGTGGAAGTATGCAATTGAAGAGATAAAGTAAGGAGAAGAAACGACCTAAGCCATTTATACCTCGGGGTAGTGGAAGATGAGTCGGCACGTGCGAGTCAAGATGAGTCGAAGTACACGACCTACGACTCAGGCGTGTGCTTCGAGGGGCAAATGTTAACCCCGTTAAGACAACGACTTATGACTTGAGGCCACCATGATCTAACAGTTAAAAGCACTCTGCGACTTAACAAGTTAAGGACTCAAGTTATGGACGATCTACGACTTATGAATGGTACGACTTAAAGGTTTAACGTGTTAAAGAAATGGCCGACTCAATGATTCGAGGGAAACAGCAACTCAACGGACCAAGAAGTCTAAGACTTAAGGAAATCTACGACTTAAGAGATGGCCTGACTCAAGAGGGAAATAAGTTAACGACCTAAAGTTGTCCATGACTTACAATCTAGCATGAGTCGTAAACGACTTAGGTAAACAAAGCGACTCACAACTCAGAGAAATCTGCGACTTAAGGCTTCTGCGACTTAAGATATGCCAGGTCTCAGGAGAGGTACACGAGTTAAGGAGTCTACGAGCTAAAGAGCCAGCGAGTTAAAAGCTTACGAGTTAAGGAGCTAATGACCTAACAGGATCAAGACCTAAGCGACTTAGGGAATGTCACGACTTAAGAAAGTCCACGACTTAAAGATGTTACGACCTAAGACTTAGAGAACAAGTTCAATACCACGCCGTAATAAGATGACTCGTCGACGACTTACGACCTAGTTTAAGTCGTACACGACCTAAAACCGCAGAGCCAAGATTTCAGTGCTGCCTCACTTTAAACCGTGACCTCTTAACTCGCGAACGAGTTAGGACTTGTATCCAGATGAACGAAGAAAAGCTCGGAACCACTTCACTCACTCCACTGCCTGCTGACTCTTGAACCTTGAGTCGGGTGCGACTTACGACTCTCCATGAGTCGTACACGACTCATGACTTGCGAAAACCTCTACCTACAATTCTCTATAAATACGCGACCACCTCCAACGTTAAAGGGACTTTTTGGCTCATTCTTTCCAAGCACCAATACTCTGCTACATTCCAAACCAACTCGACACTCAAAGCTTTTAAGACTTGTAGAACGCTATCAACAACTTCGAGAAGGAATCTCATGCATCCGACATGGATTTGAGGACTTTCACTTACATTGAAGTTTAAGCTACTCGTTCAAAGTGTTTAGTAATTCAAAGTGTATTGTACTTGGGAAGAATTGTATCGACTTGTAACGAAATCATCAATAAAGATATTTAGAGTGGACGTAGGCAAACTATAGAGCTGAACCACTATAAAATCGTTGTTATTTACTGCTTTTTCTGCGGTTTTCTGCTTATACTCTGTTCCCGAGTCATCGGGTGGTGCTTTCACAACTACACTTTACACACCGGGGTGTTAGCGTTCAAATTTTAGCGTTAACACCCGCCACAGATCAAAGCTACACCCAGGATTACGTCGCCATCATGGCAAAAATCTATCAGCGCCCTCGAATTTCGTTGCCAAATGAAACTTCACCGATCCTACATAGGTCGCAGACAACAATAGTCGAGTCCTAATGTAGGATTAGGCACTCACAGCCTCAAGACTTTCTCTATGTCTTCATAGATTGCAGTCTACCGATGTTACATTGCCATAATGGAGAAGTCAAACGTAGACGTTTAGCTTTCACAGCCGCATGACTTCCACAATGGTCTGCTGCAGATCGCAGTGACATCGAGTTACACTGTCGTCACAGCATAACCCAAATGTCTCTACAGGCATCAGCGCCCTCGACTTTCGCTACCCATAACACAAAATCCTCAGGAACCTCATTTTGTTCAGACATCCTTCCAGGATGCAATTTAGAGCCTTCCTCTTAGGGATCAAGGCAGAACCACCACGTTGATCTCCTATGAAGTTTATTTCAATTGGAGCACATTTTTCCCCAAAGCCAATCTCAAAAATTTTTATACTATACACTTATAGTATCTTCAAATCAAACCTTTTATGATTCAGGTAAAAAATATTCTTTATACAAAATCGATATCTCAAACCGATAGTTCCAAACTTGGCTTTCCAAATTCCCAAAATTGATTTTTTTCAGAAATCAAAAGCCTATCCAAAATCCATAGGTTCCAAAACCTTTTTCCAAAATCATTCTCATAAAATCATTTTTATATATATATATATATATATATATATAATCTTGAAAAATTCTACATCACTTCAAACTTATATAAATTCCCTTTTTATACTTCAAATATGTCTAAAAATCCTTTCTTCTGGCTATATATTCAACAAGGTGAGTTTATCATATATAACAAATATATATATACATACTTCATTTATGGCAAATCAAATATTCAAATTTGATTTCTTTTATAAAATTATTTACCATATCACTTACTTTTCAAAAAGTGAGTTTCAATTATAAAGATATTAAACTTCCATTTTTATTCATGAATATTTTTCAACATATACTTTTCTTCCCGAAAATCATTTTTATATTTCTTTCAAAAATTCAATATCTGTTACATTTAAGTACATATGATGTACATATACCATCCATATGCAATGTCAACTCTGATCGCTCACGCGATCATACAATTCCACTTCCGAACTAGTATCGTCCAACCGACTTCCTAGTACGGATTCAGATCTGGTTTCTTGATCAGAAACCGTTATTCTCTTTGCATAGTTATAACTATATGATAGAGAATTTCCATAACGAATCATAAATCCAAATCCAGGGTTCGTCGTCGAAAATCAAGTGAAAAATCCCAACTCGGATCGATATACTATCTCGAAATTCTATGCTCGAATCTGGATCAAATCACTATGCGAATTGAATAATATACGCATATCCCATGTATTTATCTTTATTGATTTTTTTTAGCTAAATCAATTTTCTTTCTATTCACCTTCATTTTGATTCTATTCATGTGATAACACAAATTTTTGGGCATCAGATAATTGGATAATTATCTAATTTAACTATTGAAAAATACCGATTTATAGAATTAACAAATAAATCTGATAATAAATATATATATATATATATATATATCTAGATGAATATTTATATAATTATTTAAAATTAGCAAAATTTTTGTTTTCAAACAATACTAATAATGTGTTTTTTTAAATATAAGATAAATAGATTTTAAAATAGAATTATTATTTACAAATTGAATAATGTGTTTATTTAAATATATATATATATATATATATGAGTTAATTTTAAGTTGGATTTTTTAAATTCAAATTCAATTTGAATTTGGATTTGGATTTGAACTATAAAAGATATATATCTTAAATATATTTAGAATTAAATATATTATATATGATTTATTTAGGATATAATTGGTTTTTATTTTATTTTCTTTAAAGGATTTTATTTATATAAATTAAGAAATGTACTTATTAATTAGGAAAATTACATACAAAATCTTTTAAATCATTTTAAAATAATTTAAAATTGCCTAATTACAAGTGTTAGCTTTTAGATCATGTTCAGTACATGTGTAAGGAGTTAAATAATGGTAAATGACAAATGTTAGTAATTGAATAAGTGTCATTTCCTTTTATTTTCATTTTCTTTAAATTTTAACAAATCATTGTTAATTCCACTTTTTAAGCGACCTAACGACCTACGTGGAGAAGCGACCTAACGACCTATGGGGAGAAGTGACCTAACAACCTGTGAGGAGAAGCGACCTAACGACCTATGAGATGCAGCGACCTAAAGTGAGAAGCAACCTAGTAGCTAAGTGGATTTACCGACCTAACGGATTAAAGAGCCTAACGACCTAATGAGCTAACGAGTTAACAACCTAAGGGCATAACGACCTAGCAAGCTATACAAAGCCGAGGTAACTTGTCTTCCTTGTGTCATTCCTTCCCTAGGTCGCCCACGACTTACGACCTATACCTAAGTCGCTCACGACCTAAACATACCAAAGGAGCTTCTTATGCCGCTTCCTCCCTAGGTCGGCCACGACCTATGACTTGCCAGAGTGTTCAAATGATCAAATAAGCCTCTGTTAAGCCATAAATCGCGACCTACGACCTACCCTAGGGCGCCCACGACTTACCGACTCACTCTGAAGAAACCAATTGCTACCTTGTTGAGCCGTATGCCGTATCCTCTAGGTCGCTCGCGACCTACGACCTACACTTAGGTCATTCGCGACCTACGACCCATTACAGAATCTCCCCTATAAATACAGCACTAGCTCTAACTTGAGGGGGATCTTTTTGGCTCATTTCTGGAACGCTGATACTCTGCTGAATTCTCGACTCACTCGACACTTCAAACACGAAAGACATCTCAACAAACTTCAAGAGGAAATCTAACAAAACTGACATGGATTCAAAGACTTCTTCTACATCGGAGTTCTAGTTATTTGTTCTATCAGTGTTGTAATCGAAGATTGTTGTGAGGTTGTAATTGATTTAGCAATAAAGAAGATTAAAGTGGACGTAGGCTTAACCTGAAGCCGAAACACTATAAAACTGTTGTCTTTTACTGCTTTCTCTGTGACTTTTCTACTTGTTTCTAATTCCCGTATTCATGGGTGGTGCTTTCACTTAATCTCTACATACACCGGGGTGTTAGCGTTCAATTTTAAGCGTTAACAATCATAATTTAGTTTATATAAGCACACATTTCCTCTTTTATATTTCTTTTCCATCTTCATTTCTAAAACTCAAGAAATTCAACCTGTAACACTATTCTTCAAACTAGAAATCCACAAGAAAATCAAAACAAACTCAAGTTTAAAACCTTGTAAACCATTTATCAAAAGTCTATAACAAATAAAAACAAGAAAACCTGGAATATCAAGCCTGTAACATTTTCAAAATATCAAGCAACATACTCAGGCAACCTTCTTAACTAACAAATAAGCTTCAGATTTCAAGTGTTCAGTTCATAAATAAAAGCAGCAACTAAGCATTTCAGATTAAAAACATGATCACAAAAATTCAAAGTTTCCCGTTTTCAAGCAACTGTTTAAAGCTCTTTGTACATCTTTCTAGGTGAGCAACATTCTTTTTAAAAAAGCTTTGGTAAATAGAAATCTGGTTGCATGTGAATTACTAGGATAAAGTATGTTTTGTTTGTATATATATAAGTTAATTTTCTGTATATATAAATATGAATGTATAGATGTATGCATGCATGATGTATCTGTTCATCTCTGTTCCTAGTTTCAAGCTTTAGATTTTGATCAAAATTCAAATCCTCCTTAACTAATCATTGTTAGGACTTGGGTTTCAAACAAAATCAGTTTTTTTAATCATATATTAAGGTTTAAAATTTTATTTAAGTAAATTAAATTCGAAATGCTCCGGAAAACCAAGAAGAACAATGCAAGCTTAAGATATGTAAAAATTTAAACATCTTAATGCTTCGAGTCGGGCATAAAATCTGAATCATTATCTAAAATTATGATTTTTAGAAGTAAAATCATAATTTTTAGATTTGGTTTGAGAGAGCATTGCGGGGTTGATCAGCAAATGAGTTTTGGGCGGTTTTTGATGATCAAGGTGATCGAGGAGGTCGGGGACTTCACTGAGGTTGAGGGATGTTCGATGGGCATGGGAAAAATATCAGAAGGGTGTACAAACTACCGTGGTGGCGGTGGGTGGTTGGAATAGTTTTTAACCCTAGTTTTTGGTCATGGTCAGGAATTCGGTCCCCCCGACGTCTCTAGTGGATCGAGTTTCACCAGAATTTAGGAAATGGCAGCAGGAAAGCTGGCAAAGGTGTGGCCGGAGGATCAAGTGATCCGGTGATCAGAGACGTCGGTTCGAGGGGTTTTTCCAGGCTGTGGTTTTGTTCCAGGTTTTCTTAGGATTTCTCGATCCTGATTTTGAGTTACGGTTGAAGTTATGTTCGTCAGGATCTAGTGTAGGGATGATCGTCGACAGGCTAGAGGAGTCCTGGGTGGTCAGAGAAGGCTGGATCGTCGGTGCATGTGCACGGCAGTGATGGTTATGTTAGTAGTTTTGGTTGTGGTGTTATCTCGAAGGAAGACTCGGGTTAATGGAGTGTGGTCTTGAGTGAGCACATGGTTATTCATGAGTGTTATAACATAACAGTTTTTCAAATTTTAATCTATGTTTTAAAAAAAAGAATCTCGAGGCAGTACTTGACCTGGTATCGAGTTTAACCCGAAGTAGGAGTTTAAGCAAGATTTTAAACATGTTTTTAAAAGTTTTTGAAAAGCAAAGTTTTGAAATTTAAAAAGAAATTTAGTTAAACTTACCTTAAATAAAATTCTTATATATATATATATATAGCAAATGTTTTCTTCAACATATGATTAGGAATTATAAGTTTGTTTAACTAAAATTGTTAAGTTAATCTTTAAGGTATTTTAAAACTAAATTTTTAAATATAATTAAGTAGTGGATATATGTTTAAACCAAATATGTGATTTGGTATTTAATAAAGGAAATGATTTTATCTCAATCTAATTACGGTTTTGATAATTAATGAGATAATGAAAGGGTAATTTATTTATTTAATTAATTAGTGATTAAGGAATAATTTTGTGGTAATTAACGGTTGTTATATAAATAATTAGAAAATTAATTAATTAATGATTAGAGATTAATTAATTAAGAAATTAAATTGTAATCAAGCATTAGTTAATTAAGTAACTAGAGATAAATCAATTGGTAATTAAGGAATTATAACTATTAATTAAAAATTGACTAATTTGTAATTAAGTTTTATTAATTAATAATTAAGGTTGATTAACTAATGATTAATGGATAATTAAATAGGTAATTAAAGACCAATTAATTGATTTATAAGGTAATTAAGGAATGATTAATTATTTAAATGGCTTGTAATTAATTAATGATTGATTAAGCAGGGTTAAGTGATTAATTCTTAAGTAATTAATTTAATTGAAGTTAATAAATTAATTATAATATGGATTAATAATTCTTGTTTATGGATGATTGTTTGAGTAGAATGTCCGGATTAATTGATGTCTATTGAATGATAATCTTTGATATACTGTGGAGTGATTTTGGATATATCAGTGATAAATGGGTGATATTTATCTGTGATGAATGCTGTGTGAATTTGAAGTATTGAATTAAATCTTTAACAACTTGACCTTTCAAATGGCGCTTGGATTTCGAAGAGACAGGGGTCGGGTATCAGTAAATACCCAAAACAACTTTGATTAGTAATCTACAGTAATTCTTTATAGTCTGGTTAGAAGAAAATAGGCTGGAATGAAATAAGTTAGTGCATGGATATTGAAACTGGATAACGATTCTTGGATATTGTTTGAGATAAATGATTGACTTAAATAAGATTAGAACTCATAGAAAAGTACGAGCTACCCTGGTAATTCACTTAAGTTTTGTAACTTAGAATTTCATGTTATATGGGTTTACTCACACTTGTTTTCAGCCCGACCCGGGTGTTACTTTGATGTAATGCTCGGGTCAGACTGAGTATTATAGATTTTCAGGTGAGGACGTTCTGAAGCTCAGGATGCGAGCTGGATGGCAGGAACGTATGGAGAGTATTCCGCTGTGATATATTGTAGTTTATCTGGGGTATGTTGGTTTTAACTGTCTATCTTTTTTCTTCTTTTCCCTAACTATCTAGAATTTTCGGGATCGAAAATTTCGGGTCGTTGCAGTTGGTATCAGAGTTGAAGATTAAGCGAGAAACTTGACTCTGTTGAGTTTACTCATTAAGGATAAGGTTAGTGATACCCTAAAATGAGTTGAGTGCGTGTGTATATATATAAGAGAGCGTACTTGTTATTTTCTTATATAAAGGTTTAAAAATGGTTTTAAAAATAAATGACTTTTATATAAGTTTATATTTTGATATACATAGAAATATTTCTTTCTAATTACTATAAATACTAAGAAATCGGTTGTTGATCATGAACTAAATAAAAATAATGAGAATAAAGTGGTAATAGTAATACAACCAAATTGAAACTAAATGTAGATAAGTTTGAAATAGATCCAAACTGGAACTACAATCCTGAATTTGTAGAAGTAAGAATAAAATAAAAATAATTGGTATCTAGATATGATAATCTTGGGTACTATCATAAATGGTTATTGTGTTTAATAATGAAATATTTGTTAATGAGTAAGCAAAATGAAGTAAACTTTTAATTGATTATAACTTATAAATTGAAGTGGCTTTTAAATTGTGAAGTTTTGAATCCTATGTCTAGAAACATCTGAAATTGTTTTCAAAATGTTAAAAGAAATGATATTATTCAGACTATTTTGAATGTTATCTTATTTTAAAATAAGAGATGTTTGAAAATTTTAAAGAAAAAATGTTTTGAATCAAAACCAAAGGTGGTTTAAATTTTAAGTTATAACTTGGTGTGCAAAGGAAATAACTTTCTATATATAAGGGATATACATGATATCAAAGATGATTTGAAAATAAACTCTAAGTGTTGAGTTTTGAATTTTTCCTTGGAATGTGATAAGGAAACCCAAAGTGATAAGTCTTTGAACTTATAAGTAAGAAAGAATATTGATAGAAAATTAAAATTTGAAATGGAGGATTCAGTTTTGAGTAAGGTTAACGGGATTAAAAATAAATTTTACTTAGAGGATGTTAAATGTTAACGCTAAAATTGAACGCTAACTCCCCGGTGTAAGTAGAGAAAAAGTGAAAGCACCACCCGTCAATACGGGAATTAGAAACAAGCAGGAATTACAGAAAAAATAGTAAAGAGACAACAGTTTTATAGTGGTTCGGCTTCAAGTTAAGCCTACGTCCACTTTAATCTTCTTTATTGCTGAATCGATTACAACTTTACAACAATCTTCGATTACAACACTACTAAGACAAATAGCTAGAACTCCGATGTAGAAGAACTCTTTGAATCCATGTCGAATGTGTTAGATTTCTTCTTGAAGTTCGCTGAGGTATCTTTAATGTTTGAAGTGTCGGATGAGTCGAGAAATCAACAGAGTATAGGCGTTCCAGAAATGAGCCAAAAGGACACCTCTTCGGTGGCGTAGGCATGGTATTTATAGGAAATTTCTGGACAAGGCATAGGTCGTGAGCAACCTACGGTAAGTCGTAAGTCGTGAACGACCTAGGGGTTTAGTTAGCTGTGCTATAGGTCATGGGCGACCTAGGGGTTAGTCGTAAGTCGCGAGCGACCTAGGGGATACGAGCTATGGCTCATCTTGGTTGCACTTGGTCTCTTTGAACAAACTGGTAGGTCGTAGCGACCTAGGAGAGAAGCGGCATAAGAAGTTGCGGCCTATGGAGTTACCTCGGTCCATTTAGGTCGCGAGCGACCTAATGAAGAGGTAGTATGTATGCGGACTCACACTGTCTTAACCCGTTAGGTCGTAGGTCGTTGGGTCATTAGGTCATTAGGGGTCTTTAGGTCGCTAACTCATTAGGTCGAGCATATCGCTAAGTTGTTGCCACACTAACTCGTTATTGGTCTTGCATCCATGTTAGCTCGCTTATTCTTCAGATTGTTAGGTCGCTGGAACTTCTAACCCGTTAGTTCGCTGAGTTGCTTTATTTCTTACGTCGTTAGGTCGTGATAACTTTAGGTCGTTAGGTCGTGATAACTTTAGGTCGTTAGGTCGTGTTAACTTCGTCCCTGCTATCTTGTTCACATTTTAATTCCTTCGGTCCCTTATACCCTTAGGTCTTTGAGTCATGAAACAGAGGAGTTAACATTTGCCCCTCGAAGTACACGCCTATGCCGTAGGTTGTGTGCTTCGACCTAATTCTGCTAGGTCGTGAGCGACCCAAGAGATAAGCTAACTCGCGTGCCCATCCGTCTTCTTCTCTTTGCCTTATATAAACTGTTAGCTCGTTTCTTCCTCCTTACTTAACTGCTTTGACAACCTGCTCTACCATTAACGAACCTTCGAGCTTCCAAGTGCGAATTCAATCTAACCAGTCATCAGTTCACCTTTACCATCATACTGCGTAAGTGAATTCGATCTTTATCCAACTATGATCATCGCTGAATTGTGAATCCCCATCTTTTGACCCCAGTCCAACTCTGTACGTTGCGTTCCACTTTCGAGCCATGTTGCGATTGATTTTCGATCGCCATTAGCTATGTTGTTGCTGCGATTCACGAGAGCACAGCAGTGCGTTGGATCTATGATGGATCTGCGATGATTTGAATCAGTTTTGGGTGATTTGGTGGTACGGAGAGATAATGGATTTCAATAAGAAGATGATGGATTTCATTGTATAGGTGATAACGGGTTATCGGATCACATGTTAACGAGATAGCGAGCTATTGAGTGGAGAGGAGTTAGTGGGACAAGGAAAGTAGGGCATAACGGTTTCGACAAGAGATAGCTCGAGATTGTTGAGTTACTTCAGAAGCGATCTAGGGAATCTGAGCGACATAAAAACCTTTACGACCTAACAAACTTGGCCGACCTAACAAACCGACCGATTTAAGAATTCTTGCGACCTAAGGGAGGCTGAACAATCTTCAAATTTGTGACCTAACTAATCGAACGACCTAACTTCTTGCGATATAACTCTTAGGTCGCGTATACATTTAAGCGACCTAGGACTTAGCCAGTTTTGCATTTCCTTGAACTCCTTGGCTCGAACAATGTGACTTAAGAGAGTTTTACTTATGTTAGGTCGTTGGATTTGGTTTGGACGACCTAAATAATCCCAAGTTAGCTTGAGTCGTTCCTGCGACTGAAGTACTTGTACACCTTTCAACTTGAATGAACATGACACTGTTGAACTGAATTCTCAACTTGAACTGTCGAGATAACATGCTTGAACTTGTTGTCCTCCTTTACATATTATATTATCTTTAATGCTAATAACCTGTTAAATACAACATTTGTGAAAAACTAGGGCGAATATACTGCCACTGATTACCCGCATCGAATGACAGATTAGTCGATAAAGAATAATCAACTTAAAGAAATTATACAAATGAAATGCTATGAATCACCAAATTCAAGTGAAGTATTAAAGCAAAACAAAACTAATCAACTAAAGCTGATTTGTATGCATCAACACTGCACTTGTACTTGGACCCAAAACAACAAGCCCTGAAACTTTATAATTGACAAATGCATATTAGTTTACTTTCAGTTATATTTGCTTGTCGTTTTACTAGTTTTGCACAACACTTCACACATTTAGGAAACGTGCACCTTCATATTTGAATATCCAGTTCCTTGTGTAGAATGACTTCATGACAAGAAGTAGTAGGGCAAGCTGGAGAGGCCTTCCCTATAGCCAATCCACTGGATGATCCCCCGGAAAGGACTTCAACTACCCTGAATCAACGGGTGTTCAACCAATTACGCATTCAGTTTGGTATTGCTGAAGCAGATGCTTTACTTCCTGGGCCAAACGATACTACTGACAGGCCACCTCTCGGTTTTATCGTTGTCAATCGCCAGATGTGCTTGAGTGGAGCTATTCCTCCTTTTAATTATTTTCTTCAACAACTCCTTCTCCGATTAACTATCTCTCCCTTCCAGTTGCATCCCAATGGCTACGCCATCCTAATGGGACTGTGTGTGCTGTTCAGGAGGACACTTGATCATCTTTCGAGCTTTGAAAAAATCTGCTACTTGTGCACATTTGCAAAGAATAAAGATCATCCTTCTATTATTCTCGTGAGAAGCGCCAGAAACCGTAAACTTATCACCGATCTTTCTGAAAGTGCTCACGGTTTTTTGAATCAGTTCATCTTCGTTCGCTATCCCCCAGGATTCTATGCCATCTGGAAAGTAGGAAGTAAAATTGTTTATCTCCGTTCTTTCCATTTGAGCTTTTCAAAGTCTGAGTTGCTAGGTGATAACTTCATTCTTTACTTTTACAGCACTTCCTCCTCCCTCTAAAGATCCCAGCCACAAGCCGACTTTTGAAAGACTAAATGTTGTGGCGGCTGAGGAGATAAGCATTAAATTTTTGCTGAAAGACGAGTTTCTTCACCAATTCGGACTTCTGTACTCATCCCGTTCTACTCAGTCTCATGAAGTCCCTGATTCTCCAACAGAGACACCAGATGCCCCAGCGTCCGTCGAAGAACTTATACCGAAAGAACCTACTGTTGAGGCTTCAATGGTGAAGTGTTTTTCTTCTATTGACGTTGTGGGGTCATCCAGCAAATTTGCACCTTCCCCGGTCATTAAGGAAGAGGAACCTCCTCACCAATCTGGGTAGACTGGTGATGAAGGAGCTGAGGGGAAGGGTCCCGCTGGGCACGATGGTGACGACATTTTTGAGGGATTGAGCGACTTGATGATTACTTCACAGGAGCTCTCTAAAGACGATACCACTACTTCTAAAGTTATTTCTCGAGTAGTTGAAGCGACATCTTTCTTGCAACAAACTCCATCAGCCCAAGTGTTGACACTTGCTGTAAAATCCATCATCACCCCCCAACCGAGGAGTGGTTTATAGTTTGACGCGCATAGTTTGCACGTTACACACAATTAGGATTTTTCGACACTTATATGCATTTTGCTTCTTTACTTCAAAGATTCTTATGTTTTGTCCCTTCTTCACTTTCAGGTTCTCCAATGAGGCAAAGTGGCTCATATTACGATGGCTACCAGCGCTACGGAAGACGCGGCTCCTATGACCCCAAGAGGTATCTTCCTGCCTCCTGGGAGACCGACGAAGAAAGAGCTGCAAGAAAAGATCGTGAGGGGCATGCTTATGAAGAACGGTACGGGAGAAGGGATGAACGACATGATTATTCCCAGAGAGAGGATCATTCTCACAAACGAAAATCTCGTAATGACAAAGGGAAAAGTCATGTCGCTGAAGATCCGAGTAAACGGGCCAAACTTGGCGAAAAGCCGACATCTGAAATTTCTGAAAAGCCCGCTGCTCCCATCTCTATGGAAATCCCTTCCAGCTCTCCTACCCTTCAAAGAGATGATATTCAAACAATCTTCAATACGCCCCCGTATCAAGTTGGATAGGGTCCGGCTACTCTTCAAAGCCGGTTTCCGCACTGGTGCTTAAAAGGAGTGCGTTTTGATCTTGACTTGGTCCCAATCGACAAGTAAGCTATGTTGCGAAATCTTGATGCTGTCAAACTCGATATCGAGAGAATGTCTGGATGGAAAAAACTTGTTGACGAGCTTCAATAAGTAAACCGTGCAAATCTCGAAGTCATGCTGACTATGGAAAATGATAAATCCGAGTGGCAAAAAACAATCGATCGGCATGATGCAGAGATGAAGAGCATTGCCTCTTACAATGAGAAACTTGAAGCGGAAGTTTAAAAACTTAAAGAAGAGCTTGCCACTTCTTCCACTTCCTATTCTCAAATAGAAGAAGTGCTTCAAAAGCAGGTGAGAGATGCTCACGCCGGGCAAAGAGACGCTGAAGCTAAATTTTAAGCACAGCAGCAAGTTGTACAAAGCTACCGAACTAACGTTGCTCAGTTACGAGAAAAAACCAGCTCCCAGAACTTGGAAATTGAAATGCTAAAAGCTCGACTTTTGAAGTTGAAAAACAGCGTGATGAAGCTATTGCCGGCAAAGCAGCAGCCGAAGAATCTCATATGGCAACTAAACCCAACATCAGCTCTACTTTATTCGAGTTTTACATACATAGTGTTTTGGGTCGCGGTAGCCTAAGGTTTTTTGGACCGAAGTACGAAATCACTTTGGTCGAAGCGTGGGAAGCTGCACTTGATATGCTTAGAGGCGCTGGATATGCTGAAGCAGATTTAGCGGCGCACTATCTAGATGACGATGACGTGCTGCTCTTGCCAGGGGAAAGGAGCAACTCGCTAAAGAGCGAGCCGGAATGGCAAAAGGTGAACATTTAGGGAAGGCAACCTTAACCGACCCAGTTCAACCTACGATTTCGGCCGACATCGATATTGTTGGCTCCAGTTCCCATTCTCCACCTCCTGCAAAAGCTGTCATTGAAGGTGCAACCGCTCGCACTGGAGATGAGGCTCAAGAAAGCACTGAAGCACAAGACTTTGAAGTTGACGTAATAAAGCCTACTTCTCCAGGTAACCTCAATGTTGATCTTGCTCAAGTGGGCTGCTTGTTTACTTCACATGAGCTTGATGAACTTTTTGATTATTACTTAAATCTTGGCGCGACACTTTCTCCTCTCTTTATGAGAGATACTGATTTTAACTTCTCTTCTCCTGTATTGAAAGCGCCAAGTGTTGCTCAGACTTCCCCTCTCCCAGTTGTTCCCTCTCCGCCTCTTCAGATTACTCCTCCTTCCGTTTCTCAACCGAGGTCACAAGAGGAGAAGATGAAGCTCTTCAAGGCTTGGATGACCCGGTCGCTTCACAAGAACAGAAGGCCGAGGAACCTGAAGAAGGCTAAAGAACTCCGGAGCAAACTATTTCTAATGACATAAAGTTGTCTGCACTTTTCACTCCGGGCAGTGAGTCTTCTTCAAGGAAGAAGGGGAAGCGTGGAATCTCAAAGAAAAATAGGGAAGTTTCTGCCAGCGAAGAAAAAGCAGAAGAAGATCCAATTGCACCGCTTTCTCCTTCTTCCCTACTCTTACAAGCCGACCGAAAAAATTAACCATCCGACCAAGCGAGAGCTCCAAAGGTGGAAGGAAGAAGAAATGATGGGTTTGGTCCTATGTTTTTCATCTTGCTTGTAATGCCCCGAAAATTTTCGACTTTCGAAAATTCAACATCGACACTCACTTTATCGACTGCCGAGAAATCGAAGGCCGAAAAACCGAAATGTTATGGGTTTAAAAAAATATTTAAGAAAAGAAAAAGAAAATGATAGAAAATTTAGATAGGGAAAAGAAGATAGAAAATTTTAAAATAGAAAGAGAAGAGAAGAGAAAAAAAGAAAAACAGAAGAAAATAGGACGGAACAGAAGAGAAAGGAAACAGAACAGAACACAACAGAACAACATCAGAATCTCACAATTCACAGCGGAACAACATATAATAATAAATGAATAATCTTTAAACAAAGAACTATATCAGTCATTACATTACATCACATTTCATTACATCATATCATCAGAGTGTACAACAACAACAACAAACAGTGCAGCGGAGAAAGAAATACTATATAAGTAATACGCCATGCCATCCAGCTTGCCTCCAGCAACTCCAGAATATCCAGAATATCCTGATAAACCTTAAACTCTTGACTGCCCGTGTGGAAATTGGTGGGCACCCAGAGTTTAGGAAGGAAAACAATAAACTCCAAGTCAGTCATGTGACTGGTGTGAGAACTCAAAACAATTTATTTATCTTAAAATCAAAATGGAGGAATATTTTTAAATTCAATTCGCAATGCTTTTAAAAATGAGACTACCATAAGGCCTCCCGCACACACACACATGCAAACGCAGAATCGGAGGAGATTTCTCCTTATGATAGCCAAAGATGCTTGATACGCATTAAAAAGAACATTTGATATTATTACTAGTGCATAGTGTAGACAAATATTTCGAAAGTAGAATATAAATCTTAGCCAACATAGACATTTCGAACTATTCCTACTATAGCTACCATCCAAACAGTGGTGACCACCATAAGTGAATGGCAGGTTCTACAACTAATACCGTACAAGTTTCGTATTGGGAATTGGATTTCCAACGAATGATCAGGCCAAGGAACTTCCCATTGCCACATGAGAATGCCTCTGGATGGACATCCCCGAGAACCAAACCGGATCTCTATCAACACAAGGCCGGGTTACCCCTAACTGAGTAACAACTGACCGAATATGCCATCCCCCGTTCCTTTGGGACCTTTTCACCGAGCGCTCGTAATCAATTCACACAATCATAACAAAGTGTTTTCAACATGAGTAAGTATCTGGGCTCCATACCATGATACCACCCTTTTCCAGAAGGAAATGGACACATCCTAAAGGGCGCTACCCCTCATAACCTTGCTGCTTCTTTCCTGTTTTGACCATTCACGGGGTGTGAGGC
Organism: Allium cepa; assembly: GCA_030765085.1. Lineage (NCBI taxonomy): Eukaryota > Viridiplantae > Streptophyta > Magnoliopsida > Asparagales > Amaryllidaceae > Allium > Allium cepa. The sequence goes on along the minus strand of JASFAV010000027.1, from coordinate 368,501 downwards.
TCGACGAAGTCACGTCCACAAAAACATACTTTATACAAAAGCCATGCTTTGGGTCAACAAATGATCATAGAAATGATCACCAGGGTAGACGATCAAATAAACGATCCTATCACAAATAATCAACACAATGATCATTTACAGCAACACTCAGCATGTCACATTACCAAATTGGGAATATATCGCTGATAACCTTCAACTACATAACCTCTAAGCTTGTACGTCTTAGAGAAGGGTGTTAAGCTAAAAGAATAAATTCTCCGCCACCAACAGAAATATATTTGAAAGAAATCTGCTTTATATCTCAATTTGTAACGTCAGACATACAATCCATACAAGTCTGTTCTGGGTTCGAACAAAACCGAAGGCACCTCTTACGAAGCCCTTGCAATCCGGGTATTCACAATCCCGATCGAATTTCCCATCACTTAAGAAATCTCTATACCAGGAGCTACCCAGTGCAGAGACAATCGATAGGTCATTCTATCGCTTTCACAAATACTCGGTCTTCAACACCGATCTTCAATGCAATTCACAACGACGTATCACATATTCGGAATGGGTTATACGACCCCATGGTCCTTTCCCGGTTAACCCGAATAGTGAGCGCTTATTCAAAAATAAGTGTGGCATTCAAATTCAATCAAATCACATCAAATACCCATTCAAAGGGAAATATTGATAGTCGGTTATTGAACTATCAATTGATATGCACACATCACCAGATTCCAAATAATTTTCCAAATTTTTTTATTTTCCAAAATATCTTTACAAGATATATAATTTCAACACTTCAAAAATAAATCAACATTTATTTTCAAACAAATTCCCTTTCACATATAAATTCCATAATGAATTTATATTTCAAAATATTCATGCATATGATTTCAATTTATTCATTTCAATTTATCTTCAAAAAGATAAATTCTAATTATTCACTTCATATTGGAAAAACAATTCCATACTTATTTAATTATAAGTAATTCACTAATATTTTTATTTTCAACCTTGGAAAATATTCCATATACTTAAATCGAATTAAGTATATATTTCATTCTTTAAGGAAATCATTCTCTTAAACATATTTATTTGGGCCAAAACGAATGTTGCGTAAAACATCGTTACGACAACCCAAAATCACTAGTATAGGGATTCGAAATTAAAATAGATATATAAATCCCAATACTATACAAAACATTTCCTTTCGGAAATCATTTACTATAACAACAGTGTTATAGTCCACCATTTCCTTTTATTTCTCGAAAACGTCTATTTCAACAATAAATGTTGAAATCTATTGTTTCGAATCTCAACACATTTTAAAACATCGTTAGATCGTTTAATTCTGTTTAAAACATCATATCTAAAACAATTTCTTTAACGTGTTATTCACTATTCAAAAATGTGAATAACTTTGTTAACAATTTCATCATTTCTATTCATTTTTAACTTAAAGGATTATTCATTGTCTACAACGTGAATATAACTCCAATTATAAGTTATAACAATTAACTTATCAAAATAAGTCGTTTGCGAATTTATAAAACAACGTTTATAAATTCCATTTCTATTTATTTTATAACAACTTCCTTTTATAAATTCCTTTATTAACCTATTCCAGTTTATAAATCAATTATAAACTAAAAGTTCATATCATAAGTGAAATACTTATAATTTATTCGTTTGCAAAATCGTTCCTTTGAACTTCATATTTATAAATCTTATAACCTATAAGATTCAATTATTCATCCAAATATATTCTTTAATAATTTCACAAAATTTATAAATCTTACTATTTATAAATTTCATTTATAACTTCACCATTTATAATTTTATGAATTCCATTCATTTACAAAATTTATTTTCACTTCATTCAAACACTTATAAAAACTCGTTTCACAATGTCAATATTTCAATTTATAAATATCCATTTATAAATCTCTTAATATAAATCAATTTATATTATTCTTTAAAACGTCTTTAATCTCCTTTATTATTTCGCCATTTTGATTCATAAAATAATTAAATTTCATAAATTCTATATTTAAACTTTTCACAATAAATTCTAAAATCCCGATTAAACTATTTTATAAAATCGTTAGCATCATATTCTCAAAAATCAGTTTTTAACTATATTTCTCAAAACTCATAATTTTTATAACTTTAAAAATTATAACGTTTATTTATTTAAAATGGATCAAATTCCAAACATATAGTATATTTTCAAAAAATCACTTTATAAATTATTTTAAAATTCCAAAACTTGGTCCAATGATGCTACATACCAAATAGTCAATCACGACAACAACGATCCATCATATATCGATATGATAATCGATCAAATATCAAAATATCTGAAATCAAATAAATACTGTTGAGGAATCCAGTTGGATCCCTCCAACCTGTTTTCCTGCATCCACAAACATTAGCACAATACCAATTTCGCTCCAGTACGAAATTATCGCGGTATATGTTCTTATTAAATATTATCCGCTTAATAACGGCGCAATAGGGTCTCATCCGCTAAACAAAAAATGCGGGAAATCAATAACTCCAATATATACATATGCCAATATATATATTGCTATTATATATAATACCAATTTCACTGTTTATGAAATATTCGCGGTATATGTTTTTAATAAATAACATCCGCTTACTAACGGCGTATAATGTCTATTTTAACAATCAATAGATATCAATCAACATTCAAACATGCATTCAAATATTTTAAATCTAACTATTTAAAATAAAATCGAAACTGATTCAATTGAGTGAGAAGTTCTCACCTTGGTTTTAATTTCCGTTTTAGCGATTTATTTCGAATAAAATTAAACGCGCGTTTAATTTTACCCGAAATTCTCACTAACTCCAAACGACTCCAAACCAACTCCATCGCGTAGTGCTCGTCCATACGATTCCAACGCAACTGGTTTCGCGCGTTTTCGACCTCGTATGAAAAAGTTATACAATTTACAAGTTTACTCGAATTTTATTAAATATAATTACAACATTATTAACTATATTTTAAACCTATGCAATCCGGGCCGTTAGATCTTGCTCCAGCCCATCAGAGCCGCAGAACGCAACTCCTTCTCCCTCTCTTCGTTCTCCAGTACGCAACATAGAAGAGGCCGAACCCATTACAAATATTTAGGGTTTAATATTGCATCCTCATCTCTCAACTATACTCGATCACACTACCCCCATCTCGAAGCTCTCGACGCAAGCTACCCACAGCCTCAACCACCTGAATCTCGGCCATCTCCTCCACCTGGAAATGCGTGCACAAACCCCCTAGGACGCGGCCCATTATCACACGATATACAACTCCATACGCGATCATATCCGCATGGATTGAAAGCTCTCGTCGTGCTCTCCAACCTTCGTGTTGAACACCTTGGCTAAATCTTTGTAGATTGAGAGAGATTGAGGGGGAAAGGAGAATGATTTCTGGCCGTGCATAGATGTGGAGGCGGCTAGGGTTAAAATTTAGAGATATTTTTTTTTATATATAAATGAAGGGTAGGGTGCTCCTTTTATAGAAAATCAAGCGTAAACACTATTCAATCCGGAAATTCCGAACTCCGATTTACGCGCCGAAACTGACATTCCTAGGGTTTATCCCGCGTTCCGGACACAATGGAACAGGTTTCGGAAGCTAATTCGGACATCTGTGCGAGTTATGGCTATAAACGCTCAATTTAAATTAAACCGATTTAAATCGATTTCTAGGCGTTTTAATTTGTACCGGACAAACGGTAAATCCAATTGACTTGAAATTTGAAATCTTACAATAATATCATATTACGGATCCGATGAAACTAGTTTCGTCGAAATCCGAGACTTTTTGAAAAATGGCTATTTTAACTCGCCAAATTAAAATTAAAAATAAATCGATGCGTTTCGAGCTGCCACGATCAAACGATAACTCCGATTGACACGAAAATTGAAATCCGGTAATAACTAACTATTACGGATCCAATGGAACTGGTTTCGTTCAATTCTGAGACTGTTCAAAAATTGGCTATTTTACAGTCGATAATTAAATATTAAAATATTCAATTTTCACAAATTAACTTTTAATTCGATTTTAAAAGTTCTAAAATATCGTTCTGACTTCAATATGAGAAAATAAAATTTTACAAATCATTTTCAATCATATTTAACTATATTTTCAATTATTTCCATAATTTAACGTATTAAATTATTGATTTAATTATCCAATTAAATCCAAAAATTCAAATAAAAATTTATTCGACTTATAAATTCACTTATTAATATTTAAAATTAATTAAATATTCATATTTTAATTACTAAAAATTCTGGGTCGTTACAATCTTCCCCCCTTAAAAGAATTTCGTCCTCGAAATTATTAAGTAAGAAAAGTTACAGAATCTATTAACTTTCCAAAATTCATAATTAAATTTCTTACAATATCTTTACTAAGTTTTCAAATCATACTTAGTTATCTTTTCAAAAACAATTACTATTGTTTAACTTTCAATTCCAAAATCAAAGGTTAAAGTTTTCAAAAAATTTCCAAATTTCTCAAATTTTTTCTAACGCCTTAAATTTTCGGAAAAATTCGCCATAGTCTCCTTTGCGCGGCTCGATCCGAAAAAAATGACAGTATATATATCACAAATATACATCTCATCAAGTAATGAGGCATCCCGAAGGGAAAAAATGTAAAAGTACGGCATGTAATCCGAGATATGTACCTTATATTTTATTAGCAAGCATATACGGCTAATATAGCGCGAAAGCGAGCTCCAAATGCGAAGCAAACGCGATCCGCACCTACTAATCACTCAACAAACAACATGAGAACATGCATATATGACAATAATCTCAATATACAACATATAGTAACATATCAACTATATATGTCACATAGCAAATGCAACTAAACAACAAATGCAAACATCAACCAACTACCATTCATAACCAATAAATATTTATTCATATTCTCATTAATATTCAATGAATTGGTTTTTCAATTTAATCACATTTGATTTATTTACATTGGATGTTTTTACTAACATTCATTTGCAATTAGTTTATATTCACTAATTCATATTCACGTTGGTTCACTTCCAATTCAAATTCAATTCTATTCAAATTTATTTACTTTCAATTTGAATTCAATTTCATAGCTTCCAATTTCATTAACACTTAATGAATTGCATACAATCAACTAACAATCATATAACAACCAACGTATATTAATTTCAATCAAATTCCTTTGCTTATATTCATTCTCATTCAATTTATTCAACTTCCAATAACATTTGATTTCAATGAATTAACACCTATATTCATTATTCCATATCAACTTCATTCAACAACTCTTAAGTTATATTCCATTTAACTTTAAATTCACTTTTTTTTTATTTACAACTCATATTCATAAATATATTCATATAGTTTCACTTCTTATATATATAAGTTTATTTCACAATTGTAAATCACTTTAATTATAATTCAATTCTTATAATTCTTTTACTTATACAATTATTCTTTTATTTAGATTATTCAAACAACCTAACAATCAACTTATATACCTTTAATAATTTTTAAAAATTATTCCTTTATATATAAAATATAATCAAGGTAAAATTATTTCATTTACCCAATTTCAAATCAATATTGTGTCGAATTGTTCTATTCAAGTGTTTAGAAACCCCTTCGGCATAGTTTTGCAGACCGTGCTGACGAAGGTTCATATGCCACTCAACAAACCAATCATCACAATATAAAACAATTTATATTCACTAACAAATACGCTCTCATAGCTATTATTACACTCAAACTCAATCTAGAGTACTACTGACTCTATCTCTAATGAGTAATACCCAACAGAACCATGGTTGTCGCTTAACCATAAGCTCTGATACCAAATGTAACAAACGAACCGTCAGCGGTCACAGCCGGTAGGCTTTTCAACCATCCCAGCCCCACCGTGGCTTACACTGGTACCCCAGACCTTGCTTTTACGGCCGGCCTCTCGACTGTCTCAGGTTACACCTAACCAACCCCCTAAAAGAGGATGTGTGGGAGTAAGAGTCTCCCGTTCGCCACCAAACCGCGAAGCGAGTACCCCCCATCACATAGCCCAAAGCTTAACAAGACTGGTGTGAGAACTCAAAACAGTTTATTTATCTTAAAATCAAAATGGAGGAATATTTTTAAATTCAATTCGCAATGCTTTTAAAAATGAGACTACCATAAGGCCTCCCGCACACACACACATGCAAACGCAGAATCGGAGGAGATTTCTCCTTATGATAGCCAAAGATGCTTGATACGCATTAAAAAGAACATTTGATATTATTACTAGTGCATAGTGTAGACAAATATTTCGAAAGTAGAATATAAATCTTAGCCAACATAGACATTTCGAACTATGCCTGCTATAGCTACCATCCAAACAGTGGTGACCACCATAAGTGAATGGCAGGTTCTACAACTAATACCGTACAAGTTTCGTATTGGGAATTGGATTTCCAACGAATGATCAGGCCAAGGAACTTCCCATTGCCACATGAGAATGGCTCTGGATGGACATCCCCGAGAACCAAACCGGATCTCTACCAACACAAGGCCGGGTTACCCCTAACTGAGTAACAACTGACCGAATATGCCATCCCCCGGTCCTTTGGGACCTTTTCACCGAGCGCTCGTAATCAATTCACACAATCATAACAAAGTATTTTCAACATGAGTAAGTATCTGGGCTCCATACCATGATACCACCCTTTTCCAGAAGGAAATGGACACATCCTAAAGGGCGCTACCCCTCATAACCTTGTTGCTTTTTTCCTGTTTTGACCATTCACGGGGTGTGAGGCTCGACGAAGTCACGTCCACAAAAACATACTTTATACAAAAGCCATGCTTTGGGTCAACAAATGATCATAGAAATGATCACCAGGATAGACGATCAAATAAACGATCCTATCACAAATAATCAACACAATGATCATTTACAGCAACACTCAGCATGTCACATTACCAAATTGGGAATATATCGCTGATAACCTTCAACTACATAACCTCTAAGCTCGTACGTCTCAGAGAAGGGTGTTAAGCTAAAAGAATAAATTCTCCGCCACCAGCAGAAATATATTTGAAAGAAATCTGCTTTATATCTCAATTTGTAACGTCAGACATACAATCCATACAAGTCTGTTCTGGGTTCGAACAAAACCGAAGGCACTTCTTACGAAGCCCTTGCAATCCGGGTATTCACAATCCCGATCGAATTTCCCATCACTTAAGGAATCTCTATACCAGGAGCTACCCAGTGCAGAGACAATCGATAGGTCATTCTATCGCTTTCACAAATACTCGGTCTTCAACACCGATCTTCAATGCAATTCACAACGACGTATCACATATTCGTAATGGGTTATACGACCCCATGGTCCTTTCCCGGTTAACCCGAATAGTGAGCGCTTATTCAAAAATAAGTGTGGCATTCAAATTCAATCAAATCACATCAAATACCCATTCAAAGGGAAATATTGATAGTCGGTTATTGAACTATCAATTGATATGCACACATCACCAGATTCCAAATAATTTTCCAATTTTTTTATTTTCCAAAATATCTTTACAAGATATATAATTTCAACACTTCAAAAATAAATCAACATTTATTTTCAAACAAATTCCCTTTCACATATAAATTCCATAATGAATTTATATTTCAAAATATTCATGCATATGATTTCAATTTATTCATTTCAATTTATCTTCAAAAAGATAAATTCTAATTATTCACTTCATATTGGAAAAACAATTCCATACTTATTTAATTATAAGCAATTCACTAATCTTTTTATTTTCAACCTTGGAAAATATTCCATATACTTAAATCGAATTAAGTATATATTTCATTCTTTAAGGAAATCATTCTCTTAAACATATTTATTTGGGCCAAAACGAATGTTGGGTAAAACATCGTTACGACCACCCAAAATCACTAGTATAGGGATTCGAAATTAAAATAGATATATAAATCCCAATACTATACAAAACATTTCCTTTCGGAAATCATTTACTATAACAACAGTGTTATAGTCCACCATTTCCTTTTATTTCTCGAAAACGTCTATTTCAACAATAAATGTTGAAATCTATGGTTTCGAATCTTAACACATTTTAAAACATCGTTAAATCGTTTAATTCTTTTTAAAACATCATATCTAAAACAATTTCTTTAACGTGTTATTCACTATTCAAAAATGTGAATAACTTTGTTAACAATTTCATCATTTCTATTCATTTTTAACTTAAAGGATTATTCACTGTCTACAACGTGAATATAACTCCAATTATAAGTTATAACAATTAACTTATCAAAATAAGTCGTTTGCGATTTTATAAAACAACGTTTATAAATTCCATTTCTATTTATTTTATAACAACTACCTTTTATAAATTCCTTTATTAACCTATTCCAGTTTATAACTCAATTATAAACTAAAAGTTCATATCATAAGTGAAATACTTATAATTTATTCGTTTGCAAAATCGTTCCTTTGAACTTCATAATTATAAATCTTATAACTTATAAGATTCAATTATTCATCCAAATATATTCTTTAATAATTTCACAAAATTTATAAATCTTACTATTTATAAATTTCATTTATAACTTCACCATTTGTAATTTTATGAATTCCATTCATTTACAAAATTTATTTTCACTTCATTCAAACACTTATAAAAACTCGTTTTATAATGTCAATATTTCAATTTATAAATATCCATTTATAAATCTCTTAATATAAATCAATTTATATTATTCTTTAAAACGTCTTTAATCTCCTTTATTATTTCACCATTTTGATTCATAAAATAATTAAATTTCATAAATTCTATATTTAAACTTTTCACAATAAATTCTAAAATCCCGATTAAACTATTTTATAAAATCGTTAGCATCATATTCTCAAAAATCAGTTTTTAACTATATTTCTCAAAAATCATAATTTTTATAACTTTAAATATTATAACGTTTATTTATTTAAAATGGATCAAATTCCAAACATATAGTATATTTTCAAAAAATCACTTTATAAATTATTTTAAAATTCCAAAACTTGGTCCAATGATGCTACATACCAAATAGTCAATCACGACAACAACGATCCATCATATATCGATATGATAATCCATCAAATATCAAAATATCTGAAATCAAATAAATACTGTTGAGGAATCCAGTTGGATCCCTCCAACCTATTTTCCTGCATCCATAAACATTAGCACAATACCAATTTCGCTCCAGTACGAATTATCGCGGTATATGTTCTTATTAAATATTATCCGCTTAATAACGGCGCAATAGGGTCTCATCCGCTAAACAAAAAATGCGAGAAATCAATAACTCCAATATATACATATGCCAATATATATATATATTGCTATTATATATAATACCAATTTCATTGTTTATGAAATATTCGCGGTATATGTTTTTAATAAATAACATCCGCTTACTAACGGCGTATAATGTCTATTTTAACAATCAATAGATATCAATCAACATTCAAACATGCATTCAAATATTTTAAATCTAACTATTTAAAATAAAATCGAAACTGATTCGATTGAGTGAGAAGTTCTCACCTTGGTTTTAATTTCCGTTTTAGCGATTTATTTCGAATAAAATTAAACGCGCGTTTAATTTTACCCAAAATTCTCACTAACTCCAAACGACTCCAAACCAACTCCATCGTGTAGTGCTCGTCCATACGATTCCAACGCAACTGGTTTCGCACGTTTTCGACCTCGTATAAAAAAGTTATACAATTTACAAGTTTACTCGAATTTTATTAAATATAATTACAACATTATTAACTATATTTTAAACCTATGCAATCCGGGCCGTTAGATCTTGCTCCAGCCCATCAGAGCCGCAGAACGCAACTCCTTCTCCCTCTCTTCGTTCTCCAGTACGCAACATAGAAGAGGCCGAACCCATTACAAATATTTAGGGTTTAATATTGCATCCTCATCTCTCGACTATACTCGATCACACTACCCCCATCTCGAAGCTCTCGACGCAAGCTACCCATGGCCTCAACCACCTGAAGCTCGGCCATCTCCTCCACCTGGAAATGCGTGCGCAAACCCCCTAGGACGCGGCCCATTATCACACGATATACAACTCCATACGCGATCATATCCGTATGGATTGAAAGCTCTCGTCGTGCTCTCCAACCTTCGTGTTGAACACCTTGGCTAAATCTTTGTAGATTGAGAGAGATTGAGGGGGAAAGGAGAATGATTTCTAGCCGTGCATAGATGTGGAGGCGGCTAGGGTTAAAATTTAGAGATATTTTTTTTTTTTTTTATAAATGAAGGGTGGTGTGCTCCTTTTATAGAAAATCAAGCGTAAACACTATTCATTCCGGAAATTCCGAACTCCGATTTACGCGCCGAAACTGACATTCCTAGGGTTTATCCCGCATTCCGGACACAATGGAACAGGTTTCGGAAGCTAATTCGGACATCTGTGCGAGTTATGGCTATAAACGCTCAATTTAAATTAAACCGATTTAAATCGATTTCTAGGCGTTTTAATTTGTACCGGACAAACGGTAAATCCAATTGACTTGAAATTTGAAATCTTACAATAATATCACATTACAGATCCGATGAAACTAGTTTCGTCGAAATCCGAGAACTTTTGAAAAATGGCTATTTTAACTCGCCAAATTAAAATTAAAAATAAATCGATGCGTTTCGAGCTGCCACGATCAAACGATAACTCCGATTGACACGAAAATTGAAATCCGGTAATAACTAACTATTACTGATCCAATGGAACTGGTTTCGTACAATTCTGAGACTGTTCAAAAATTGGCTATTTTACATTCGATAATTAAATATTAAAATATTCAATTTTCACAAATTAACTTTTAATTCGATTTTAAAAGTTCTAAAATATTGTTCTAACTTCAATATGATAAAATAAAATTTTACAAATCATTTTCAATCATATTTAACTATATTTTCAATTATTTCCATAATTTAACGTATTAAATTATTGATTTAATTATCCAATTAAATACAAAAATTCAAATAAAAATTTATTCGACTTATAAATTCACTTATTAATATTTAAAATTAATTAAATATTCATATTTTAATTACTAAAAATTCTGGGTCGTTACATTGCTTTTTGCTTTTTGCTTGTATACATAAAGCCTTGTGTTGACCGGAGATTGTGAGGGTACCGGTCCCGCCTTCTTTTATTTTGAAACCCGCACATGCATAAAATTTTCATAGTATGGAATAAAATGATTCTTTTACTTGTACAAACTTATGTTTGTATTTGAGAATGCATTTATTCTTCTTTTTCATATAAGTTTCTTTATTTTCTTTGTGTGATGTTGCAGTAAGCCTGTGGTATGTTGCTTGAGCATTGCTTTTGTGAATGTAACTATATTATTTTGCCCCCATACCACTGTTTAATGCAATCTCTTTCACATTGGCAAAAATTTGGAGAACAACTCTTCTGTTTCGAGAAGACATGTACTCTTTCTTTGGAGAACAACTTTTCCATTTTAAGGAGGCTTGCATCCGTACTTTAGAGAATAATTATTCCATTCTAAGGGAATATTTCTCTGATTTAGTAGAATGTGCCTTGTATTGGAGAAGTCTTCTCTTTCTCTTTTTTTTAAAAGAAAAGTAGTGAATTCTCCTGTGCGGCGAAGTGGGCTTCAAAAGAAGGCTTTGATTTGGTTCTTCAATTTTCGGAGAAAAATATTCTCATTGTGGAGAGATTGATCTTTCCTTGAAAGTAGAAGTACGCCCCTCTAGAGAGGGCTTTTCCTGTTCTTTATTTTTATGCGGGGTAGTGGGTCTCCGAAGGCGGTTTTTTGACATTTAAACTCTGGGGAAATGTGCCTCCGAAGAGGGCTTTCCACATTCCAACTCTTGTGAAGTGTGTCTCCGAAGAGAGCTATTTGCACTTCAAATCCTGGTGAAATGTGTACCTCCGAAGAGGGCTTTTAGCATTTCAACTCTGGTGAAATGGGACTCCGAAGAGGGCTTTTCACATTTCAACTATTGGAAGTGTATACTTCGAATCTCGGTGAAATGTGTGCCTCCAGAGAGGGCTTTTAGCATTTCAACTCTGGTGAAATGGGCCTCTGAAGAGGGCTTTTCACCTTTCAACTCTTGTGAAGTGTTTACTTCAAATCTCGGTGAAATGTGTGCCTCCGGAGAGGGCTTTTAGCATTTCAACTCTGGTGAAATGGGCCTCCGAAGAGGGCTTTTCACATTTCAACTCTTGTGAAGTGTTTACTTCAAATCTCGGTGAAATGTGTGCCTCCGAGTAGGGCTTTTGCCTGGAAGTTTCTTTCTCATGGTTGGATGGATTCACGGGGCGGACGCAAATTACTTAATTGGATGTTTGTTTGCACAAACGATCGCAGCTAGTTAACAAGGGACCTGTGCCTTCCACTTGGGAAGGTACCTCCGGTCATTCCACCAATCTTTTTTGGTTGAGAAAGAGAACTTTCTTTTTCTGGCATGCCCCGTTAGAGGTCTTTATCCTTCGAAGAGTTGTGCCTTCGAAGACGGCTTGTGCCTCCGAAGAGGTCTTGTGCTTCCGAAGAGGTCTTTGGCTGTTTCCTGCCTGCTCGCCCATGTCTTTTCACCATTTGCTCATATCGGCGACTCCCTGTTATCATTTTCAAGCACACATTCCTTTATTTTGCAAGTAGTTTGTTTTATCCAAAGAAATGTACTTCATTGGTAAGTGAGTTCGCAGGTGCAGACACAGGCTACTTAATCGGATGTTCGTTTTCGCAAACGATCATAATTAGTTGGCAAGGGCCCACCTCCGGCGGAATCACTAACTGTTTGCTTGAAGCACCTCTTATATAGGATTTGAATCTGGAATTTTTATGGCTTAACATTCGTTTTTTTAGTGATGTCAGGGATTGCTTGGTCTTGTGATGGGTAAGCTTTGTTTGAATGGCCTGCAATATTAAATCGACATTTTAGCACTACAATTAAAGTACTTTACATATCGAAATAAAACAGGCATTTTGTAATAGTAGAAAACACAAGATTTATAGTGGTTCGGCTAAGAACGGGGCCTACATCCACTTTATAGTTCTTATTATTCACTTGCACTGGCTTTACAATGGCTTTCAATACAAGAATTATACATCCACAATTCTTTTACCGTATTTCAGCAAAGCTTCTAAGTAAAATATGGACGCAAGTGATTGCTGTTCCAAGCCCTAGGAATTGGATCTCCTTCGACAGTTGTGAGTTTGAATGTGCCATCAAGAACTTTTTTGCTTATGACATACGACCCTTCCCAGTTTGGCCCAAACACACATGTTGCTGTCATAATTCTTTTCAAGACTAGATCTCCAATTTCAAAGTTGCGTTGGCGAACTTTGAAATTGAAGTGCCTGGCTATCCTTTGCTGATGGGCTGCAATTCTGAGCTTAGCCTCTTCCCTTCTTTCATCAAGGAAGTCAAGTGCTTCAAGTTGCAGCTTTTCATTTTCAACTTGATCGAAATGGATTCTTCTGTGTGAAGGGACTTCTATTTCCACCGGAATCATTGCTTCTGATCCATATGCTAACGAGAATGGAGTGTGCCCTGTCACAGTTTTGTGGGTAGTTCTGTATGCCCATAGTGCTAGTGGTAGCTTATCGACCCGACTACCTTTTGCTTTTTCCAGCTGTTTTTTGATGGTTGATTTGATAAATTTGTTTACTACTTCCACTTGCCTGTTTGCCTATGAATAAGCCACTGCTAAAAAGCTTTTTTGGATCTTGAATCGCTTGCAAAAATCTTGGAACTCTTCACTTTTGAATTGGGTTCCATTGTCTGTGATTATCTTTTGAAGCACACCATACCTGCAAATGATATTCTTAGTCACAAAGTTTATCATCTTTTTAGAGGTAATAGTAGCTAATGGTTCAGATTTAGCCCATTTAGTAAAATAATCAACAGCAACAATGGCATATCAGATTCTGGACTTGGCGGTTGGCAAAGGCCCGAAGAGATCTATTGCCCAAATAGAAAATGGCCATGGACTGACCATCTGTGTTATCTCGGTGGAAGGTGCTCTTGGGATTTTTGCAAATCTCTTGCATCAGTCACATTTTCGGGCGTAGCTAGCAGCATCACGATTAATGTCTGGCCAAAATACCCACAACGAAGAATTTTATTTGCTAGAGTTTGACCACCTGAATGGTCTCCACACTCTCCTCCGTGTACTTCAGCTAGAATTGTCTTAGTCTCTTCCTTAGCCACACATCGGGGTAATGGCTTTGAGAATCCCCGTCTGTACAATCGGCCATCTTGAATTATATATCTAGAGGCTTTTCTTAGCAGCTTTTGTTGTTCTTTTGAATTTTCTGGTAGAGAACCATTGAGCAAATATTCCATTATCGGAGTCATCCACGATTCCTGCTCTTGAGATATAGTCATGATCCAGTCAATATTCATCTCATCAGTGCTTGGAGATGACAAGACTTCCATAAGAACTAATCCCAATAATTGAGCTTCACTAGTGCTGGAATACTTCGCGAGAGAATCTGCCTTCATGTTCTCTTCCCGGGGTATATGGCTTATCGTGTAATGGTCAAAATCATCAAGAAGTTACCAGGCCTTTGACAAGTAGGTGGGCAGATTTCCTCCTTTAGCTTGAAATTCTGTCCAGACTTGGCATACAATACGCTGAGAATCACTGAAAATTTGCAACACTCTGACGTTCAGTTCCTTAGCAATCTTCAAGCCAGCAATAAGAGCTTCATATACTGCTTCATTGTTTGTCGAAGGGAATTCTAATCTCAATACATAGCACAATGACGGCCCTTCATGGGTTTCAAGCACAACCCCAACTCCGGAACAGTAATCGTTTCTCGCACCATCAACACATAATTTCCATCGAATTGGGGTATTATCAGTCACCTCTTCCTCACTATCACCTTTATCTGTACATTGTACGATGAAATCTGCTAAAGCTTGTCCATTGATTGCTCTCCGGGGATGATAAGTTATGTCGTATTGGCTGAGTTCAATATTCCACTTCAGAAGACGACCCGAAGTCTCATGGCGAAATAGGACTTCCTTCAGAGGTTGATCAGTGAGGACTTTGATAGGATGAGCTTTGAAATATGTCCTCAATTTTCTTGATGCAATCAGTAGACAATAGGCTAGCTTTTCCAACTTTGAATAATTCATCTCTGCCTCAGTGAATCTTTTGCTGATATAATAAACCGGGCGCTGAATTTTTGCGTCCTTCCGTACCAACATCGCACTAAGAGCATGAGATTAGATTGCCAAATATACGAAAAGATCTTCACCATTGTCGGGCTTAGAAGGTATTGGAGGCGTTTCCATATGACGAATCAACTCATCGAAAGCTTTCTGGCATTCAAGAGTCCAGTCAAAGTTTTTCCTTCCTTTCTTCGGAGCATCAAAGAATGTAATGCATTTATCAGTGGATTTGGAAATGAACCGACTTAAGGAAGCGACTTTTCCGTTGAGACTTTGCAATTCCTTCTTCGTTCTAGGAGCTTTGACTTCTCTTAAGGCAGCAATCTGAGCAGGATTACCTTCAATGCCCCTAGCACTCACAATGAAATCCAAGAACTTTCCGGACTCCACCCCAAATGAACATTTCAAAGGATTAAGCTTCATTCCTTACTTTCGGAGGACTGCAAACATTTCTGCCAAGTGATCCATATAGTCTACTGCCTTCTTTGATTTCACCAGCATACCGTCAACATAAACTTCCATAGTCTTGCCAATCTGCGGTTTAAACATAGCATTAACAAGTCTTTGGTAAGTTTCCCCTGCATTCTTAAGTCCGAAGGGCATGACTCTATAGCAGTAGAGGCCAACATCGGTGATGAAGCTCGTGTCCTCCTGATCTGGCTCATGCATAATGATCTGGTTATATCCGGAGTAAGCATCCATAAAAGATAACAATTCATGCCCCGCTGTTCCATCCACCAACTGATCTATCCTGGGTAACGGGAAGCAGTCTTTGGGGCAGGCTTTGTTTAAATCTGAAAAGTTGATGCATACTCTCCAATTTCCATTAGTTTTCTTAACCAGTACTGGATTTGAAACCCAATTCGGATAAGTTGACTCCCTGATGAAGCCATTCTCCATGAGCTGATCTACCTCTTTCTTCAATGCGCTGACCTTTCAGGACCCTAGGTTCATCTTTTTTGCTTTAAAGGTGTAAACTTCGGATCAATATTCAGAGTATGTACTGCAACTTCTGGGGATATCCCACATATATCTGCATGAGTCCAAGCGAATACATCCAGATTTTCTTTCAAGAATGATATCAAAATATTCTGAACCGTCGCATTAAGTTGCGAACCCACATTCAGCACCTTGTTAGGGTCTTTCGGGTCAACAGGTACTAGCACCGTTACCTCCACTGGCACCACACTATTCTCCCCTGCACTGGCTTTTCTGGGATCCATTTCTTTTCGTGCACCACTATGCTCGCTAGTGCAGGGTCCACCCTGTAATTGCTACAAGGTCGATTCTTTGATGCGGACTGGGGCCGCCACATCTTTTCCCATCTCTCTCTTCCTTGCTTCACGCAACTCTATAAGATAACATTCTCGCCCAGCATTCTGATCCCCTTTAATAACACCAATTCCATTATCCATGGGGAATTTCATAGTAAGGCACCACGGGGCGAGAATTGCCTTAAATGCCGCAAGAGTTGGTCGGCCTAAGAAGGCGTTGTAGGCATAAAATTCATCAACAATTACAAAAGTCTGCTTTTGAACCACCTTTCTCCTCCCCTCTCCAAGCTCCACGAACAAGTCAATAGTTCCAATTGGCTGCTTCGGTTCCCCAGTAAACCCAACAATTTTCTGCGATGAAACTTGAACATCAGCCATCAGAATTTTCATTTGATCGAACGTCTTTTCGAAGAGAATATTGGAAGAAGCGCCGCAATCAACAAGCACTCTTCTTACAATAGTCGTGCCAATGCCTGCAGAGATGACCAAGGGATCCATGGTAGGAGCTTCAACGCCCATAGAGTCCCTGGCTCTGAACACAATATCATCATTAAAAGTTTTCTGCTACTTCAAAGGTGCAGCATCTTCCAACACAAAAACACTTTCTTCTGTTGGTGCATACTTCAATGCACGGGCATATCATTCCATCTCACCCCAGCTTCTACCTGCTGGGTGAGGACCTCCCGTAATCACATTAATAATAGGCCTCTCTGATCCATGCGCTGCGGCCCTCTTACTCGAACTGGGTTGATGGACGGGGACTTGTTGCCCCTGAGTTGAGGAAGTTGGGTCATTCCTGTTCCTCTTCACATATTGCTGATGTTTATTTTCTTTCAATAGCTCCTCAATCAAGTTCTTCAAATGGCGGCAGTCATTAGTATCATGGCTGGGTTGATTGTGGAATTGGTAGAATCTTCCACTTTTCTCAGCATTTTTCCCAAGCCTCAATTTAGCTGGTGTGGGGTATTCGATAGTATCCTTGGTTGCGAAGAAAATATTTTCTGGGGTATCGGTTAAGGGAGCGAAGTTGAAAGGACGGTTTTTCTTCGCATTTCCATGCTTCTTCCCACCGTCATTTTCCCTCTTCTGAGTTCCAGATTCCTTCTTATTTGGAGGAGCATTATTATTCCCAACCTCTGTCTATACCACCTTGGCCAGTGCTTGAAGGCTTTCCAAGCGCATGAATTCATCAGCTTTCTTATAGAATTTTTCAAGCGAATTCGGTTCTTTCAACTTCAGCCACTTCCCATATTCACTCGATTTGTCGATTGCCCACATCAAGTATGTCAAAATCATATGTGGCTCTGCATTATCCACTTCAGCCAAAGCTATGTTAAAGCGGTTTAAGAAAGATCTAATAGATTCTACGGGATTTTGTTCCAGGCTAGACAGTGACATTATGTCCTTCGCCTTTGAAGCATACAATATGAATTTTTCCTTGAACTTTCGAGTTAAGTTGGAGAACTAGTCTATAGATCGGACTGGTAGCTTCGTAAACCAAAGTCGAGCCACTGCTTCCAAGTATACTGGAAAGTACCGGCAATTGATCTCATCTGATGCCCTGGCACCTGTCATGTGCCAGTCATACTTGTACAAGAATTAATTAGGGTCGCTTGTCCCCTGATAAGCCGGAATGGTGGGGGGAGCAAGCTTCCTTGGAAATTCCGCTTTCAGAATTCTCTCGGTGAACGGAGTCTTGCTCGTAGAGAATCCCCATTCTTTTTCATCTTCATCCCTCCACATGCTCTCTTTGATGATTTGTCGAACCATTCCAGAGAAATATTCCTCATTATTTAGAGGCTCTCCGGGACAAACATCTCCATTTTATCAGAAGTTTGTCTTGACAAGCGTTCGCGGAGGGTTGGTTGCGGCCCAGATCCTCCAGCTTGGGGAGGTGTCCCTTCGACGGGGCTAGCTGCCCTTTGAGGAATATTTCTTGCTTCAACATTATGAACATCATCGGCAAAGTTTTGTTCATTATTCATCGGTTGATGGTTAGCTCCGAGCAAAGCGTTCAACCTTTCCAACATTAAAGTGTTTTGGGCTTCAATTTGCTGATATAGCCTAGAAACTTCAGCATCTAACTCCGCTCGTGTAATTCCAACAATTGGAGCTGTTTGACCTAACGGAGGAGAAGTGGCAGTATTCTCATGAACATCACTGGATCAAAAAGACCCGCGCTTTCCTCCAGGAGCCACAATCTCTGATAGACTTCTGGTTTTGAGAGAGATTCTTTCAACAAACTTTTGTGAAGCAATGATGAAAGTAGCCTGAGTTGGGTTCTCAATGAAAGCACCAAAAATGTTAACGCTAAAATTGAACGCTAACACCATGGTGTAAGTAGAGAAAAAGTGAAAGCACCACCCGTCAATATGGGAATTGGAAACAAGCAGGAATTACAGAAAAAACAGTAAAGAGACAACAGTTTTATAGTGGTTCGGCTTCAAGTTAAGCCTATGTCCACTTTAATCTTCTTTATTGCTGAATCGATTACAACTTTACAACAATCTTCGATTACAACACTACTAAGACAAATAGCTAGAACTCCGATGTAGAAGAACTCTTTGAATCCATGTCGAATGTGTTAGATTTCTTGTTGAAGTTCGCTGAGGTATCTTTGTTGTTTGAAGTGTCGGATGAGTCGAAAAAATCAGCAGATTATAGGCGTTCCAGAAATGAGCCAAAAGGTCACCTCTTCAGTGGTGTAGGCATGGTATTTATAGGATATTTCTGGACAAGGCATAGGTCGTGAGCGACCTAGGGTAAGTCATAAGTCGTGAATGACCTAGGGGTTTGGTTAGCTGTGCTATAGGTCGTGGGCGACCTAGGGGTTAGGTCGTAAGTCGCGAGCGACCTAAGGGATACGAGCTATGGCTCATCTTGGTTGCACTTGGTCTCTTTGAACAAACTGGTAGGTCGTAGCAACCTAGGAGAGACGTGGCATAAGAACTTGCGGCCTATGGAGTTACCTCGGTCCATTTATGTCGCGAGCGACCTAATGAAGAGGTAGTATGAATGCGGTCTCACACTATCTTAACTCGTTAAGTCGTAGGTCATTGGGTCATTAGTCGTTAGGGGTCTTTAGGTCGCTAACTCGTTAGGTGGATCATATCGCTATGTTGTTGCCACACTAACTCACTGTTGGTCTTGCATCCATGTTAGCTCGCTTATTCTTTAGATTGTTAGGTCGTTGGACATTCTAACCCGTTAGGTCGCTGATTTGCTTCATTCCTTAGGTCGTTAGGTCGTGATAACTTTAGGTCGTTAGGTCGTGTTAACTTCGTCCCTGCTATCTTGTTCACACATTAATTCCTTCGGTCGCTTATACCCTTAGGTCGTTGAGTCATGAAATAGAGGAGTTAACATTAAATAAGTTTGAATGCACAACCTGATTTGGAAAGTTTCAAGATGAAACTGAAATTTAACTTTGGGAAGTTAAGTGGGTTGTTTTGGGAGGAGTTATATAAGATCTCAAATGGGTTTGAGTTCTGGGAATCGGTAATAAATGCTATTGGTGGATGTTTTAAATCAATTAGATATTTATTTACTTTGACTTATCCTAATATCATCCTTTTGTTATCAATAATCTATGAAACTGTGATATGGTTTATTCAAAATAAATAAAGAAGTAGATTGAGATAATGTCTATTCCATTATTGGAATTTAATGGAATTAAACTTCAATTTGAAATTACTTAAGTAATTTTGATTTTAAAAAATAAAAATTGAACTTGTGAAAATGAGATCATTTTGAACTTTAAGATTTGAGTGTTTAAAATGAACATGTAAAATGAAATGGTTAAGGATTGGTTTCAAGATTGAAATTGGGTAATAAATTGAATTTCAAAGATTAAATTGTTTAAAAAGGATTTGAACTATGATTTGAACCTAGAAATAAGTGTGTGAAGAAGTTAAAGTTAAGTTGATTTAAAGGAATTAAATCAGCAATTGAAAATCTAACTTGAATTTATATAATTCAAGATGATTTGAAAGTTGAGATTGGAATTGGGATTAATTCAAACTGGAATTGAAATGTATTGAAAATGGTTCAATTTGAAATTTATTTGAACTAATTGAAATTGTGATTAAAGTTGAATAAGTAAATTCAAATGGAATTTGATTTGAATTTAGAAAATAAATTGAGGTTTATTCAACTTGAATTGGGATAGGATCAATTATAATGGGATGGGAATTTGATTGGAAATGGAGATTGGGAAGTTTTACAGTTTGGCTCTAGACTATTTTTAAAATATGTTGTTTTAATATAAACCTATTTTCGAAGCTATTTTCTATACAATCTTTCTTTCTAAAGCCAAACTATTTTATACTTATTTTACAATTATTTTTTGAAATATTTAACTGTTTTATAAACTAGTTGCTATTTTTTTACTACTTTATAACTAATTACTATTTTACAACTATTTTGCAATTATCTAAACATGTTATAACCATCTGACTATTTTATAACTACTTAACTATTTTACAGCTATTTTACAAACTAATAATTATTTTTCAACCACTTATCTATTTTTAACTTTTCAAGCTATTTTCTAAATTTTAACTGGTCAGAGTGCAAACTATCTATAGTTAGATATCCATTTGAGATAAGAATTGAGGTGATAATTCAAATGGAGATTGAGGCAATTATGAATAAATGAATAAAGATATAAGGGAATGTGAATAGAAAGGAGAAATTGATTTAGCTAATAATCAATGAAGACAATTACGTAGGATGTACGTATATTATTATAGAAGCATAACGATTTGATCTAGAATCGAACATAGAATTTCGAGATAGTACATCGATCCGAGTTTGGATTTTCCCTCGATTTTCAACGGCGAACTTGGATATGGATTTTTGATTGGTTTTGGAAATTCTCTATCATAGTTAGGCTATGCAAGGAGAATGACAGTTTCTGATCAAGAAACCAGATCTGAGTCCACACTAGAAAGTCGGGTGGACAATACTAGTTCGGAAGTGAAATTGTGTGATTGAGTAAGCGATCAGATTAATAGCGTATGGATGATATATGTACATCAACGGGTTTGAATGAAATTGATAATGAAAATTTATGGATAAGAACTGCAAAATGATTTTTGAAATGGAAAAGTATATTTTGAACAATAAACGATGAAATAAAATGGAAATCGGATATTTATATGATTAAAGGTTCACTTTATAAAGAAGGTAATATGGTTGACAACTTTATAAAGAGTAATCAAATTTGAATATTTGATTTGGAATAAACAAAGTTATGTAACTTTGTTATATATATATGATAAACTCCCCTTGTTAAATCTATAGCCATAATAAAAAGGCTTTTTTAAAAATATTTAAAGTGTAAAAAGGAATTTATACAAGTACGAAGTGATCCAAAGATTTCAAAGTTATATATATCTTTCTATATGCGAAGGATTTAATGAGAATGATTTGGGAAAATGGTTTTGGGAACCTACGAACTTTGGAAAGGCTTTTGATTTGTAGGAAAAAATCAATTTTGGCAATTTGGAAAGCCTAGTTTGAAAACTATCCATTTTGGAATAATTGATTTTGAGAAAAGGTGATTTATATAAGATTCATATTAGGTGTATGATTTGGAAAATACTATATGTTTATAGTATAAAGTGTTTTGAAAATGGCTCTGGAGAAATAAGGCGCTCCCTTGAAATGAACTTCTCAGGAGTACCATAGGTTGGTACTGCCTTGAGCCCTCGGGGGGAAGCAATAAAGTGGATCCTATGAGGAAGTCCGGACAAACTGAAGTTCCTGAGGATAATTAGATAGCGAAAGTCGAGGAAGCTGATGCCTATAGAGGCATTTGGATTATGCTGTGATGACAGTGTAACTCGATGTCGCTGCGATCTACTGTGGACTATAGCGAAAATCGTTTAGAGGTGAGTGTCAACAATCTACGCTTGATTTTTCCAGGATGGCAACATAACATCGGTAAACTGCGATCTATGCTCTAGGGGAGAAGTTTCATTTTTGGCAATGAAATTCGAGGGCACTGATGCCTATAATTACATGGACTTTTGCTGTGATGGCAACATAACCCAGGATTTAGATGAGATCAGTAGCGGGTTCCATGGCATAATCGAGGGGCGCAGAGTGCCTACAATTATCTATGGATTTTGTCAGGATGGCAACGTAACCATTGGGTTAACTTCGACCATGGATAGGGGTGATGATTTCCAGAGCATTCTCACCAAAGATGTTTCCTTTATTTTCAAATAAAATGTTTTCTATATTTTCCATAAATGTATTTTCCAAGTCATTTCACTGGGTGTTAAAATGGGTTTACCAAGTAATTATAGATTTTCAGTCCTGTGTCTGATCAACGTATGACCGAATTTCTGTGAGAACGAGGACGGACTTGTTGAAACATCGAGTTATAAAATGATATTTTTATAAAACTATTTTGGCAATATTGTATATATTTTAAAGTGTTTTAAAAATGTTCAAAGAGAAAATTTAACTGATATTAAGTATTTTAATAAATTCTGGCTTCGTTCCATTTCGAGGGCGAAAAGATTCAAATGGGGAAGGAATATGACAACCCAAATTTTTGGGCACCAGATAATTGCTTAATTATCTGATTTATATATGGATTGAACAAATAAATCTGATAATAAATATTTATATCTGGATGAATATTTATATAATTATTTAAAATTGGCAATATTGTTATTTTCAAACAATAATAATAATGTGTTGTTTTAAATATAAGATAAATAGATTTTAAAACAGGATTATTATTTACAAATTTAATAATACGTTTGTTTATATATATATATATTTGAGCTGATTTAAATTGGATTTTTTAAATTGAATTTGAATTTGAATTTGGATTTGGAATTGAAATTTAAAAGATATATATCTTAAATATATAAGGAGTTAAATACATTATATATGATTTTATTTAGGTTATAACTGGTTTTTATTTTATTTTCTTTAAAGGATTTTATTTACATAAATTAAGAAATGTACTTATTAATTTGGAAAATTAAATACCAAAGCTTTTAAATCATTTTAAAATAATTTAAAATTGCCTAATTAAAAGTGTTAGCTAATAAATCATGTTAAGAACATGCGTAAGAGTTAAATAATGGTAAATGACAAATGTTAGTACCTAAACAAGTGTCGTGTCTTTTTATTTTCATTTTCTTTAAAATTTAATAGATCATAATTTAGTTTATAAAAGCATGCATCTCCTCTTTTCTATTTCTTTTCTATCTTCATTTCTGAAACTCAAGAAACTCAACCTCTAACACTATTCTTCAAACCAGAAATCCACAAGAAAATCAAAAAAAACTCAAGTTCAAAACCCTGTAAACCATTTATCAAAAGTCTATAACGAATAAAACCAAAAAACCTGGAATATCAAGCCTGTTACGTTTTCAAAATATCAAGCAACATACTTAAGCAACCTTCTCAAACAACGAATAAGCTTCAGATTTCAAGTTTTAGTTCATAAATCAAAGCAGCAACTAAGCATTTCAGATTAAAAACAAGATCACAACAATTCAAAGTTTCCAGTTTTCGAGCAACTGCTTAAAGCTCTCTGTACATCTTTTCAGGTAAGTAACGTTCTTTTTAAAAAAGCTTAAGTAAATAGAAATCTGGTTGCATGTGAATTACTGGGATACAGTATGTTTTTTGTGTATATATAAGTGAATTTTCTATATATATATATATATATATATGAATGTATAGATGTGTGCATGCTTGGTGTCTTTGTTCATCTCTATTCTTACTTTCAAGCTTAAGATTTTCATCAAAATTCAAATGCTTCTTTACTAATCACTTTTTGGACTTGGGTTTCAAACAAAATCTATTCGTTTAATCATAGATTAAGGTTTAAAATTTTATTTAAGTAAATCAAATTTGAAATGCTCTAGAAAACCAAGAAGAACAGTGCAAGCTTAAGATATGTAAAAATTTAAACGTCTTAATTCTTCGATTCACACAAAAAACTAAATCATTATCCAAAATCATGATTTTTAGAAGTAAAAACACAATTTTTAGGTTTGGTTTGAGAGAGCAGTGCGGGGTTGATCAGCAAATGAGTTTTGGGTGGTTTATGATGAATATGGTGATCGAGGAGGTCGCGGACTTCATTGGAGGTAGAGGGATGTTCGGTGTGCTTGGGAAAAATGTCAGAAGTGTGTACAAACTACCATGGCGGCGGAGGGTCGTCGGAATAGTTTTTAACCCTAGTTTTTGGTCGTGGTCGGGAATTTGGTCACCCCGGCATCTCTGGTGGATCGATTTCCACCATACTTTGGGAAATGGTAGTGGAGAAGCTGGCGAAGGTGTGGTCGGAGGATCAGGTGATCCGGCGATCAGAGACGTGGGTTCGAGGGGTTTTTCCAGGCTGTGGTTTCGTTCCAGGTTTGCTCAGGTTTTCTCGACTGATTTTGGGTTAGAATTAAAGTTATGGTGGTCGGGATCTGGTGTAGGGATGGTCGTCGACAGGCTAAAGGAGTGATGGATGGTCGTAGAAGGCTGGATCGTCGGTGCATGTGCACGGCAGTGATGGTTATGTCGATGGTTTTGGATGTGGTGTTGTCTCGAAGGAAGACCCGAGTTAATGGATCGTGGTCTCGAGTGAGGACAGGGTTATTCATGAGTGTTATAACATAACACTTTTTAAAATTTTAATCTATGTTTTAAAAAAAAGAATCTCGAGGCAGTACTCGAGTGGGTATTGGGTTTAACCCGAAGCAAGATTTTAAAAATGTTTTTACAAGTTTTTGTAAAGCAAAGTTTTGAAATTTATAAAGAAATTTAGTTAAACTTACCTCAAATAGAATTCTTATATATGTAGCAAATGTTTTCTACAACATGTGATTAGGAATTATATGTTTGTTTAACTAAAATTGTTAAGTTAATCTTTATGTTATTTTAAAACTAAATTTTTAAATATAATTAAGTGGATGATAAATGTTTAAACCAAATATTTAATTTGGTATTCAATAAAGGAAATGATTTTATCATCATCTGATTAAAGTTTTGATAATTAATGAGGTAAAGAAAGGGCAATTACCATATTTAATTAATTAATGATTATGGATTAATTATTTTGTAATTAAGGGTTGTTAATTAGATAATAAGAAAATTAATTAGTAAATGATTAGAGATTAATTAATTAAGAAATTATGTTGTCATCAAGCATTAATTAATTAAGTAATTGGAGATAAATCAACTGGTAATTAAGGATTGATTAATCATTAATTAAAAATCGATTAATTTGTAATTAAATTTTATTAATTAATAATTAAGGTTTATTTATTAATGGTTAAGGGATAAGTAAATAGGTAATTAAAGACTAATTAATTGATTTATAAGTTAAGTATGGAATGATTAATTAATCAAATGGTTTGAAATTAATTAATGATTGATTAAGCACAGTTAAGAGATTAATTCTTAAGTAATTAACTTAATTGAAGTTAATTAAATTAATTATAATATGGATTAATAAATCCTGTTTATGGATAATTGTTTGAGTAGAATGTTTGGATTGTTTGATATCTATTGAATGATTCTGTGGTGTGATATAGGATATATCTATGATAAATGGGTGATATTTATCTGTGATGAATGCTATGTGCATTCAAAGTATTGAATTAAAGCTTTAACAACTTGACATTTTAAATGGCATTTGGATTTCGATGAGACCGAGGTCGGGTATCACTAAATACCCGAAACCACTTCGATTAGTAATCTACAGTAATTCTTTATAGTTTGGTCAGAAGCGAACAGGATGGAATGAAATTAGTTAGTATCGTGGATATTTAAACTGGATAACGATTGTTGGATATTGTATGAGATAAGTGATTGACTTAAATGAGATTAGAACTCGTAGAAAAGTACGAGTTACCCTGGTAGTTCACTTAAGTTTTGTAACTTGGTATTTCATGTTACATGGGTTTACTCACGTTGGTTTCCAGCTTGACCCGGGTGTTACTTTGATGTTGTTAACTCCTATGTTCAACGACTCAAAAAGGCTCACGACTTAAGGAGACTCAGCGACTTAAAAGGATGCCGACCTAACAGCTTGCCGACCTAACAGCTTGCCGACTTAATTGCACTAAGAGAATAGACCAACTCAACTGCCTTGAAGGGTTACCGACTCAATACCTTAAGGTAGTTACCGACCCAACAACTCAAGGGAGACAGCGACTCAAAGGATAAGCGGCTCATCGAGTTACCAACTTAGCGACTTAGGCAATGACACAACTCAGCGAGTCAAGAGGTTGGACGACTTAACAGTTTAAGGGGGGAAAATGACTCAAGAGATGGCCGACCTAACGACTCAAGGCACGAAAGGCCCAAAGCAACTTCACTTAAGCCATGGACGACTTACAACTTATGCTAGGTCGCTCACGACCTAAGCACAAAGGCAAATCCAATGTTGTGTTACTTAAACCGGTGCCTGTTAACTCGTTCGCAACTCAGGACTTGTACTCAGTAGACACAGCAACCCAGTTAAGCCTTATCTCGGAAACGCGACTTATGACCTATCCCTAAGTCGCTGCCGGCCTATAACCTGGCTTAAGTCGGCAACGACCTTGTACTTAGAGGTTTTGACCATGTCGCTTTCCTTAAGTCGCTAGTACCTATCAGTTAGTACTAAAGGACATAAGCGGGCCAGCTAAGTCATAACTCCTGATACCTTAACCCGCCAACGACCCACGACTTATCCTATACCGTAACTCACGGCTTACGACTCACTTTAAGTGGTAAATGACTTAAGACCCATGAAAGCTCCTCTATAAATAGAGCATTAACTCCAACGTGGAAGGGGCTTTTTGGATCATTTTCTTGAAGGCATCGAGACTCTGCTATCTTCAAGCCAATCTACACTCTAACATTCCAAGCACACACAAGACGCTTAGATCAACTTCAAACAGAAATTCAAGACATTCAATCATGAACTCGAAGAACTTTCTCGCATCGAAGTTTTTCTAGCTACTTGTCTTTTGAAGTAAATATTACTTGAAAGAGATTGTAACAAGTTGTAATCAAATCAACAATAAGAAAGGATTGAGTGGACGTAGGCTTGATTATAGGCCGAAAGCACTATAAACTCTGTGTTCTTTACTGCATTTTCTGCGAATTACTGTTTCTCTCTGATTCTCGTATTAACGGTTGGTGCTTTCACATCCACTACACTTACACCGAGGTGTTAGCGTCTGATTTTCGCGTTTACATTTTTGGTGCTTTCACTGAGAAAATCGAACTCGGGTTGTTCTCACCATTGCTTCTCAAAAATTTGTTGAAAGGATTTCTTTTAAAACCAGAAGTTTATTGGAAATAATGGCTCCAGAGAGAAAAGGAAGTTCTATAAGATCCGACAATGTTCAAGAGAATACCGCTACCTCTCCTCCTTCAATTCAAGCAGCTCCAATTGTTTGAGTTACGCGAGCAAAATTGGACGCCGTAGTTTTGGGGTTGAATCATCAATTGAATGCCCAGAATGCACAGTTGGAGGCTCAGAATGCCCAAAACGCCCTGATCTTAAGTAAGTTGAATGATCTACTTAGCGCTAACCGTCAACCGGTTAATAATGATGGAAACCCTACTGCGGGAGTTCAAGATGTTGAAGGAGGGAACATTTCTCAAAGAGCCGCAGACCCTGTGGAAAAGACAACTCTCCAGGCTGGAGGATCAGGACCGCAGCCGACCCTCCATGAACGGTTGTCAAGACAGAATTTAGAAAGAATTGCTGATGTTTGCCCTCCAGAGCCTCTAAATGATGAAGAGTATTTCTCAGGCATGGTTTGTCAGATTATGAAGGAAATCATGCGAAGAGATGAATATGAGAAAGAATGGGGTTTTGCTCCAAGAAAAACTCCATTTACTGAAAAGATCTTGAAGGCAGAGTTCCCAAGGAAGTTCGTTCCCCCAACTATTCCGGCTTACAAGGGGACGAGTGATCCTAATGAGTTTCTGTATAAGTACGATTGGCATATGACGGGTGCCAGAGCGTCTGATGAAATCAAATGTCGATATTTCCCGGTATATCTAGAAGGTGTGGCTCTATTGTGGTTTACAAAGCTGCCGGTCAGGTCCATTGATCAGTTCTTCGATTTGACCAGGAAATTCAAGGAGAAATTTCGATTGTATGCTTCAAAAGCAAAGGATATAATGTCGCTGTCAAGTCTAGAGCAAAATCCAGGAGAATCCATCAAATCATTTTTGAATCGTTTTAACATAGCATTGGCTGAGGTAGATAATGCTGAGCCACGCATGGTCCTAACATACTTGATGAGGGCGATTGACAAATCAAGCGAATTTGGAAAATGGTTGAAAATGAAAGAACCAAATTCGCTTGACAAATTCTACAAGAAAGCGGATGAATTCATGCGCTTGGATGGCCTCTAAACACCGGCTAAGGTTGTATCAGCAGAAGTCGGGAACAATGGTGCTGCTTCGAACAAGAAAGAACCTAACACTCAGAAAAGAGGAAATGATGGTGGAAAGAAATAGGGAGATGCTAAGAAAGGCCGTCCTTTCAATTTCACACCCTTGACTGATACCCCTGAGAACATCTTCTTTGCGACCAAGGATGATGTCAATTATCCGACACCACCTAAACTGAGAGTGGGAAGTAAGGTGGAAAAGAGTGGAAGGTTCTGTCGGTTCCACAACTAACCCGGCCATGACACCAACGAATGCCGTCATTTGAAAGAGGTAATTGAATAACTATTGAAAGAGAACAAGCTCCAACAGTATGTTAAAAGGAATAGAAATGCCCCAGCCTCGTCGACTCAAGGACAACAAGTTCCCACTCACCGTCCTGGCTCAAGTGAGAAGGCCGTAGAACATGAGTCAGAAAGACCTGTCATCGATATAATAACTGGAGGGCCTCACCCAGCAGGCAAAAGCTGGGGCGAGATGGAAAGGTATGCCCGGGCCTTGAGACATGTACCGGCTGAAAAGAATGTTTTTGTATTAGAAAATGATGCACCTTTAAAGCAACAAAAGACTTCCACTGATGATATTGTATTCAGTGCCAGAGATTCTTTTGGTATCGAGGCTCCTACCATAGATCCTTTGGTCATATCCGCTGGTATTGTGCCGGCTACTGTGATAAGAGTTCTAGTTGATTGTGAAGCTTCATGCAACATTCTCTTCAAAAAGACTTTTGATCAGATGAAAATTCCAATGGCCGACGTTCAAGCTTCATCACTTAAGACTGCTGGGTTTGCTGGGGAACCCAAACAGCCGATTGGGACCATAGATTTGTTTGTAGAACATGGAAAAGGGCTGAGGAAGGTGGCTCGGAAGCAAACCTTTATAATTGTTGAAGAATTCTCTGCCTACAATGCCTTTTTAGGCCGACCAACTCTTGCTGCATTCAAAGCTGTTCTTCCCCCATGGTGTCTGACTATAAAATTGCCCACAGATAGTGGAGTTGGTGTGATTAAAGGAGACCAAGATGTGGGGCGAGAATGTTATCTTACAGAGTTGCGTGAATCAAGGAAAAGAGAAATGGAAAAAGGTGCGGCGGCTCCAGTCCGCATCAAAGAACCAACCTTGTAGCAATTACAGGGTGGACCCTGCACTGGTGAATATAGTGGTGCACGAAGAGAGATGGATCCAAGGAAAGCCGGTGCAGGGGAGAATAGGGTAGTACCGGTAGAGGTAACAATGCCGGTGCCCGTTGACCCAAAGGACCCAAACAAAGTGCTGAATGTGGGTTCACAACTCAACACAACAGTTCAGAATGTTCTGATTTCATTTTTGAAGGAAAATTTGGATGTATTCGCTTGGACTCATGCTGACATGTGTGGAATATCCCCAGAGATTGCAGTACACACTCTGAACATTGATCCAAAGTTTACACCCGTGAAACAGAAAAGAAGAACTCAGGGTCCAGAAAGGTCAGCAGCATTGAAAGAAGAAGTGGATCGGCTCATGAAGAATGGTTTCATCAAAGAATCTACTTATCCAAATTGGATATCAAATCCAGTACTGGTTAAAAAAGCTAATGGAAAATGGAGAGTATGCATTGACTTTTTAGATTTGAACAAAGCCTGCCCCAAAGACTGCTTTCCGCTGCCCAGGATCGATCAGTTGGTGGATGGGACGGCGGGGCATGAATTGTTATCTTTTATGGATGCATACTCCGGACATAACCAGATTATGATGCATGAGCCAGATCAAGAGGACACAAGCTTCATCACAGATGTTGGACTCTACTGCTACAAGGTCATGCCTTTCGGACTCAAGAATGCAAGGGCAACTTACCAAAGGCTTGTTAATTCCATATTTAAACCACAGGTTGGCAAGATAATGGAAGTTTATGTTGATGATATGCTAGTGATGTCTAAGAAAGCAGTGGACCACATGGATCTATTGGCAGAGATGTTCGCAGTACTCCGAAAGTACAGAATGAAGCTTAATCCCTTGAAATGTTCATTTGGTGTGGAGTCCGGAAAGTTTTTGGGTTTCATTGTGAGCTCTAGGGGCATTGAAGCTAAACCTGCTCAGATCACTGCCCTGAGAGAGGTCAAAGCTCCTAGAACGAAGAAGGAATTGCAAAGTCTCAATGGAAAGGTTGTTGCCTTGAGTCGGTTCATTTCAAAAGCTACGGACAAATGCATTCCATTCTTTGATGCTCTGAAGAAAGGAAGAAAAAACTTTGAGTGGACTCCTGAATGTCAGAAAGCATTTGATGAGTTGGTTCATCATATGGAAGTTCCTCCGATACTTTCAAAGCCTGACAATGGTGAAGATCTCTTCATATATTTGGCAATTTCATCTCATGCTCTCAGTGCAGCGTTGATACGCGAAGACGCAAGGATTCAACGCCCGGTCTATTATATCAGCAAAAGATTCACCGGGGCAGAGATGAACTATTCAAGGTTGGAAAAGCTCGCCTATTGTTTTTTGATCGCATCAAGAAAATTGAGGCCGTATTTCCAAGCTCATCCTATCAAAGTCCTCACTGATCAACCTCTGAAGCAAGTCTTATTCCGTCCTGAGACTTCGGGCCATCTTTTGAAATGGAATATTGAACTCAGCCAATATGACATCACTTATCATCCCCGGAAAGCAATCAATGGACAAGCTTTAGCAGATTTCATCGTATAATGTACAGATAAAGGTGATGGTGAGGAAGAAGCCACTGATAACATCCCAATCCAATGGAAATTGTATGTCGATGGCGCAAGGAATGATTACTGTTCTGGAGCAGGGGTTGTCCTTGAAACCCCAGAAGGGCGATCGCTATGTTATGCACTGAGACTAGAATTTCCTTCGACAAATAATGAAGCAGAATATGAAGCTCTCATCGCTGGTTTAAGGATCGCTAAAGAACAAAACATCAAGACATTGCAGATCGTCAGTGATTCTCAGCTTATTGTATGCCAAGTCAAGAAGGAATTTCAAGCTAAAGGAGGGAATCTACCCGCCTATTTATCAAAAGCCTGGGAGATTCTTGAAGATTTTGACCGTTATTCAATAAGCCATATACCCCGAGAAGAGAACATGAAGGCGGATTCTCTCGCAAAGTATTCAAATACTGGTGAAGCTCAACTATTGGGATTAGTTCCCGTCGAAGTCTTGTTAGCTCCGAGCAAAGACGAAATGGATGTTGATTAGATTATGAATGTATCCCAAGAGCAAGAATCATGGATGACTCCGATATTTGAATATTTGCTGAATGGTTGTTTGGCAGAAAGTTCAAAAGAACGACAGAAGCTGTTATGGAAAGCCTCTAGATATATGATCCAGGATGGCCGATTGTACAGACGGGGATTTTCAGTGCCACTAATCCGCTGTATAACTAAATAAGAAGCCAAGACAATTCTAACTGAAGTACATGGAGGGGAGTGTGGAGATCATACAGGAGGTCAAACTTTAGCAAAGAAAATTCTCCGTTATGGATAATTTTGGCCAGAGATTAATCGAGATGCTGCCGACTATTCCCGAAAGTGTGATAAATGCCAGAGATTTGCCAAAATTCCTAGAGCACCTTCCACTGAGCTAACACAAATGGTCAGTCCATGGCCGTTTGCCATCTGGGGAATAGATCTCATTGGGCCTTTGCCGACTGCCAAATCGGGGATTAAATATGCTATCGTTGCTGTTGATTATTTCACTAAATGGGATGAAGCTGAACCATTGGCTATCGTTACCTCTAAGAAAATGATAAGTTTTGTGACTAAAAGTATCATTTGCAGGTATGGTGTGCCTCAGAAGATAATCACAGTCAATGGTACGCAGTTCGAAAGTGAGGAATTCCAAGATTTCTGCAAACGATTCAAGATCCGAAAAAGCTTCTCAGCAGTGGCTCATCCGCAGGCAAACGGGAAAGTGGAAGCAGTAAACAAAATCATCAAATCAACCATCAAAAAGCAGCTAGAAAAATCAAAAGGTGGTTGGGTCGATAAGTTACCACTTGCACTATGGGCATACAGAACTATCCACAAAACTGCGACTGGGCATACTCCATTTTCATTGGCATACGGATCAGAAGCAATGATTCCAGTGGAAACGGAAGTTCCCTCACACAGAAGGATCCATTTTGATCAAGATAAGAATGAAAAACCGCAATTGGAAGTGCTTGACCTCCTTGATGAAAGAAGAGAAGAGGCTAAGCTTAGAATTGCAGCCCATCAGCAAAGGATAGCCAGGCACTTCAATTCCAAAGTTCGTCAGCGCAGCTTTGAAGTTGGAGACCTAGTCCTGAAGAGAATTATGATAGCCACAGGTGTGTTTGGGCCAAACTGGGAGGGGCCATATGTCATAGGCACGAAACATCTTGATGGCACATTCAAACTCACAACTGTCGAAGGAGAACCAATCCCAAGAGCTTGGAACAACAATCATTTGCGTCCATATTTTACTTAAAATCTTTGCTGAAATGTTGTAAAAGAATTACGAGTATATGATTCTTGTATTGAAAGCAATTGTAAAGCAAGCGAATAATGAAAAGCTATAAAGTGGATGTAGGCCCAGCTTTTGGCCGAACCACTATAAATCTTGTGTTCTCTACTACTATAAACTGCTTTGTTTTATTTCAACATATAAAATACGTTAATTGTGTTACTAAAATGTCGATTTAATAATGCAGGCCATAAAAACAAAGCTTACCCATCGCAAGACCAAGCGATCTCCGACATCACCCAGCAAGCAAACGCTAAACCATTCAAAATTTCCATACTCAAATCCTACGAAAGAAGTGCTTCGAACAAAAGTTAGCGATGTGGCTGGAAGTGGACCATTTCTAACTAACTGCGAATGTTTGTACAAATGAGCATCCAGTTAAATAGCCTGTGTCTACCACCACCAACTCGCTTAACTATGAAGTGTATTTCTTTGGATAAGGAAAATTATTGGCAACTAAAAGGGGATGATATTAGGAAAAGATAACGGGGATCGCCGACATGAATAGATGGCAAAGAGACATAGGCGAGCAAGCATCAAACAGCAAAAGACCTCTTCAGAGGCACAAGCCCTCTTCGGAGGAACAACTCTTCGGTGGATAAAGACCTCAAACGGGGCATGCCAGAAGACTTTCTCAACATGGTATGGAATGATCGGAAGCACCTTCCCAACAGGAAGGCAAAGCGCTTGTTTACTAGTTGAGACAGTTTGCATAGACAAGCGTCCAAGTAACTTGCGTCCGCTCCGTGAGTCCATGAGACGACCGGAGGCACCTTCCCAAGTGGAAGGCAAGGCGCTCGTTCACTAGTTGAGACAATCTACGTAAACAAACGTCCAAGTAACTTGCGCTCGCCCCGTGAATCCAACCAACAATGAGGAAGAAACTTCCAGGTAGACTCGGAGGCACGCTTTCCACCGAGATCTGAAATAAAACTTCACAAGTTCTGGAATGTGAAAAGCCCTCTTCGGAGGCCCATTTCACCAAAGTTGAGATGCTAAAATACCTCGAGCGGGCCGCGCCAGAAAAAGAGAGTTCTTTCTCGACATAAAGTTGCAGACTGATCGGTGGTACACCCCCGTGAATCCATCCAACTAAGAGAAAGAAGCTCCAAACTTACAGGCAAAAGCCCTACTCAGAGGCACACATTTCACCGTGATCTGAAATAAAACTTCACACGAGTCAAAATATGAAAAGCCCTCTTCGGAGGCCCGCTTCCCAGCAAACAAGGAAAAGATAAAAGCCTCTCCCAAGAGGCAGAAACAAAAAGACCTCTTCCCAGAGGCACAATCAAACAAAAAGACCTCTTCCCAGAGGCACAATCAAACAAAAAAGACCTCTTCTCAGAGGCACAATCAAAAACTCTCATCAGAGGCTCAAGCAGGTTGAAACCCCTTTTTCTTTTCGAAAGGCCCACTGCACTATGAAGTGAAACTCACTAGCCAAAGCAAAAGTGACTTTTTTCAAAAAAAAGAAAAAGAGGAGTGCAAAAACTTTGAAATATAAAACAAAAAAAAAGAGAAGACTCCTCCAATATGAAGTGCATTTTACTAAGCTAGAAAAATACTTTCTTGAAACGGAAATATTATCCTATAAAGTATAAATGCAAACTTCTTTCAAACGGATGAGTTGTTCTCTAAAAGGAAGAGTACAAGTCTTCTTGAAAGAGAAGAATTGTTCTCCGAAACTTTGTCCAATATAAAAAAAAGGGTCCCCTTGAAAGGTACACTTTAGCTCTCAAAGGAAAATTGGTTCATCTATTTTGAGAAGGCCCTTCCTCAAAAGACTAAGGTGCCCTTTAGAGGCCCGCTCTACCACATAGGAGAATTCGCTTTGTTAAAATGTATATATGCACAAAAGAAAAAGTGATATCTCCAAAGGTTGAAGCGTAAAAACTTACATGAAACGAGGTGTACTCTGTTTAGGGCGAAATGATATTTCCACAAATATGGAATAATTATTCTCCAAAAATAGGAGTACAAGTCACCTCGAGTTTGGAAATATTAAGATGGGCTTATGGTATGGGGGCAATACGGTATGGCTGCATTGGTAAAAGCAACGCCCGAACAGCATACCACAAGCTCACTGTAATATTATATAAAGAAACTTGCATATATAAAAAAAGAAGAAGAAAAGAATAGATGCATTCTCAAACACAGACAGAAGTTTGTACAAGCAAGAGAATCATTTTATTCAACGTTATGAAAATTATGTACATTTATTCAACGTTATGAAAATTATGTACATACGCAGGTTTCAAAATAAAAGAAAAGCGGGGGCCGGTACTCGTACAACGTCCGGTCAGTACAAACAAAAAGCTAAAAGCAAAAAGTAAAAACAAGGAAGGGGAAGCAAGACCCATCACTTCTTCTTCTTACCACCACCTTTGGAGCCTTCACCTGACCTAATAGTTAGTTTTTCAAGACGGCTTAGGAGAGTTGGGGAAGAAGGAGAGAGGGCTACAGCCGGATCAACCTCTGTTCCTTTTCAGTAACGGAAACGCTTTTCCTTTTCTTCTTAGAAGTATTACTCTTCCTCCTCCTCTTCGAAGAAGACTCGCTTCCCGGAGTAAAAAGCGCAGACAATTTTATATCATCGAAAATGGTTCGCTCTGGGGACTCATTGCCTTCTCCAAGCCCTTCTCCCCGTGTTCCTGTTAAGCATTAGGATCATCTAAGTCTCGGAGAGGCTCTATTTGCTCCTCTTGCGACCCGGGTTGAGAAGTGGATGGAGGGGTGACCTGGAGAGGCGGGGGAGGAATAACTAAAGGAGGGGGAGTCTGAACGATGCTCGGCACTTTTCTACAGATGAAAAGAAGCTAAAGTCAGTAAAGAGAGGAGCTAAAGGCTCGTTGAGATTCAGGAAGTAGTCAAGAAGCTCATCAAACTCATAGGAAGCAAATGAGCAGTCTATTTGAGCAAGATCAGCATTAGGATTACCTGGCGAAGTAGGCTTTGCTACGTCAATCTCAAAACCTAGCGCTTCACCGCTCTCTTGGCTTTCGTCTCCGTTATGGACAGTTGCACCTTCTGTGATAGCTTTGGTAGGGGGTGGAGAATGAGAACTGGAGCCGACAATGTCGATTTCGGCCGAAGGTGAAGGCTGAACTGTATCAGTTGAAGTAGTTTTTTCTAAATGTTCCCTTCTGCCATTTCGGCTCTTAATTTCGCAAGTTGTTCTTTTCCCCTAACAAGAGCGGTGCGAGCTTCGTCATCCAAGTAATGCTCCTCAAGAGCTGATTCGACGTAGCCAGCACCTTTAGCACCAAGCATGTCAAGTGCGGCCTCCCACACTTCAGCAAGAGTAATTTCATATTTGGGGCGGAGAAAGGCGAGACTGCCGCGCCCCTGGACGCTGTGCAGATAAAAGTCAAATAATGTTGAACTGACATCAGCTTTAGCGGCCTGATGAGCTTCTTCAGCTGCAATTTTGCCGGCCACTGCCTCATCACGCTCTCTTTCAATCTTGGAGAGTTGAAGCTTTAACATTTCGATCTCCATCTCCTGGGAGCTAGTTTTCTTTCGAAGCTCGGCAATATCGGCACTATGGCCCTCGTTAATTCTGTTTTGCACCTCGAGCCTATCTTCGGCATCCCTCTGAGCAGCATGAGTGTCCCGCACTTGTTCCTGAAGCACTTTCTCCCTTTGGGAGTAGGAAGTAGAAGAAGTAGCAAGCTCCTCTTTAAGTTTCCCAACTTCCGCTTCGAGCTTTTCGTTATAGTCAGTGATGCTCCTCATCTCTGCTTCATGTTCATTGAGAATTTTCTGCCTTTCAGATTTATCGTTCTCCATGGTCAGCATAGCCTCAAGATTCACACGATTCACTCTCTGGAGTTCGTCAAAAAGTTTTTGCCAGCTCAACATTCTCTCAATATCAAGTCTGACGGCATCAAGATTTCGCAACATGGCAGGCTTGTCAATTGGAACTAAGTCGAGATCAAAGAGAACTCCCTTCACTCACAATTGTGGAAACCGGCTTTGGAGAGTAGCTGGACCTGGCCCAACTTGATATGAAGGCCTGTTGATGATTGGCTGGATATCGGTACGGGAAGGGGCAGGAGATTGAGAAAGAATGGGAGCAGTGGTCTTCTCAGAAATTGCAAGCACTGATTGCTTACTAACTTTAGCCCGTTTGCTTGGGTCATCAGCCATGTGGCTCTTCCCTCTATCATCATGGGATTTACGTTTATGGGAATCACCCTCTCTATGGGAAGAATCGTACCGCTCATCCCCTCTTCCATAGCGTTCTTCATAAGAACGTCTCTCCTGAGCCTTTCGAGCAGCCCTCTCTTCATCAGTTTCCCTATAAGTGGGAACATAGCGCCTATAGTCATACTGACCATGCTTTTCCATATCGCTTGAAGTCATCGTAATACGAACCACCTCGCCTCATTGGAGAACCTGAAAATGGAAAAGGAGCGTAACTTTAGAATCTTCAAAGTACAAAGAATTAGGTGCATGAAAGTGCCGAAAAGTTCTAAGTGTGTGTAATGTGCAAACTACGCGCGTCAAACTACAAACCACTCTTCGATCGCGGAGGAATCGTGGGGGTAGTAGTTAACGCAACTCTTGGGTCGACGGAGTTTGTTGCAAAGTAGAAGTCGCTTCAACTACTGAAGAAGAAACCCTAGTAGTGACAGGGTCATCTTTAAAGAGCTCCTGTGAGGTGACAAACTGGTCGCTCAACTCTTCAAAAGTGTCGTCCCCGCTCTGCTTGACAGGTCTTGTTTTCCCGGCTTCTCCACCAGACTTCTGTGAAAGTTGGGGAGATCGCCGAGGCTCTTCTTCCTCAATGACTGGGGAAAGTGCGAATTTGCCATACGACCCCGCAACGTCGGCAGTAGTAGAGCACTTCACCAGAGAAGCCTCGGAGCCAGGTTCTTTTGGTATGGGTTCGTCAATAGAAACTGGGGCATCTAATGCTTTAGATGGGGAGTCTGGAACCTCATGGGGGTGAGTAGGGCGAGAAGTGTGTAAAAGTCCATACTGATGCAAAAGTTCATCCCTCAACAAAAACTTTATACTTCTCTCTTCAACGGTCACAGCATTCAATCTTTCAAAAATTTGCTTGTGGCCTGGATCTCTAGAGGGGGGAGGAAGCGCTGAAAAAGGAAAGAGTGAAATTAGCACTTAGCAGATCTCGAAAAGCTCAGGAATGGAAAAATAAAAACATGTAATCTTACTTCCTACTCTCCAGATGGCGTAAAACCCTGGGGGGCAGCGAACAAAGAAGAACTGATTTAAGAAGCCATGAACGCTTTCAGAAAGATCAGTGATGAGTTTGCGATTCCTAGCGCTTCTTATAACTATAATGGAGGGATGA
The DNA here is from genome assembly GCA_030765085.1 of Allium cepa. Classification (NCBI taxonomy): domain Eukaryota; kingdom Viridiplantae; phylum Streptophyta; class Magnoliopsida; order Asparagales; family Amaryllidaceae; genus Allium; species Allium cepa. The sequence continues at coordinate 329,738 of JASFAV010000027.1, read as the reverse complement.
TCTTTAGTTTTTGTGAATGAACATAAGTAGCATATTTCCCCGAAGCTCGGCAATCGATCCAAAACTCTCCTAAATAAAACACACAACCCCATCAGAATGGCGTAGCCATTGGGGTGCAATTGGAACGGAGAGATGGACAATCGAAGTAGGAACTGCTGAAGAAAGTCATTAAAGGGGGGAATTGCACCGCACAAGCACATTTGGCGATTAACCGCAACAAAGCCACGAGGAGGACTATCAGCAAAATCGCTTGGACCGGGCAATATAGCATCCGTTTCAGCAATGCCGAATTGGGCACGTAATTGAGTAAACGCCCGTTGACTCAAAGAAGTTGAAACCCTTTCCGGAGGATTTTTTAGTGGAACAACTATTGGAAGAGCCTCTCCAGTCTGTTCTGTCACTTCTTCTTGATGTGAAGCCATTCTACATAAGTAACTAGATAGTCAAATGTGAAGGTGCACGTTTCCTTAATGTGTGAAGTGTTGTGATAAACTAACAAAGCAACAGGCACATATAACTAGAATTAAAATTAGCAAGCATTTTTCAGATATAAAGTTTCAGAGCTTGTTGTTTTAAGTCCAAATATACAAGTGTAATGTTGATGCAAACAAATCAGTTCAAGTCAGCAATGCTTTGCATCAATACTTCACTTTAATTGATTAGTTCACAGCATTTCATATAATTTCTTTAAGTTGATTATTCTAAGTCGACTAATCTGCCATTTGATCTTGGCAGTCAATGGCTGGTTTTCTACTATTGTTGTCTTTAAGCAGGTTGTTAGCTTATAATTTGATATGATCTGTGTAAAAGTACAACAAAGTTCAAGCAATCCAGAATTTAAGCAATTAAATCCAAGTAGTTTGTTATAGCAATTCAACCCAGAAATTCTCCATGTCCTAAGACGTCTACGACCTAAGAGGTTCCCTACGAGTTAAGTTAAGTCATTGGTCTTTTAAGTCGTAAGGCATAATAAGGAGGAAAGGCTTCAGTTCAAAATGGCGTGAATTTCTCTAAGTCCTGGCTCGGCTGCGACTCAAAGCCTATGTCGCATCCAGTTGAGTTGGTCAAGAGTTAGGTCGTAAGGTTTCTAAGTCGCCCAAAAGTACTGGGTCGTGTCCAAGATAAATGCTCCACTTTACTCAACCAGCAAACCCCCCATCTAATTAGAAACTCCTCGTCCTATTAACCCATTAACCCGTTAGCCGCTTCATCAACAAAGAACCCTCATTTTATTCATGCTATCGAATCATCCATAAAAAACTAGCTCGGGATCACCACAAATTCAATGCTTAGCCATCCTAACGCAAGTCAAAGATCAGTGAGCCTGAAGCAGTAACCCATCGACATCATCTCATCAATCGTTTAAAGCCAAATCAAGCTAACTCAAGTCCATCAATCATTGGTGTAATGAGATTCACGACGAATCATTGCACAAGGAGGTGATTTAAGACTGAAAGGTGGAATTCACGAATCAGTGATAATAAGGGATCGAGGAAGGAGCAAGATCACTTACGTAATGTAATCTCAGGTTAACCGGTAACTGATCGAATCGAAAAATCCTTTGGGAGCTCGGAAGAATGTTAATGGCAGAATCGAATGAGGAGGTAAGTGATGAGTGAGAAGGAAGAAGCGGCTTGGATACTTATTTAGGAGGCAGGGGAGAAGATGGGAGGACGAGCGAGTTAACGAGCCTCTTTGAGCCGTTCATGACTAAGGAACTAGGTCGAAGCACACGACTCATGACTTAAGCGTGTACTTCGAGGGGCAAATGTTAACTCCTATGTTCAACGACTCAAAAAGGCTCACGACTTAAGCAGACTCAGCGACTTAAAAGGATGCCGACCTAACAGCTCGCCGACTTAACTGCCCTAAGAGAATAGACCGACTCAACTGCCTTGAAGGGTTACCGACTCAATACCTTAAGGTAGTTACCGACTCAACAACTCAAGGGTGACAGCAACTCAAAGGATAAGCGACTCATCGAGTTATCAACTTAGCGACTTAAGCAATGACACAACTCAGCGAGTCAAGAGGTTGGACGACTTAACAGTTTAAGAGGGGCAAACGACTCAAGAGATGGCCGACCTAACGACTCAAGACACGAAAGGCCCAAAGCAACTTCACTTAAGCCATGGCCGACTTACAACTTATGCTAGGTCGCTCACGACCTAAGCACAAAGGCAAATCCAATGTTGTGTTACTTAAACCGGTGCCTGTTAACTCGTTCGCGACTCAGGACTTGTACTTAGTAGACACAGCAACCCAGTTAAGCCTTATCTCGGAAACGCGACTTATGACCTATCCCTAAGTCGCTGTCGGCCTATAACCTGGCTTAAGTTGGCAACGACCTTGTACTTAGAGGTTTTGACCGTGCCGCCCTTAAGTCGCTAGTACCTATTAGTTAGTACTAAAGGACATAAGCGAGCCAGCTAAGTCATAACTCCTGATGCCTTAACCCGCCAACGACCCACGACTTATCCTATACCGTAACTCACGGCTTATGACTCACTTTAAGTCGTAAATGACTTAAGACCCATGAAAGCTCCTCTATAAATAGAGATTAACTCCAACGTGGAAGGGACTTTTTGGATCATTTTCTTGAAGGCATCGAGACTCTTCTATCTTCAAGCCAATCTGCACTTCAACATTCCAAGCACACACAAGACGCTTAGATCAACTTCAAACAGAAATTCAAGACATTCAATCATGAACTCGAAGAACTTTCTTGCATCGAAGTTTTTCTAGCTACTTGTCTTTTGAAGTAAATTGTACTTGAAAGAGATTGTAACAAGTTGTAATCAAATCAGCAATAAGAAAGGATTGAGTGGACGTAGGCTTGATTATAGGCCGAACCACTATAAACTCTGTGTTCTTTACTGCATTTTCTGTGAATTACTGTTTCTCTCTGATTCCCGTATTAATGGGTGGTGCTTTCACATCCACTACACTTACACCGAGGTGTTAGCGTCTGATTTTCGCGTTAACAGATGTAATGCTTAGGTCAGACCGAGTATTATAGATTTTCAAGTGAGGACGTTCTGAAGCTCAGGAGGCGAGTTGGATGGCAGGAACGTATGGAGAGTATTCCGCAGTGATATATTGTAGCTTATCTGGGGCATGTTGATTTTAACTGTCCAATGTTTAGTGTAAATGTTGTAACTCTGATGTATTAATGTAAATTAACTGATACATTTTTCATTTGTATAATTGCTATTTTATTTGATATTATATTTTGATCCGCTGTGAATGTGAGAATCTGTGTTTTTCGATGATTCTTTTTCTCCTTCTTCTATCTTTTTTCTTCTTTTCCCTAACTATCTGGAATTTTCAGGATCGAAAATTTCGAGTCGTTACAATTCACTTATTCACAACCGCCTCCAATTTCTATTTAGATTAACACTTCACTTATAAACTGTTTGCACTCTGACCGACTTGAATTTAGAAAATAGCTTGAAAAAGTTTAAAATAGTTAAGTGGTTGAAAAATAGTTGTTAGTTGTAATATAGTTGTATAATTGTTAAGTAGTTATAAAATAGTTGTAAATAATAATTAGTTTGTAAGTAGTTGTAAAATAGTGATTAGTTTGTAAAACAGATGTAAAATAGTAATTAGTTTCATAATAGTTGTAAAATAAATATAAGATAGTTTAGGTTTCAAAAGGAAAGGTTGTATAGTAAATAGCTAGGAAAATAGATTTAAAAACAGTTATATTAAAATAATTTAATTAAAAAAAATGATTCAGAGCAAAACTGTTCAATTCCCAATCTCTATTTCCAATCAATTTCCAATTTCCACTTCCATTTAAATTGTTTCACTTTCAATTAAAATTAAATAATCTTCAATTCCTTTCCAAATTCAAATCAATTCCCATTTGAATTGAAACTTATTCAACTTCAATCTCACTTCCAATTAATTCAATTCAAATTTAGTTTGAACTAATTTCAATTCCATTCTCAAATTTAAAACATTTCGAATTATATATATTCGAGTTCAATTTTTAGATGTTGATTTAATCTCCTTAAATCAAATTAACCTTTACTTTTCAATTTAACAGCCTATTTCTTTAAACAATCAAGTTCAAATTTCAAAATTCTTTTTAAATTTCCTTTACTTAACTTATTTCAAGATTCGATTAAGAGTTCAAAACTTTTTTTAAAACAATTTAATCATCTGAATCCAATTTATTACCCAATTTTATCATCAAACTTTGAAACCGATTCTTAAACAATTATAGTTTGCAATTTCATTTTTAACATTTGAATCTTAAGTTCAAAGTGACTCCCCTTTCATAAGTTCAATCTTATTTCTATTTTATTTCAGTAATGGATGTATATTACCCCAATCAATTTCTTAATACATTTAAAATAATCCAATTCTCTGTTTCATAGATTATTAACAACAAGAAGATGACATTAGGATAAGTCAAAATAAATGAACATCCAAATTACTTTAAACATTCATCAATAACATCCATTAGCAATTTCCAGAACTTAAACTTGCTTTGAGAACACACATAACTCTAATTCAAATCAACCATTTAACTTCCCTAAGTTAAATCTCAGTTTCATCTTGAAATATCCAATTCAGGTTATTTGTTAAACTTATTTAACTTCCCTTAAGTTAAATTCAATTCATTTTATCCGGTCAACCTTACTCCGATTTGAATTCTCCATTTCAAATTTTGAACTTCTTATCAATATCCTATCTCACTTACAAGTTCAGAGACTTACTTCACTTTAGGTTATTACACCACATTTCAAGGAAAATTCAAAACTCAACACCTAGTGTTTACTTCAAATTTTAAACCATTATTGGTTTTTAATTCAAAACAGTTTCCTTCGGAATTTTCAAAACACTCTTATTTAAAACAAGATCCCTTTATTTAAAAATATTCTGAATAATCTTATAATACTTTGAAACGATTCCAAATTTTGACTTTGATTTTAATAAATCACAATTTAGATCCACCTCAATTTACAAGTCATATTTATCTAAATGTTACTTCCTTAAAACATTTTATTTAGTTTATCATGGTAACGAACCGCAATTCATCTCTACAGAATGACGCATCATTAATAAGAAAGAAAGGGATAGAGAATAGAAAGAAAGAGAAGAAGAAAGAAATAACACATCAGAATCTAAACAGTGGAACGAATAAATTATATTAATAACATAAGATATTACATAGTATCAACAACTATCAAAGTTACACAGATAATACTGCACCTACTAGATAGTTATAAACACCTGTGTAGTTATTACAACTCAATACAACAAAGGGAAAACACAGAGATACCAACACAGCGGAACACCAAACATGTCTACAACGCTGAAGCCTCCTGCTCCATTGCTTCTCCATAATTCATCAAAGCTAACCTGAATCCCTTGGCTACTCGTAAAAAGTTGAGTACCCAAGAGTTTAAGAAAACAGAAGATAAACTCCGGGTCAAACATGGGTCTGGAGTGAGTAACAGGTTAAGGTTGCTTAACTTTTAAAAACCTTTGAAATGAAAAGGTATCACTTAAGACTTCCCATAGATAAACATGGAAAAGTTTTACCTTATGCTAACCAAAACATTTGATAGGAAATCCAGTGATATTATAATATGTCTTGGGTTTTCAAGTAAATATGAAATAGCCGAAATTGTTACATTCATTAAATTCCAGCTACTAGCCACAAAAGTGGGTAATACAATCAAAACCGTTGGCACTTATTGGATTTTGGATTCCATACAATGGCAGGGCTACTAGGGTACCGTCCGTCACAGTACGTGGCTTAGATCACCGTACCGAGAATTACTTCCAATCCCTTGCAACAAAAGGCTAGAACCATCCCTTACTGGACAGTCCCGAACAAGACATGTTCGTCGACGGAAATTCTATCGGTTTAGAAAACCGTCGAACGAATTTAGAGATAAAAATAACCGCAAGCGCACGGTGTAAGAATGTAGCACGTGGCGAATACGGGTCGATCCGCAGGGAATTGATGATTTTAAAAATCTACTCAATCAAATTAACCAAAGATGGAAGAGTGATTAACTAAAAAAAAATGACAAAAGAAAAAATATAAAAATATGAGAGTGTTAAGACAATTTAGATGCAATTTCCACTCTCTAGATCACATAAATCAACAAAATGAAGTTATGATCTCTCTTTTCTTGTCATTAGTGAATTAGTTGATGTGCTTATCATGGTATGGTATATTTGTGCTATTAATTAGCTCAATATAAACCATCAAACTATAACACAACCACAAATACACTTTTAAATCTCATGAAATATGACAACAAAGTTGAAATAAAAATCTATTTTAAGCATAGCCTATTAACTATTGTTTAGAAATATAGGCTATCAAATTTCAATTTCTGCATTCACTTCTTTGCCATAATCATATTTAGATGAAGAGGCAATTTTGTTATATTCGTTTAAGCATAGCCTATTTGTTATGAACAACATAGACTATCAAATTCAAAATTAAACAACAAGTTATCCACTTCATACATTCACATTAAAGCACAAAAAGAGAGTACCAAACATCAAAATGTTGAAGCTGCATGATTAGAGGCTTCATTACCCCTAAATTGAAGGGATTAGCCTCTCATATTTGTCATCATGTGAACAAATGTAGCAAGCAACATTGAATAAAAAGAAGAGGAAAAAGAGAGCAAAGAGAAAAACTATACTACTTGCATGAAAAATAAATCTACACTACAACATGAAAGTAAATAAGCATGAAAATAAAAAGAACATGTATTGAAGTTGCATAAAAAAAACTACATAAAGAGAAATGGCCAAGTAGCCATGAAAGAAAAAAGAGAACTTGTCTTTTATTTTGATCCTAAACTAATGAAGAGAGACCAAGAGAGGAGATCATGTTACATGAAACATATGGGTATTTATACATGTATGAAACCCTAATTCATATTTTTGAGGAATACCCAAAATGCCCCTTAGGAAGTGTGGAGGCCAAGTAACCATTAACATTTCTTAATCCCCCTTTAAGTGTACATGAAACCATTAAGTCCAAAAGCATGTGCATTAGCCTTTAATTTATACATTAAGGTAGGTGGGTAGGCGGGGTCCTCCATGTTCTTCACTTTAAATTATTTCCATCTTCATTCCTTTGTATTAATTTTGTGCATGCATATCTTCATGAAACCACTTCTATTTGAGATCAATTTCCTACAAAAATATATACAAATTTTCAGTTAATTTTTCTCAAAGAAATACATGCACTTAAATGACCGTTTTGCCCCTATATGAAGATGAATATGTGAAAATTTGGAATTAATATGAATTTTGGTTAAAACAAGTAAAAATACCCAATATGATCATTTATTTAATTTAAATAGAATAAATATGGTGGTAAAAATATGCACATTTACGTGCACTTCAAGACAACCCGCAGTTGGTGCGCATATTCAACTGCCTACTAAGCCAAATAAAAAGGGACCTCTAGACAGGGAAAAATCTCGTCATACTTGGGCATGACCCACTTAGCCTTGCTGCACCTCCCCTATTTTATCCATTCCCAGTTGATGAGGCTTGAGGCTACGATTACCTTTATAGGACATATTTATCTTAGAATGCTCATTGTCCACCTGACGATGTTCTGAAAGCATTCAATCCATACAAGTTCATTCCGAATTCGAACGAAACCGAAGGCATTATCTCGTTACACTCATTTTGGAATCACCCCCAAAGTTAACGACAATAACCCTTGCACTCTGAATCTTCATCTCGAATCTGAAAGTACTACCATTAAACTCGTATTGGAAGCACCCTCGGAGTCTTAACGACGAATGGTACTTACACCTCGAGTCTTCACTCTTTACTAGAGATTCACGGCCTATCGTTAATTTGGATCGATATGGTTTTCGGATATCCAGATCTGGAAACCCGATCCCGGTCTCATCAAAATCCAAAGCATATCTTTTAAGGCCAAGTTTTTAGAGTTTAAAACAATTCAATTTCATTATCTATATACACATAGATAGATAATTCACATATCACAATAGATAAACATTATTATCATCAAAACATATAATCCATATTACCATTATCATTAGATAATCCATATTATCATCACAATGCAACCAATGCATCCATATCACACAACATTACTTATCTCATTTCTGAGATTTCAAACCATTCAAGGCAACCAATATCATCCATTCATAAGCAATGATTAATAATCACACCAAATATAATTAATTTTGAAATGAATTAAATTAATTACATCATCTCTAATTAATTTAAAGTGAACTGAATTAAATACTACATCAACATAAATCTTGCTTACATAACCATTAATTAATTACAATTTAATTAATTAGTTATCCTCTAATTAATCACCTTAATTAATCAATTATCCTTTAATTACATTCAATTATTATCCTTTAATTAATTTCATAAATTAATTACTCTTAACCAAAAATAGTAATTAACCTTTAATTACTTCATTAATTAATTAACCATAATCAATTACATTGATCCTTAATTAATTACATTAATTAATTACCCTTAATTACTTATTATTGATTAATTAGTCTTAATTAATCAATCTTAATTACATCATTAACTATATTAATTAATGATCTCAGTTAAATTTAAATTAATTACTTATTTAAAATAATTACATTATGTAATTAATCTCAATTAAACCATAATTATTAATCACCTTGATTAATCACATTCAGTAATTAACTATCCTTAATTACTTATCGAATTAATTACTCCTTAATTAATTATCTTTAATTAATCCCTTGATTAATTATAAAGCAATTTAATCCAAATTACTTTCATTCTTAAATCATTTTCATTAATTACATCCAGTAATTATCATTAATTACTTCACTAAGTAATTATAGTTCGTAAATTACATTAGGTAATTATTATCAAAGCATCCAGTGTTTAACTTAATTAAACTTAATTAATTAAGTTACACAAATTACATTTAAAATTAATTAATTACATTAAGTAATTAATTCCTTAATTACTTCCATCAAGTAATTAATCTTAAAACAATTTTACAAATGATTACCATTAATTAATTAATTTAATTAATTATTAAAATTAATCATATTAATTAATTGTTAAATAATCCTTAGTTATTGACATTCATTAACTATTAATCATTCTTTACTTACTTTTCTTAATTTACTTCTTAATTAACCTCTAATTATAAATTAATCTAAATTATTAATTTATGAATTAAATAAATAAGTCATTCCTTAATTATCTTATTCATTTAATCATTTTAATACCTTAATAATCTCTAAGATAATCCATTTCTTTATTAATGACTTCATTAATATTAAAGTGTATTTAGAACATTACATTTTAAATTTAAATTCAAATTCCATTTTGAATTTAAGATTCAAAATGTTTATATATTTAAACATTAACCAAATTTATATTCAATTTATAATCCTTTAAATAAATGTAAATAACATTTATTACTTACATATGAAACTTATAAAAGAAAAGCCTTTAAACTAATTAACTTAATGTTAACGCCAAAGTTTGAACGCTAACACCCCGGTGTGTTAAGTATAGTTGTGAAAGCACCACCCGTGAATACGGGAATCAAGAGATAACAGTAAGTAACATAAAATGCAGTAAATGAGCATAGAGTTTATAGTGGTTCAGCTTATGATCAAGCCTACGTCCACTTCAATTCTTTTTATTGCTGACTGAATTACAACTTATTACAATCTCTTTCAATTACAATCCAATTAAATTCAAAAAGACAAGTAGCTAGAGAAGACTTCGTCATGACAGAGTTCTTTGAATCCATGATTGAATATGTCAAATCTTTGTGCAAAGTTCGGTCTAAATGTCTTGCGTGAGCTTGAAGTGAGGAAGTGTAGATTGCTTTGAAGATGGTGAAGTCTCAATCTCTTGAAGAAAATGATTCACCAAAAAGTCCCCTTCATGTTGGAGTTAGTCCTCTATTTATAAAGAATTCTAGGTAGAGGTTTTCGCCGAAGTCATGAGTCGTGTACGACTCATGGAGAGTCATAAGTCGCACTCGACTCAAGGTTCAAGAGTCAGCAGGCAGTGGAGTAAGTGAAGTGGTACTGAGCTTTTCTTCGTTCATCTGGATACAAGTCCTAACTCGTTCGCGAGTTAAGAGGTCACGGTTTAAAGTGAGGCAGCACTAAAATCTTGGCTCTGTGGTTTTAGGTCGTGTACGACTTAAACTAGGTCGTAAGCCGTCAACGAGTCACCTTATTACGGCATGGTATTGAACTTGCTCTCTAAGTCTTAGGTCGTAACTTCTTTAAGTCGTGGACTTTCTTAAGTCGTGGCATTCCCTAAGTCGCTTAGGTCTTAATCATGTTAGGTCGCTAGCTCCTTAACTCGTAAGCTTTTAACTCGCAGGCTCTTTAGCTCGTAGACTCCTTAACTCGTGTACCTCCCCTGAGTCATGACATATCTTAAGTCGCAGATTTCTCTGAGTTGTGAGTCGCTTAGTCTGTCAACTCATTAAGTCGTTCTATCTTTAAGCCGTAAACCGTTCACCTCCTTAAGTCGCGAGTCGCACAATTCTTTAACTCGTGCATCTCCTCAATTCGTTGAGTCGGCAATCAGTTGAGTCTTAAAGTACCTTGAGTCGTAAATCCACTGAGTCGTTGAGAATTTTATCTGATGAGTCGGCCCAGGCCTTAACTCGTTGACAAAACGGGGTTAACATTTGCCCCTCGAAGTACACGCCTAAGTCGTAGGTCGTGTACTTCGACTCATCTTGACTCGCGCGTGCCGACTCATCTTCCACTACCCCGAGGTATAAATGGCTTAGGTCCTTCCTTCCCATTACTTTATCTCTTCAGTTGCATACTTCCGCCATTAACGACCTTCGAAACTTTAAGAAACGAATTCAATCAATTTTCCTCATTGCCAACCAAGTTCCTACAATCTTCGTCATCATACTACGTAAGTAAACTCCTCGCTCGTCCAATTGCACGGCTACCATTGCCCTTTGAGCATGGTTTCCCAATTTTCTAACCCCAAACTGAATCTTCACACCATATTTCATCTCGAGTCACGTCATGATTAACTATTGACAAGCTTAGAGCGGTTTGATTGAGCTTTTTATATGATTCGCAGGGAGAAGATGATGGGTTACCATATTTCGAGTCAGTTGATTCTCGAATTTTAGAGGGGACGATACTGTCTTATACGGGTTAACGGCTTAGGAGTTAGGAGGATGACGGGTTATGGATCTGAGAAGAATTTGGTCGTGACGTTAGCTTTGGTGCGATTCAGTAACTCCGAACGACCTAAGAACCTTCACAATTTAAACCTTGACCGACTTAAAAACCTTTGCGACTTACCCCTTAAGTCGCGGCCGAGTTAGAACTTGGAGGAATTTCTGGTTGCTTTGAACTGGAGCTTTTCCTCCTTTCCCCGACTTATGACTTAAGAAATTCTTCCTATCGTTGCCAATACTTAAGTCGTTGCCGAGTCAACACTTAAGTTGTCGCAGTTTACAATTTTGCTTGAACCTTGAACTTTAATTTGATTTGCTGAAATATACTGCTTGAATGCTGAATTGTTTGGACTTTAACCTGTTAATTTTTTTTGCGTTTTCTTCACAGGTCACTTTTGCAAAATAATAACCTGTCTAATTCAACATTTATAGAATAATGGGACGAATATACTGTCATCGACTGCCCACATCAAATGACAGATTAGTTAATAACAGATAATTAACTCAAATAAATTTTGTGAACGAAGTGCTTTCATCAATTTCAAGTAAAATATTAAAGCAACACTTAAATAGTCAATTGAAACTGACTAGCCTGCACTAGTATTATGCCTGAACTTTATATTAACAAGTTCTGAAATTTTGTAGTCGATCAATCATCGACCAGTTTAATTCCAGTTATATTTACTTGCTATTTTTATTAGTTTTGCACGACACTTCACACTTTTAGGAAACGTGCACCTTCACATTTGAATATCCAGTTGCTTGTGTAGAATGACTTCTCAGGAAGAAGATACAACAGTTCGAGCTGGAGATGCAGCTGTTATTCCGGCTTCACTAGTCAATCCTCCGAAAAGAGCCCCTACCACCTTATCGTACAAAGTTTTTCGTCAGTTGTGTGGTCAGTTTGGCATTGCTGAAGCAGACGCCATTTTCCCTGAAAAAGGTGACACTGCTGATGTGGCTCCTACTGGCTTCGTAGCGGTTAATCGGCAAATGTGCGTAAGCGGGGCCATTCCCCCTTTCAACAACTTTCTCCAGAATCTACTTCTTCGGTTAGCTATCTCCCCATTCCAGCTACACCCCAATGGCTATGCCATTCTGATGGGGTTGTGCGTGCTATTTAGGAGAACATTTGACCGGCTTCCAAGCTTTGACGAGATCTACTTCCTATGCTCCTTTACTAGGACTAAGGATCATCCTTCTATTACCGTCATGAGAAGCGCACGAAATGGTAAATTAATCGTTGGCCTCCCGGATACTGCCCATGGGTTCTTAACTCAATTCTTCTATGTCCATTGCCCTCCGGGGTTTTATGCTGTGTGGAGAGAAGGAAGTAAGATCATCTACCTTTCCCTCCTCTATACTCTGAGTTTTTTTTTGAAGTTCGAATTGCCAAGTGTTAACTTCATTATTTTTTTTATTTCAGCGCTTCCCCCTCCTTGTAAAGATCCCAGTCACAAGCCAACTCTGGAGAGGCTTGTAGCGGTACCGGTTGAAGAGCGGGATATGAAATTTTTGCTGAACGACGAATTCCTTCACCAGTTCGGACTTCTTCACCCTTCTCGCTCCGCACACCCCTGCGAGGTTCCAGACTCCCCACTTAAAGCATCAGATGCCCCGGTTTCTTCTGACGTACCAGTACCAAAAGATCCCCCTCCCGAAGCTTCTCTAGTGAAGTTCTCCACTTCTGTTGACGTCGCGGGGTCATCTAGCAAACTTGCCCCGGTCACTGAAGAAGAAGAGCCTCGGGATTCTTCTCTGCATTCAAAGGAGCCTGGTGACGAAGAAGCTGAGAAAACCAGCCCTGTCAAGCAGAGCAGGGACGACACTTTCGAAGGACTGAGTGACCTCTTTGCCACCTCGCATGAGATCTTTAAGGATGATCCTATTACTACCCGGGTTTCTTCTTCAGTAGTCGAGGCGACTTCTATTCTGCAGCAGACCCCGTCAACTGAGTTGACGTTAACTTCTACTCCCATAACTACTCCACAATTAAAGAGTGGTTCGTAGTTCGATGCGCGTAGTTTGCACATTACACACACTTAGAATCTTTCGGCACTTTTATACTTCTGACTTTTTGTATTTTGAAGAATCCTAAAATTTAGCTCTTTTCATTTCAGATCCTCCGATGGGACGCAGCGGATCCTACTATGATGATTTCCAGCGCTACGGGAGGCGTAGCCAATATGATTATAGGCGTTACCCCCCTTCTTACAGAGAATCCGATGAAGAAAGAGCCGCCCGAAAGGCTCAAGAGAAGAGGGCTCAAGTGGAGCGTTATGAAAGAAGAGAGAGGGAGGAGCGCCACGATTCTTCGCAGAGAGGAGACGATTCTCATAAAAGAAAATCCCATGAAGACCGAGGAAAAGGTCACATGGTTGAAGATTCGAGCAAGCGAGCCCGACATGGTGAGAAGCACACCTCTACAACTCCTGAAAAGGTTAATGCCCCTGCCTCGCTTGACATTCCTTCTGGCTCTCCCGCTCTTGGGAAAGCAGATCTTCAAACAATAATCAGCAGGCCCAAATTCCAAGTTAGGCCGGGCCCGGCCACTTTGCAAAGTCGGTTTCCACAGTGGTGCCTGAAGGGAGTGAGGTTCGACCTTGACTTGGTCCCCATTGACAAGTCTGCCATCTTACAAAATCTCGACGCCGTCAAGCTTGATATTGAGAGGATGTCAAACTGGCAAAAACTTGTCGACGAGCTTCAAAGGGTTAATCGTGCAAACATAGTGGCCATGCTCACTATGGAAAATGATAAAGCCAAATGGAAAAAGGTTCTTGAGCAACATGACACTGAAATGAGGAGCATCGCTTCTTACAATGAAGAGCTTGAAGCAAAAGTTGAGGAGCTGAAACAAGAGCTTGCTGCTTCCTCTACTTCCTATTCTCAAAAAGAAGAAGTGCTCCTAAAATAAGTGAGAGATGCTCATGCCAGCCAAAGAGATGCCGAAGACAGGCTTGAAGTGCAGAAAAGAATTAGTGAGGGCTATGTTGCTGATATTGAAGAGATTCGGAAGAAAAACAGCTCCCAAGAGGCGGAGATTCAAATGATTAAGCTTCAACTTTCCAAAGCTGAAAGGGAGCGTGATGAGGCCGTTGCCGGCAAAATTGTGGCTGAAGAATCTCACGAGGCAATGAGGACCAACATCAGCTCGACATTATTTGATTTCTACCTGCATAGCATCTTGGGGCGCGGTTGCCTCGCCTTTCTAGGCCCCAAGTATGAAATTACTCTGGCTGAAGTTTGGGAGGCCGCACTCGATATGCTTGGCGGTAAAGGCGCTGGTTATGCTGAGTCAGCTCTTGAGGAGCATTATCTTGATGATGATGCTCGCGCCGCTCTCGCCAGGGGGAGAGAACAGCTTGCAAAATTAAGGGCCGAAACAGCGGCAGGAGAATATTCAGGAAAATTTATCTCAACTGCCCCGATTCAACCTTCTCCTTCAACCGAAATTGATATCATCGGTTCCAGTTCTCACTCCCCATCTCCTACTAAAGTTACCACCGAGATCACAAGCATACAAGGTGGAGATGAAGGCGGCGAGAGTGCCGAGGCACAGGCTTACGAAGTTGACGTCAGGAAACCGACTTCTGCAGGTAACCCTACTAACAATCTTGCCCAAGTAGACTGCTCATCTGTTTCTTACGAGCTTGATGGGCTTTTGGACTACTTCTTGAATCTCAGCGAACCTTTATCTCCTCTTTTTACTGACTTGAACTTTTTTCCTTCTGTAGAGAAAACGTCAGACATTGTTCAAGCTTCCCCACCTCCAATTATTCCTCCTCCATCTATTCAGGTGACTCCTCCTTCCGCCTCGCAACCGGGATCACAAGAGGAGCAAATAGAAGCTCTTCAAGACTTGGACGATCCCATTGCTTCACAAGAACACAAAGGAGAAGAAACTGAAGGGAGTGAGAAGACTCCAGAAGCAACTGGTTCCGATGATGAACCATTAGCTAAACTTCTTTCTCCAGGGAGTGGGTCTTCCTCCAAGAAGAGAGGAAAGCAGGGAGTTTCCAAGAAGAAGAAGAAGAAGAAGGGATCCTTAACTGGCGAAGAAGAGACGGAAGAAAGTCCGACTGAGCCACTTTCTCCTTCATCCCCTACCCTTACAAGCCGGCCTAAAAAGTTGGTTATTCGGCCGGGTGCGGGCTCAAAAGGTGGACAGAAGAAGAAATGATGGCTCTGGTTATGTGGCTTTCACATCGCTTTTTGCCTTTCTTGCATGTACTGACCGGAAATTGTGCGGGTACCGGCCCCCGCTTTTCTTTTGCTTTTTACTTTGGAACCTGTACCTGTATAAAATTCTAATAGTGTTGAATAAAATGATTCTTTTTCTTTGTACAAACTTCTGTCTGTATCTAAGAATGCAGTTATTATTCACTTTTATACAAGTTTCTTTGCATGATATTGCAGTGAGCTTGTGGTATACTGTTCGAGCGCAATTTTACCGATGTAGTTATACCATGTTACCCCTATACCATAAGCTCATTGTAATATTTTATTTTATGAGGAACTTGTACTTTTATTTTCTAAAGAATAATTATTCCACATTTGGAGGAATATTATTTCGTTAAAAAACAGAGTACAAATTCGTTTTTACGCTTCATCTTTTGAAGATATCACTTTTTCTTTTGTGCATGTGCAAATTTAACCAAGTGAATTCTTTTATGCGATAAAGCGGGCCTCTGAAGGACACTTTGACTTCTTTCTGAGGAAGATTATTTTCCAGAATAGGTAAATTATTCTTCCTTCGAAAGTTAAAGTGTGCCTTTGATGAGGATTTTTTTTATATATATATACCACAGTAAAGGGCCTTTTGATTTTCGTTTCTTTGAAAAGTTGCACCTCTGAGGAAGGCTTTTTCACGTTTCAACACCTGGAAGTTTTATTTCAATCTTGGTGAAACGTGTGCCTCCGAAGAGGTCTTTCTGCTTTATTGTGCCTCCGGGAGGAGGTCTTTTTGCTTTATTGTGCCTCCGGGAGGAGGTCTTTTCATTTCTGCCTCTGGGAAGATGTCTTTTATTTATCTTTAGTTTTTGGTTTTGCATTTCAGTTTTGGTGAAGTGAAACTCCGAAGAGCGGCTGTTGCACTTCAACTCTTGGTGAAATGTGCCTCCGAAGAGGGCTTTGCTTTGTTTTGCATTTCAACTCTAGTGAAGTGAAACTCCGAAGAGCGGTTGTTGCACTTCAACTACTGGTGAAATGTGCCTCCGAAGAGGGCTTTGCTTTGTTTTGCATTTCAACTCTGGTGAACTGAAACTCCAAAGAGCGGTTGTTGCACTTCAACTCCCAGTGAAATGTGCCTCCGAAGAGGGCTTTGCTTTGTTTTGCATTTCAACTCTGGTGAAGTGAAACTCCGAAGAGCGGTTGTTGCACTTCAACTCCTGGTGAAATGTGCCTCCGAAGAGGGCTTTCGATTGCCTGGAAGTTACTCTCTCATGGTTGAAGGGTCATGACTCCTCCAATCTTTTTTGTTCAGTAGAGAACTTTCTTTTTTGCGGCATATGCCTCATTAGAGGTCTTTATCCTCCGAAGAGTTATGCCTCCGAAGAGGGCTTATGCCTCCGAAGAGGGCTTTAGTTGTTCCTTGTCCACTTGCTTATGCCTTTTCAGCGATCCTCTATTTTTCTTTTCAAGCTCACACTCCCTTCTCTTACAAGTAATTTGTTTAATCCAAAGAAGTGTACCTCATTGCTAGGCAAGTTCGCGAGAACGGGCATAAGCTTCTTAATTGGATGTTTGTTTGTTCAAACGATCTCAATTTATTAGCAAGGGCCCGTTTTCGGTGAAATCATTGGCCGTTCAATTGAAGCACTTCCTATCTAGGATTTGAATTCGGGGCTTTTGTGGCTCGAAATTTGTTTGTTGAATGATAACAAGAATCACTTGGTCTTGTAACGCGCAAGTTTTATTTTCATTATCTGCAAAAATTTAAATCGACATCTCAGCAATACATTTAATGTACTTTTCATATCGAAAATAAAGCAAACATGTAATAATAATAAGGAACACAAGATTTATAGTGGTTCGGCCAAGAATTTGGGCCTACATCCACTTTATAGTCTTTCATTATTCACTTGCATCGGCTTTACAATTGCTTTCAATTACAAGAATCATACATTCATAATTTTTTTTTTTACAATATTTCAACGAAGCTTTCAAGTAAAATATGGACGCAAGTGATTGCTGTTCCAAGCCCTTGGAATTTGATCTCCTTTGACGGTAGTGAGTTTGAATGTGCCGTCAAGAAGCTTCTGACCTATGACATATGGTCCTTCCCAATTTGGCCCAAACACAGCTGTTGCCTTCATAATTCTCTTCAGGACTAGATCTCCAATTTCAAAGCTGCGTTGGCGAACTTTGGAATTGAAATGTCTGGCTACCTTTTGCTGATGAGCTGCAATTCTGAGCTTAGCCTCTTCTCTTTTTTCATCAAGGAAATCTAGTGCCTCAAGCTGTAGTTTTTCATTCTCTGCTTGATTGAAATGGATTCTTCTATGTGAAGGGACCTCTATTTCTACCGGAATCATTGCTTCTGACCCGTATGCCAATGAAAATGGAGTATGCCCAGTCGCAGTTTTGTGGGTGGTTCTGTACGCCCATAGCGCTAGTGGTAGCTTATCGATCCAACCACTTTTTGCTCTTTCGAGTTGCTTCTTGATGGTTGACTTGATAATTTTGTTTACTGCTTCCACCTGCCCGTTTGCCTGCGGATGAGCCACTCCTGAGAAGCTTTTTCGGATTTTGAATCGCTTGCAAAAATCTTGGAATTCTTCACTTTCGAATTGAGTACCATTGTTTGTAATTATCTTTTGAGGCACACCATATCTGCAAATGATGCTTTTAGTCACAAAATTTATCATCTTTTTAGAGGTGATCGTAGCAAATGGTTCAGCTTCGGCCCATTTAGTAAAATAATCTACAGCAACAATGGCATATTTGATTCCAGATTTGGCAGTTGGTAAAGGTCCTATAAGGTCTATCCCCCAGATTGCAAATGGCCATGGACTGACCATCTGTGTGAGCTCAGTGGAAGGTGCTCTAGGGATTTTGGCAAATCTCTGGCACTTGTCACATTTTCGGGAATAGTCTGCAGCATCTCGATTAATTTCTGGCCAAAAATATCCGTATCGGAGAACCTTTTTTGCTAAAGTTTGACCACCTAAATGATCACCACACTCTCCTCCATGTACCTCAGATAGGATTGTTTTGGACTCTTCCCTGGATATGCATCGAAGTAATGGCATTGTGAATCCCCGTTTGTATAATTGGCCATCCCGGACTATATAACGAGAGGCTTTCCTCAGTAGCTTCTGTCGTTCTTTTGAACTTTCCTGTAAAGAGCCATTGAGCAGATATTCTGTTATTGGAGTCATCCATGATTCTTGTTCTTGAGACACACTCATGGTCCAATCAATATCCATCTCATTAATGCTTGGAGCCGACAGGACTTCCACTGGAGTTAACCCCAGAAATTGAGCTTCGCCTGTGCTAGAATACTTTGCGAGAGAATCTGCCTTCGTGTTTTCTTCTCGAGGAATATGGCCTTTGACAAGTAGGCAGGCAGGTTTCCCCCTTTCGCTTGAAATTCCTTCTTACATATATATATATATATAACCTGGCAAACAATAAGCTGAGAATCACTGAAGATCTGTAATGCTCGGATGTTTAGCTCTTTAGCAACTCTCGAGCCAGCGATAAGAGCTTCGTATTCTGCTTCATTGTTCGTTGAAGGAAATTCCAATCTTAGCGCATAGCATAACGACCGACCTTCAGGGGTTTCAAGCACAACCCCGGCCCCAGAACAGTAGTCATTTCTTGCGCCATCAACATATAACTTCCACTGGATTGGGGAATTATGGATTGTTTCTTCCTCACTGTTACCCTTATCTGTGAATTCTGCGATGAAATCCGCTAAAGCTTGTCCGTTAATTGCTTTTCGGGGGTGATAAGTGATGTCATATTGACTGAGTTCAATGTTCCACTTTAGAAGACGACCCGAAGTCTCAGGGCGAAACAGGACTTGCTTTAAAGGTTGATCGGTGAGGACTCTGATAGGATGAGCTTGGAAATATTGCCTTAACTTCCTTGATGCAATCAGTAGGCAATAGGCGAGTTTTTCCAACTTGGAGTAATTCATCTCTGCTCCAGTGAGTCTTTTGCTGATATAGTAAACCGGATGTTGAATCCTCTTGACTTCTCGTATCAACGCTGCGCTTAGAGCATGGGATGATACTGCCAAGTATATAAGAAGATCCTCACCATCGCCAGGCCTAGAAAGTATTGGAGGCGTTTCCATATGGCGAATCAATTCATCAAAGGCTTTTTGGCATTCGGGAGTCCAATCAAAGTTTTTCTTTCCTTTCTTTAGAGCGTCGAAGAATGGGATGCATTTATCAGTAGCTTTGGAAATGAACCGACTCAAGGCGGCGACTTTTCCGTTGAGACTTTGCAATTCCTTCTTCGTTCTAGGAGCTTTGACTTCTTTTAAGGCGGTAATTTGTGCTGGACTAGCCTCAATGCCCCTAGCACTCACGATGAAACCTAAGAACTTTCCGGACTCCACCCCAAATGAACATTTTAAAGGGTTAAGCTTCATTCCGTATTTCCGAAGGACTGCGAACATTTCTGCTAAGTGTTCTATGTGATCCACTGCTTTCTTGGACTTTACTAACATGTCGTCGACGTAGACTTCCATAGTCTTGCCCAATTGCAGTTTGAACATAGCATTAACAAGTCTTTGGTAGGTTGCCCCCGCATTCTTCAGCCCGAAGGGCATAACTCTGTAGCAGTAAAGACCAACATCGGTGATAAAGCTCGTGTCCTCCTGATCTGGCTCATGCATCATGATCTAGTTATATCCGTAGTAGGCATCCATAAAAGATAACAATTCATGTCCCGCTGTTCCATCTACCAGTTGATCGATCCTGGGTAATGGGAAGCAGTCTTTGGGGCAGGCCTTGTTCAGATCTGAAAAATCGATGCACACTCTCCATTTTCCGTTGGCTTTCTTAACCAGCACTGGATTTGAAACCCAATTCGGATAGGTAGATTCTTTGATAAAGTCATTCTCCATGAGCCGATCAACTTCTTCTTTTAATGCTGTTAACCTTTCCGGACCTTGGGTTCTCATTTTCTATTTCACAGGCGTAAATTTTGGATCAAAATTCAGAGCGTGTACTGCAACTTCTGGGGATATTCCGCACATATCGGCATGAGTCCAAGCAAAAACATCCAAATTTTCTTTTAAAAAAGATATTAAGATATTCTGAATTGACACATTAAGTTGTGATCCCACATTCAACACCTTATTTGGGTCCTTCGGGTCAACAGGTACTGGTACAGTCGTTTCCACTCGTACCACTCTATTCTCCCCTGCACTGGCTTTTCTAGGATCCATCTCTTTTCGTGCTCCGCTGTGCTCGCGTCCGCCCTGTAATTGCTACAAGGTTGGTTCTTTGATGCGGACTGGGGTTGCCGCATCCTTTCCCATTTCTCTTTTCCTTGCCTCTCGCAGCTCAGTTAGATAACACTCCCGCCCGGCATTTTGATCCCCTTTTATAACTCCATTGTCTGTGGGGAATTTAATGGTGAGGCACCATGGGGCCTGAACAGCTTTGAACGCTGCAAGAGTTGGACGACCAAGGAAAACATTATAAGCGGAAAGTTCGTCAACAATTACAAAAGTTTGCTTGCGGACTACTTTTCTTTCTCCCTCTCCGAGTTCTACAAGCAAATCAATGGTTCCTATCGGCTGCTTTGGCTCACCAGTGAAGCCAGCAATTTTCTGTGACGAGGCTTGCACATCAGCCATAGGGATCTTCATTTGGTCGAATGTTTTCTTGAAGAGGATATTACAGGACGCGCCACAATCAATGAGAACTCTTCTGACAATAGCTGGCCCGATACCAGCCGAGATGACTAAGGGATCCAAGGTAGGAGCTTCAACACCTGTGGAATCCTTGGCTCTGAACACAATATCATCATTGAAAGTTCTTTGTTGATTTAGGGGCGCAGCATCTTTGTTGATTTAGGGGCGTAGCATCTTCCAAAACAAAGACATCTTCTTCGGCCGGTACATATTTCAAAGCCTGGGTATACCTTTCCATCTCACCCCAGCTCCTGCCTACTGGGTGAGGTCCTCCCGCAATGACATTGATAACAGGCCTTTCGGATTCATGCCCTATAGTCTTCTCACTTGTCCTGGGTTGATGAGCAGGAGCTTGTCGCCCCTGACAAGACGAAGCAGGATTGCTGCTATTCTTTTCCACAAATTGCTGCAGCTTGTTTTCCCTTATCAACTCTTCAATCAAATTCTCAATTGGCGACATTCATCGGTATCATGACCGGGTTGATTATGGAAGCGGCAAAACTTTCCGCTTTGTACAGCTTTTTTCTCGGTTCTTAGAACGGGAGGTTTAGGATAATCAACAGAATCTTTAGTGGCAAGGTAAATACGCTCCGGCGTGTCTGATAAAGGAGTATATTCCGATGGCTTGAAGGAACGAGGCTTCTTCAGATTTTTCTGTTTCTTCCCATCGTTATTTTCCCTTTTCTGTCCTACAGATTCATTCTTGCGTGGAGCAACAATATTATCTTCAGCTTTTTCCAATACTGCCTTTACCGGTACAGGACGGCTTTCCAAGCGTATGAACTCATCTGCTTTCTTGTAGAATTTTTCCAGGGAATTTGGTTCCTTCATGTTTAGCCATTTTCCAAATTCGCTCGACTTGTCGATGGCCCTCATCAGATAAGTTAAGATCATCCGTGGTTCTGCATTGTCTACCTCGGCCAGCGCTATATTAAAGCGATTCAAGAAAGATCTGATAGTTTCCCCTGGACTCTGTTCTAAACTTGACAACGACATGATATCTTTGGCTTTTGAAGCATATAGTCTGAACTGCTCCTTGAATTTCCCGGTTAGGTCAGCAAACTGATCTATAGACCGAATTGGTAGCTTGGTGAACCAAAGCAGAGCCACACCTTCCAAATATACAGGAAAATATCGACACTTTATTTCATCAGAAGCTCTGGCACCTGTCATGTGCCAATCATACTTATACAAGAATTCGTTCGGATCACTTGTTCCCTTGTAAGCTGGAATAGTTGGAGGGACGAACTTCCTCGGGAACTCAGCCTTTAAGATCCATTCGGTAAACGGGGTTTTACTTGGAGCGAAACCCCATTCTTTCTCGTCTTCATTCCTTTGCATGCTCTCTTTCATGATTTGTCGAACCATTTCAGAAAGATACCCCTCATCATTTTGAGCTTTAGATCCACCAAATTCAGGAAATGTCTGCTCAAAGGGGCTGGCAGCCCTCTCAGGAATGTTTCTTTCTTCAGCATCATGAACGTTGCCAGCAAAGTTCCTTTCATTACCCGTTGGTTGACGGTTTTCCCCAGGCAAATCGTTCAACTTATTCAAAATTAGGGCATTTTGGGCATTCTGAACCTCCAATTATGCACTTTGGGCGTTTATCTTCTGGTTCAGCCCTAAGATTACGGCATCCAACTCCGCTTTTGTAACCCCAACAGGTGGAGTGGCTTGATTAGGTACTGGGGAAGCGGAGGTTCCCTTTTGAATATTTCCAAATCTAACAGATCTACTCCTTCTCCCCGGAGCCATGATTTCAGATAAACTTCTAGTCTTCAGAAAGGTTCCTCCAACAAACTTTCGTGGAGCAATGACGATAATTCTCCTAAGTTTAGTTCTCAGTGAAAGCACCAAAAATGTTAACGCCAAAGTTTGAACGCTAACACCCCGGTGTGTTAAGTATAGTTGTGAAAGCACCACCCGTGAATACGGGAATCAAGAGATAACAATAAGTAACAGAAAATGCAGTAAATGAGCACAGAGTTTATAGTGGTTCAGCTTATGATCAAGCCTACGTCCACTTCAATTCTTTTTATTGCTGACTGAATTAGAACTTATTACAATCTCTTTCAATTACAATCTAATTCAATTCAAAAAGACAAGTAGCTAGAGAAGACTTCGTCGTGACAGAGTTCTTTGAATCCATGATTGAATATGTCGAATCTTTGTGCGAAGTTCGGTCTAAATGTCTTGCGTGAGCTTGAAGTGAGGAAGTGTAGATTGCTTTTAAGATGGTGAAGTCTCAATCTCTTGAAGAAAATGATTCCCCAAAAAGTCCCCTTCATGTTGGAGTTAGTCCTCTATTTATAGAGAATTCTAGGTAGAGGTTTTCGCCGAAGTCATGAGTCGTGTACGACTCATGGAGAGTCGTAAGTCGCACTCGACTCAAGGTTCAAGAGTCAGCAGGCAGTGGAGTAAGTGAAGTGGTACTGAGCTTTTCTTCATTCATCTGGATACAAGTCCTAACTCGTTCGCGAGTTAAGAGGTCACGGTTTAAAGTGAGGCAGCACTAAAATCTTGGCTCTGTGGTTTTAGGTCGTGTATGACTTAAACTAGGTCGTAAGTCGTCAACGAGTCATCTTATTATGGCATGGTATTGAACTTGCTCTCTAAGTCTTAGGTCGTAACGTCTTTAAGTTGTGGACTTTCTTAAGTCGTGACATTCCCTAAGTCGCTTAGGTCTTAATCCTGTTAGGTCGCTAGCTCCTTAACTCGTAAGCTTTTAACTCGCAGGCTCTTTAGCTCGTAGACTCCTTAACTCGTGTGCCTCCCCTGAGTCATGACATATCTTAAGTCGTGGATTTCTCTGAGTTGTGAGTCGCTTAGTCTGTCAACTCATTAAGTCGTTCTATCTTTAAGCCGTAAATCGTTCACCTCCTTAAGTCGCGAGTCGCATAATTCTTTAACTCGTGCATCTCCTCAATTCGTTGAGTCGGCAATCAGTTGAGTCTTGAAGTACCTTGAGTCGTAAATCCACCGAGTCGCTGAGAATTTTATCTGATGAGTCGGCCCAGGACTTAACTCGTTGACAAAACGGGGTTAACACTTAATTTTATTTAAAAATTAAGCTTTTAAATACATTACTATTTAACTTGCAAATTCAAGTTAACAAATCATTTAACTTCCATTTAAAAACCTTTTATAAAAGAACTTTATCAAAAATCAAGTTTAAATATTTGTTTGAAAACAAATTTACTTTTAAAAAGCTATTTAAATTTAAACTTATTTTAAAAACATTCAAAATTTAAAAACTTATTCAAATACCCAGATCTGAATTCAAGAAACTTGAATCCACTATTTATTTAAAACATTTGATTTTAAACTTTGATTTAAACTTGTTTTAAACCTTGATTTAAAACTCTTTATTACAAATCCAAATTTCATTTTAAAACCTTAAGATTCAAAAGTTATTTGAAAATTGAACTTGACCTTTGAATTTAAACCACTGTTTAAATAATGTTTTCAGATTTTAAAATAAAATTCAAAATCTAAAAAACTGTAAGGTTTTTAAAAAACCTGAAAGCCCATTTTAAATATTTTAAAACTTTTAAGATTCAAAGCCATTTGAATCTATACTTCATACTAGAATTAAACTTGTTTAAATCTATCATCATAACTTTTAAATTCATTTAAATTTGGTTTAAGTTTAAATTACAGATAGGTTTTATAAAACCTATAACAAATCAAAATCAACCCGAGGAAATAGCAAAGTGCTTCTAGTCTAAACCCTTATTGCTTCGAGTAAACCCCTACATTTACTCGAGTAAATTCGAGTTCAAATTCTCTACACAAACAAAGTTCACCAGAACTTCCAAAATGCACGGTGCACATGCACCGGCCATCTCCGGCCATCCACCCAGGCTTCAACACATCGTCGATCATCTCCATTCTCGATCACGATCACCAGAATCCATCACAACAACTCAAATCAAAATCGAGCAGCTAAATCAAAACCTGGAAACCAGACTGCATCTAATACCCAAACCTGTCAACGCCCCTTCCTCGAAATTCCGACCACCCGAGAGCCACCACCACTGGCCACAGCCTCGACGGCCTTCCCTCTAGCGATCCCCAAAAGCCCATGACACTCGATGCTCCAGAGAAAACAAAACAGAGCCAAATTTACCACCCAGAAAAACTATGTTTAGAAACTAAAAACCAAACACCACTGCCAACACCGCCACTGACCATCCACCGGTCATTTTTGCTGGCCTCTCCAGTCACCCGTCTACCTTCAGAGAGAAACTCATCCTCCCCAATCACTGGGATCACTAGTGATTCGCAAAAAATCCAAAACAGAAAAACTGAAAACTGTTCCTATATCCCATTGCTAAATAATATGATTTTTGTTTTAAAAATCAAGGCTTTGTTTAGGGATTCAGGTTATATATCTGAATCAACGAATTAACATGTTTGAAATCCTACTTATTCTAAGTTTGATTTGCTCTTATTGGTTTTACAGAGTAATTCAAATAAATTTTAACTTAATTAAATTTTTAAGCCTACTTTATGGTCTAATAAACAAGCTTTGTTAAATACTTAAACCTAGATATAGATTGGATCAAGAGAAAAGAAGTTTGACCAAACTTGCTTGAACTGGAAACAGACATGTTTAAGTGAAACAGACTTGTTTATACACATTCATACATTCAATACATATATGCATAACTACCTATACATATTCACATGCAACAATCTTTCATTCAGAACTCAACATGCAACAAATTAAACACTTAAGCTTTAGAAATGTTACTCACCGCAAATGAAGAACAGAGCAGGTTTATGTTGAAAGCAGTTTTGAATTTGTAGGCAACAAACTTGAAACTGAGACGCTCTTGAAAACTTAAATGCATGCAAAAGATTTGAGTTGAAGATGATATGCAGACGATTTCAGACTTGAATGTTTACAGCTGATTGAGTTGAAGAAGAATGCAGACGCCTTTGATTCCCAGATTTTGAATGATGCAGGCTTCAGATTTTTTTGAGATGGTGACAGGTTGATTTTGATTTTCATGTTTTCAAAAGTTACAGGTTTTCTTCGAAATTGTACAGGTTTGAAGATGGGTTATAGGAGATAATTTGCAGGCTTTGCATGTTTGAAGATGTGCAGGTTTGATCATATTCCACTTTTTCTATGAATAGATTTGAAAATGTGGATGGTTTGCATGCTTTGATCTCTGATTTTGGTTTCAAAGGAAGTTTTTTCAGATTTGCTTTGCGCTTTAGATTTAGAAAAAGAATAAGAATGAAAGAAGATTTGTTTATATATAAAAACTGAAATACTTATTAATAAAAATAAAAGAAAAAGCTAAATTTTAAAATGCCACTTGTCTTCAAATTTAACATTTGTCATATAGGTATGTTAATCAGTTAACACATGTCTTTTAAGGTAATTTAGTTATAATTAAATGTTAATTAGTATTTAGTTAATATGTTAAATTTAGTTTATGGCTAATGAACCAGTTATATGTTATTAAAGTTTTAATATAAGAATATGCTTAATTAATTAGTATATAAGGATATATATATGTATAGATAAATTTAAAAGGAATAAAACAACTATTTATATAAATAAAAATTATACAAATATTATAAAATCCAAGACAATTTAAAATATCTTTACTTTCAAGTTCAAAAACTCTAAATTTGTATTCAAATCAAATTCTAAAATTCAAATTTGAAACTATTTTTATTAAAATCTATTTGTTAAAAACAATACATTATAATATTTTGAAAATAACAAATTTGATAACTTTAAATAATTTATAAAAGAAATTGTTTCTTTATCAATAAATTATTTATTTTATCCAACTATATTTAAAAAGGAAATCAAAATAAACTTTATTGTTAGTTTATTTAAATTTAAACTCAAAATCAATTTAAAAAAATTAAATTTCTATCTTAATAATTTAAAACAATATAGTTATTTATTAAACAGCTTTTTTAAAGTTTAACTTCAAAAATAAAATCATAATTCCTAATTTTAGCAAAGATATGTATATTTAGAAAACAAGATTTATTTATTTATTAAATTTAAAACAAGGCTTATCTATTTGCAATATATACATATTCTATATACCTTATAAATAGAAAACAATTTATTAGCTTTTAAAAGATAAAAATCTATCAATTAAATTTTTATTCCATTACATTGTTAAATTAATTCCAATATTATTAACAAAGATCATCAAATCAATTAAATTTTTAATTCAGATTATTAAACTGATATTGCCTAAAATTCCGGGTCATCACATTCCTCACCCTTAAAAGTATTTCGTCCCCGAAATTTAAAACAAAGGTAATTTAATAATCACATTAAAGATTTACTTTTAAAACACAAGCATATATCAATCATATGCTAACAACCATAGCAACCAATTAATCCAATCAAACAAATTTAATATCCAGACAAAATTTTGGATAAAATTTCCTCGAGTTTCCTAAGTATAAATATCGGGATACTCGCTCAACAGAATCCAAACAATCAAAACTACGAAGCTACTGAGCTCCTACTCATCTAGATCTACAAAACTAAACAGGATATCAGACTACAAACATGTCTGACTCAATAACCAAACCTTCCTCTAGAACTGCTGGTTCCAAAACCAGAGATAGATCATATACGTACTCCCTCAGAGATGCATGAAACACATCGAATCCCAATTATCCAAACTGGCAATTCAATCCTGAAAACCAAACACTTATCCTCACAAGAACATAGAAAAGATCCAAAACACCGCGGAGCTAGCTTTCCAGTCTTACCAAAACTTATAGCTCCTTCGATCGGAGAAAATTAACCATAACCAAATCTCCGAATCCAGAATTCAAATTCCTCCGTCTCCTATCCACCAAACTCTTCGGATGATCCTAGACTACTTACATCCTTCCTGATCAGCTCAACCCTATGCTGAAGCCTCTCGAAACAAACAAAACCACTTAACTCAATAAAATGATCTTCTCACGATCAATCCAAAATCAAGAACACAAACTCCACTCCTTAAACATCAGAAGACTAAATCTTACTTCCCCTTATCCGGAAAAGACAAAACAAAAGCACTCCCAAACTGCTTCTGCTGCACAACTCTGATCCGAAGTAGATAAGAATGCTGATGATGAACACGAACAAAAACTGGACAACACATCCTAGAAATATGGTTCAACAGATCCATAAAGGAAACTCTAAAATTCCTCCGAAACCTGAGTTGCTTCACCAACCTCTATCTCTTGGAACCATCCTGCAACTAAACTGAGCCACTGGTTCCACTCTTGGAATCCTAGTCGATAAGAAAAACTCAATCTCCAGATGCGGACAAAACTCTGACTACCCTGGAGACATCCGAAAAATCTCTGACGACCCAAGAGAACACTCAACTATCGCAAGTCACTTTTGCGATCAACCCAGATTAATTTCCAATGAAAACTGTCCTCTCTTTACCCAACAGAACAGCTTATGCTGGCTTAGACAATCCATCAAAGAAACGGATCCACTATGCTACTTCTGATTCCACCTCCAGAAAACTACTCGGCCAGAAAACTTCCTGCCAACACAGAACTCTCCGAGCTGCAATGCCAACCGATGCCAAAAACTTTCTAATTCAATGCTCTTCGAGAAATTCGGACTTCAAAGCCAACCACCACATCCTGCTGATTCCAGCCACAACATCGAAGTAAACACACTTCCTCAAACTTGTTCCAAAGAAAACACCTTCGGACACATCCATAATCACTGCATCTCATCGTGCAGCTACAACTTCCTGAGGTATCAAGATACCATTACTCACTTCCGCCCAACAGACAGATCCAAACTCAACTCATCCAAATCTACACTTCAAAGATGGACTCTGAACCCTTTAAAGATTTCCTTCAGAGATCGATGAAATCTCTACACTCTGCAAAACTTACTCGAGACGGTATTAGGTCTGCAATCTCGACAGACACACTTCCAACCTCAAAGATCAAACTCCAACCAATGGTAGTTGTCGTGTTACACACACCACTACCTTATCTATCTTTATAACTTATGTTGGAAAACCCGAACAGTTAACCCAACAGATAGGTAGAAATAGATAAATATATATACATATACTTAAAATTACAAATACGCTCTATCAAGAAAGAAATCACTCCAAAGCCTAGGTATTCACTCAACCTATCGCTCTGATACCATTGTACCGACCCGCCATTCAACTCCACAAAATGACGCATCATTAATAAGAAAAAAAGGGATAGAGAATAAAAAGAAAGAGAAGAAGAAAGAAACAACACATCAAAATCTAAACAGCGGAACGAATAAATTATATTAATAACATAAGATATTACATAGTATCAACAACTATCAGAGTTACACAGATAATATAGCACATACTAGACAGTTATAAACACTTGTCTAGCTATTACAACTCAATACAACAAAGAGAAAACATGGGGATACCAACACAGCGGAACACTAAACATATCTACAACGCTGAAGCCTCCAAGCCTCTTGCTCCATTGCTTCTCCATAATTCGTCAAAGCTAACCTGAATCCCTTGGCTACTCGTAAAATTTGAGTACCCAAGAGTTTAAGAAAACAGAAGATAACCTCCAGGTCAGACATGGGTCAGGTGTGAGTAATAGGTTAAGGTTGCTTAACTTTTAAAAACCTTTGAAAAGAAAAGGTATCACGTAAGACTTTCCACACATAAACATGGAAAAGTTTTTACCTTACGCTAACTAAAACATTTGATAGGAAATCCAGTGATATTATAATAGGTCTAGGGTTTTCAAGTAAATATGAAATAGACGAAATTGTTACATTCATTAAATTCCAGCTACTAGCCACAAAAGTGGGTAATACAATCAAAACCGTTGGCACTTATTGGATTTTGGATTCCATATAATGGCAGGGCTACTGGGGTACCGCTCGTCACAGTACATGGCCTAGATCACCGTACCGAGGATTACTTCCAATCCCCTACAATACAAGGCCGGAACCATCCCTTACTGGACAGTCCCGAACAAGACAATCCCGCAGTTGGTGCGCATATCCAACTTCCTACTAAGCTGAATAAAAAGGGACCTCTAGATAGGGGAAAATCTCGTCATACTTGGGCATAACCCACTTAGCCTTGCTATGCCTCCCCTATTTTAGCCATTCCCGGTTGATGAGGCTTGAGGCTATGATTACCTTTATAGGACATATTTATCTTAGAATGCTCATTGTCCACTTGACGATGTTCTGAAAGCATTCAAGCCATAAAAGTTCGTTCCAGGTTCGAACGAAACCGAAGGCATTATCTCATTACACTCATTTTGGAATCACCCTTAGAGTTAACGACAATAACCCTTGCACTCTGAATCTTCGTCTCAAATCTGAAAGTACTACCCCATTTAACTCGTATTGGAATCACACTCAGAGTCTTAACGACAAATAGTCCTTACACCTCGAGTCTTCACTCTTTACTTGATATTCACGACCTATTGTTAATTTCGATCGATTTGGTTTTTAGATATCCAGATCTGGAAACCTGATCCTGGTCTCATCGAAATCCAAAGCGTATCTTTTAAGGCCAAGTTGTTTTAGAGTTTAAAACAATTCAATTTCATTATCTATATACACACAGATAGAAAATTCACATATCACAATAGTTAAACATCATTATCATCACAACAGATAATCCATATTACCAATATCATAAGATAATCCATATTGTCATCACAATGCAACTAATACATCCATATCACATAACATTACTTATCTCATTTCTGAGATTTCAAACCATTCAAGGCAACCAATATTATCCATTCATAAGCAATGATTAATAATCACACCAAATATAATTAATTTTGAAATGAATTAAATTAATTACATCATCTCTAATTAATTTAAAGTGAATTAAATTAATTACTACATCAATATAAATCTTGCTTACATAACCATTAATTAATTACAATTTAATTAATTAATGATCCTCTAATTAATCACCTTAATTAATCACCCATGATTAATTATCCTTTAATTACATTCAAGTAATTATCCTTTAATTAATTTCACAAATTAATTACTCTTAATCAAAAACAGTAATTAACCTTTAATTACTTCATTAATTAATTAACTATAATCAATTACATTGATCCTTAATTAATTACATTAATTAATTTCCCTTAATCACTTATTATTGATTAATTAGTCTTAATTAATCAATCTTAATTACATCATTAATTATATTAATTAATGATCTCAGTTAAACTTAAATTAATTACTTATTTAAAATAATTACATTAAGTAATTAATCTAAATTACACCATAATTATTAATCACCTTGATTAATCACATTTAGTAATTAACTATCCTTAATTACTTATCAAATTAATTACTCCTTAATTAATTATCTTTAATTTATCCCTTGATTAATTGTAAAGTAATTTAATCCAAATTACTTTCATTCTTAAATCATTTTCATTAATTACATCCAGTAATTATCATTAATTACTTCACTAAGTAATTATACTTCATAAGTTACATTAGGTAATTATTATAAAAGCATCCAGTGTTTAACTTAATTAAACTTAATTAATTAACTTAAACAAATTAAATTTAAACTTAACTAATTACATTAAGTAATTAATTCCTTAATTACTTCCATCAAGTAATTAATCTTAAAACAATTTTACAAATGATTACCATTAATTAATTAATTAAATTAAGTACTAAATTTAATCATATTAATTAATTGTTAAATAATCCTCAATTAATGACTTTCATTAACTATTAATCATTCTTTAATTACTTTTCTTAATTTACTTCTTAATTAATCTCTGAATATAAATTAATCTAAATTATTAATTTATAAATTAAATAAATAAGCCATTCCTTAATTATCTTATCCATTTAATCATTTTAATACCTTAATAATCTCTAAGATAATCCATTTCTTTATTAATGACTTCAATAATATTAAAGTGTATTTAGAACATTGCATTTTAAATTTAAATTCAAATTCCATTTTGAATTTAAGGTTCAAAATGATTATTTATTTAAATATTAACCAAATTTAAATTCAGTTTATAATCCTTTAAATAAATGTAAATAACATTTATTACTTACATATGAAACTTATATAAGAAAAGCCTTTAAACTAATTTACTTAATTTTATTTAAAAATTAAGCTTTTAAATACATTATTATTTAACTTGCAAATTCAAGTTAATAAATCATTTAACTTCCATTTAAAAACCTTTTATAAAAGAACTTTATCAAAAATGAAGTTTAAATATATGTTTGAAAACAAATTTACTTTTAAAAAGCTATTTTAATTTAAACTTGTTTTAAAAACATTCAGAATTTAAAAACTTGTTCAAATACCCAGATTTGAATTCAAGATACTTGAATCCACAATTTATTTAAAACATTTGATTTTAAACTTTGATTTATACTTGTTTTAAAACTTGATTTAAAACTCTTTATTAAAAATCCAAATTTCATTTTAAAACCTAAAGATTCAAATTTTATTTGAAAACTGAACTTAACCTTTTAATTTAAACCACTGTTTAAATTATATTTTCAGATTTTAAAATAAAATTCAAAATCTAGAAAACTGCCAGGTTTTTAAAAACCTGAAAATCCATTTTAAATATTTTAAAACTTTTTAGATTCAAAGCCATTTGAATCTATACTTCATACTAGATTTAAACTTGTTTAAATCTATCATCACAACTTTTAAATTCATTTAAATTTGGTTTAAATTTAAATTACAGACCAATTTTATAAAACTTGTAACAAAACAAAATCTACACGAGGCAATAGCAAAGTGCTTCGAGTCAAAACCCTTATTGTTTCGAGTAAACCCCTACATTTACTCGAGTAAATTCAAGTTCAAATTCTCTGCACAAACAAAGTTCACCGGAACTTCCAAAACGCACGGTGCACATGCACCGTGACTCTGGCCATCTCCGGCCATCCGCTAGGCTTCAACACATCGCCGATCATCTTCAGTCTCGATCACGATCACCAGAATCCATCACAACAACTCAAATCAAAGTCGAGCAGCTAAATCAAAACCTGGAAACCAGACTGCATCTAATACCCAAACCTGTCAACGCCCCTTCCTCGAAACTCCGACCACCGGAGAGCCACCACCACCGACCACAGCCTCGACTACCTTCCCTCTAGCGATGCCCAAAAGCCTATGACACTCGATGCTCCAGAGAAAACAAACAGAGCCAAATCTACCACCCAGACAAACTAGGTTTAGAAATTAAAACCCAAACACCACCGCCACTGACCAGCCACCGGCCATTTTTCCTGGCCTCTCCAGTCACCCATCTACCGTCAGAGAGAAACTCAACCTCCCCAATCACTGGGATAACCTGTGATTCCAAAAAAACCCAAAACTGACAAACTTAAAACTGCTCCTATATCCCATTGCTAAATAATATGACTTTTGTTTTAAAAATCAAGGCTTTGTTTAGGGATTCAGGTTATATATCTGAATCAACGAATTAACATGTTTGAAATCTTACTTATTCTAAGTTTGCATTGCTCTTATTCGTTTTACAATATAATTCAAATAAATTTTAACTTAATTAAATTTTTAAGCCTACTCTATGGTCTAAAAAACAAGTGTTGTTAAATACTTAAACCAAGATATAGGTTGGATCAAGAGAAAAGAAGTTTGACCAAACTTGCTTGAACTGGAAACATACATGTTTATGTGAAACAGACTTGTTTATACACATTCATAAATTCAATACATATATGCAGAACTACCTATACATATTCACATGCAACCATCTTTCATTCAGAACTCAACATGCAAAAAATTAAACACTTAAGCTTTAGAAAGTGTTACTCATCGCAAATGAAGAACAGAGCAGGTTTATGTTTAAAGCAGTTTTGAATTTGTAGACAGCAAACTTGAAACTGAAATGCTCTTGAAAACTTAAATGCATGCAAAAGATTTGAGCAGAAGATGATACGTAGATGATTTCAGACTTGAATGTATGCAGCTGATTGAGTTGAAGAAGAATGCAGATGCTTTTGATTACCAGATTTTAAATGATGCAGGCTTCAGATTTTTTTGAGATGGTGACAGGTTGATTTTGATTTTCTTGTTTGCAAAAGTTACAGGTTTTCTTTGAAATTGTACATGTTTGAAGATGGATTACAGGAGATAATTTACAGGCTTTTCATGTTTGAAGATGTGGAGGTTTGATCATATTCCACTTTTGCTTTGAATAGATTTGAAAATGTGGATGGTTTGCATGCTTTGATATCTGATTTTAGTTTCAAAGGAAGTGTTTTCAGATTTGCTTTGCGCTTTAGATTTAGAAAAAGAATAAGAATGAAAGAAGATTTGTTTATATATAAAAACTGAAATACTAATTAATAAAAATAAAAGAAAACGCTAAATTTTAAAATGCAACTTATCTTCAATTTTTACATTTGTCATATAGGTATGTTAATTAGTTAACACATGTCTTTTAAGGTAATTTAGTTATAATTAAATGTTACTTAGTATTTAGTTAATATGCTAAATGTAGTTTATGCCTAATGAATTAGTTATATGTTATTAAAGTTTTAATATAAGAATACACTTAAGTAATTAGTATATAAGGATATGTATATGTATATATATAAATTTAAAAGGAATAAAACAACTATTTATATAAATAAAAATTATACAAATATTATAAAATCCATGACAATTTAAAATATCTGTACTTTGAAGATCAAAAACTCTAAATTCGAATTCAAATCAGATTCTAAAATTCAAATTTGAAACTATTTTTATTAAAATCTATTTGTTAAAAACAATACATTATTAAATTTTGAAAATAAAAAATTTGATAACTTTAAATAATTTATAAAAGAAATTGTTTCTTTATCAATAAATTATTTATTTTATCCAACTATATTTAAAAAGTAAATCAAAATAAACTTTATTGGTAGTTTATTTAAATTTAAACTCAAAATCAATTTAAACAAAATAAATTTCTATCTTAACAATTTAAAACAATATAGTTATTTATTAAAAAGCTTTTTCAAAAGTTTAACTTTAAAAATAAAATCATAATTCCCAATTCTACCAAAGATATGTATATTTATATAACAAGATTTATTTATTTATTAAATTTAAAACAAGGCTTATCTATTTACAATATATACATATTCTATATACATTATAAATAGAAAATAATTTACTAGCTTTTAAAAGATAAAAATCTATCAATTAAATTTTTATTCCATTAGATTATTAAGTTAATTCCAATCTTATTAACAAAGATCATCAAATCAATTTAATTTTTTATTCATATTATTAAACTGATATTGCCTAAAATTCCGGGTCATCACAATCATTGTTTGTTAGAAACAAACATCCATTATTAGACACAATAACCATTTGTAATAATAACCAAGATTATCATATCTGGAAACCAATTCACAATATATTATCTTATAATTTATTGGAAAATAAAAGCTGGGTCACTTAATTCAACCTTTTGAAAACGCTTCTACAAATTCAGTATTTTATTTTCTAGTTTGAATCCATTTCTAGCTTATCTTGTTTATATAGTTCATATATCCAATTCCCGTTTGGTTGTATTTCTATAACCACTTAGTTCTTATTATTACTTTTGATTCAAAGAATACAACAACCAATTACCTTAATATATATTAGAAAACTTTTGCTTTATATATCAACATATAAAGTTATGTAAAAACTAATTTTAAAACCATTTTAAAATCTTTTTGTAAGAAAATAACAAATACGCCCTCAGATACACTACACTCAACTCATTCTAGGGTACCATTGATCATATCCTTAATGAGTAAACCCACCAGACCAAAGGTTCTCACTTAACCTTTTGCTATGATACCAAATGTATTGACCTAAAATTTTCGACCCTGAAAATTCCACGCAACCGAAAGCCCAGAATTTCAAGTTGTTAGAGAAATGAAGAAGAAGGTAGAAGAAGAATAGAAAATAATGGCATCTCGCATTCGCAGTGGATAAAATATAATATCGAATCATAGCATTTACAAAGAAAGCTGTAACTGTCAATTTACATTCAATACATCAGAGTACAATCATTCATACATAAACTGGACAGTTGTAACAACCTGTCCCAGACTATTACAATACAATCCAATACATAAAGGAATATACTACATACGTTCCTGCCTGCCAGCTTGCTTTCTGAGCTCCAAAACGTCCTAACCTGAAAATATGTAATACTCGGTCTGAACCGAGCATTACATCAAAGTAACACCCAGGTCAGGCTGGAAACCAGCATGAGTAAACCCATAAAATTTGAAAACACAGAATTATAAGACTTGTTTGAAAACCTGGGGTAACTCGTACCTCACAACGAGTTCTAAACTTATTAAAACCAACACTTATCTCACGAACAATCCCTAAGTATCCTTACTTAGTTTCAATAGTCCAGTTTACTTAAATTATTCCATTCCATCCTATTGATTCCATATCTCAAATCTATAAAGAATTACTGTAGATTTCAAATTGAAGTAGTTTCGGGTATTTACTAATACTCGACCCCGTCTCTTTGAATCCAATGTTGTTCTTCAAGCCAAATTGTTTAACTTTAAACAATACAATTTATATTCAGGATTTCACATTCACACAACAATTCATCTCAGATAGATAACCTACAATATCACAGTTCAACCAAAGTATCTTATATCACAAAGCATCACAAATCACATATCAAAGGTATCAAATAATCTAAATCATTTAATATATCTTAATCATCTATAAGAAAGTTAAATTAATTGTATCATTTCTAATTAATTTAATTGCTTTCAAATCCTGCTTACCTAACATTAATTAGTTATAACCATTAATTAATCATTTTTTTATTATCAATCAAAATTAATTATCCATAATTACATTCATTCACTAATTATCCCATTGGTTAATTAACCTCAATTAATTAATCTTTATTTATCAACCTTTAATTACTAATTAAATTAATTAACCCTTAACATATTAATCCTTTAATTACTTACATTAAATAATTATCATTTAAGTAAGTAATTTCTAATTACTTACATTAATTAATCTCTAATTACCAATTAATTAATCTCTAATTACCAATTAGTTAATCTCTAATTACCATTTAATCAATCTCCAATTAACCATTAGTTAATCTCTAATTACCAATTAATTAATCACTAAT
Source organism: Allium cepa (assembly GCA_030765085.1). Taxonomy (NCBI): domain Eukaryota; kingdom Viridiplantae; phylum Streptophyta; class Magnoliopsida; order Asparagales; family Amaryllidaceae; genus Allium; species Allium cepa. The sequence goes on along the minus strand of JASFAV010000027.1, from coordinate 292,464 downwards.
TACCAATTATTTAATCCCTAATTACCAATTAATTAATCTCTAATTAATTAATTTATAACCATTAATTTTTAATTAATTAATCTTTAATCAATAATTAATTAATTTCTATTTAATTAATTTAATTAATTTAATTAATCTTTAATCACCAAAGACCATAATTAACTTTATGATAAACCATTTATCTTTATCGATTACTTAGTGATCATTGACATATAAATTTAAATCTTTTTATTTAACTACTTAATTACATAAAAATTAAGTTTAAAATAACTTAAGAAACTAACTTAATAAATTTAAGTTAAACAAATCATATAACTTTCTTAAATCAATTATTTAAAAACATTTAATTTATAAAGTAATAGATTTTAGAAATATTTCAAACTAGATTCATTTTAAATTCTAAAACTTGCTTTTACTTAAATTTTAAGACTTGTTAAAACATTTACTTCGGGTTCAACCCCCGAAAACACACGAGCCTAGACCCCAGAAAAATCCACTTTCCTTTTTTTTAAACTTAGTTTTAGTTTTAGTTCAAAATCTGTTAACATGGATAACACTCACGAACCTCTACCCGTGTCCATATTCGATTTTCTTCCCACTTACCCAAGATTTTCCTCGAGACCCAACCCTTCTTCCCAAACTACTAACACCCAAACCATTGTCATGCATGTGCACCGATCACCAAAGCCATTCCGATCATCGTCGGTACTCCCCACATGTCGTCGACCGTCTTCGCACAATGACTGGCCACCCGAATCATCGAATCTAACTCGAAAACAAAATCGAGCTATCAGGAACAACTGGAGCAAAACCGATCGACCCAAATCCCCCTCGTCCTGATGACTCCGACCACCAGCAACCACGAAACCTCGTCCACACCTTCGTCAGCCATCCCTTCATCATTTCCCCAGGTCTGATGAACCCCGATGCCCTAGAGACGACGCAGCAAGTAATTTTCTGACCTTGAGCCAAACCTGAGCCAAAACCTTACTCCGACCAAAATCTATCGCCACGTTGAAATAAAGAGCCACCTACCATTTTTCCTAAATTTGCCATATTCCTTGCTCTCTCCTGTCATTAAAACGAAGCCTCTCCACCCTCTAATCACTAGCAAAGCCTGAAAATCCCTTTTTTGATCAACCCGCAAGCTTACTCGAGTTACTGACTTAAAAATTGAGATCTCACTTTTAAAATTCATAATTTTTGAAAGCAAACAAGGTGGTGTACAAAAAACAGAAAACATTACATTTGAATTTTGTATATTTTTAGTTTTTACCGTGTTTTCCCAAATTTTCCAAAAATCTATATACTAATTATGCCTAAAACTATTTTTAGAATTTAGATCCTACAAATTTAAACAACTTTTTTTTGAACAACAAGGTCTAAAAGAATTTAGAGGTTAAGATCCTTATTTTTGAAAGGTTTTTAAACATGTAAAAAAAATAAGAACATAGCAAGTTTCCTTGTTGTCAGACATGCACCGTTATATCACCTGTATATGTACGTTCAATCTCATCTATTCAACCATTCAAAGCATATTCATACCATAACATTCAAGGATTCTCACATCCAACAAGTTTTTAATAGATTAAGTTTCAAGTTGTTAGTTTACTCACCTATTAAATGATGAGCAAAGAAGTTTGAAACTGGGCATTTTGAAAGCTTGAAAACTGGAATTTGAAAATGCTTTTGATCTCTTTGAAGCTTGTTGTTTGAACTGGAAATCTTTTGAAACTGGAAACTTGAAAATCACTTTAGGTCTGAAATTTGGCTGTTAAGATGATCTAAGCTTTGATTTAGTTGAATATGCTCTTGCTTTAAATCAGAGATGATCTGGTTTTAAATTTGTAAAGGGTTATTGCTTTTTGAATTTTCTGGTTGGATTTTTTTATAGGCTACTGATTTTCTCTAGTTTAAGTTACGGGTTTTTTTCTTTGAGTTTTGAAAAATGAAGATAGGAAAAATGATGGAGAAGAGGAGATAGATGTATATATAGACTTAATTTATGATTTTAAAATAAAAGAAAATAAACGAAAATGGTGACACTTGTTAAAAATAGTTTAAATTTGTCATTTGCATATGTTAATATCTCAACACCTATATAATGCATTATTTTATATGTTTTTAAATGTTTTCATAAAACTTTTATATTTAATTTTCTATGTAGTAAATACATTTCTTAATTTATATAAATAAAGTCCTTTGAAGAAAATAATATAAAACAAATTATATAATAATAAAATCATAAAAATTTTATTTTTAAATCCAATTTATTTTAAGGTATTTATCTAATTGATTTTCAAACTCAAATTCAAATTCAAATTTAAAACAACCCATATATATACATATATATACAACACATAAATTATTTGTTTGGAAATAATTATTCTATTTAAAATCTTATTTGTATGTATACACACACATAAACAACCAATTATTATTATTTTTAAAAGAATAATTAGTAATTTGCCAATTTTAAATAATTTATAAAATAAGATATCACATTTTATTTGTTTGAAATTTCGGGATATCTCAGAGCCCTTCTTCTAGCGCCAAAAATATCAACGATTTAATTGTCAACATCCAAAGGAGTATTGAACTGAGAGAAAATCAAAAGAAGAACCATTTAGAAGGACTTTGAAATAGCTTAAATTGACAAAACTGTGATTCGATGCTGTTGTCTTGTGTACAGACTCTTTCGTAGGGATCAAAGTGGATTCTATCTTAGAAAATTCATTCAAAAGGACTCCTTCCAAGGTGTCGATATGGCGGCTATGAAAGGAGCTCTTATGAAGAAGTCCTCTCAAAAGACTTGATTCAACATTTATAATGAGAACCCCTTCAAAGGTCCATTACCTTTCGAGAGCATTCAAAAGTCGATGTGTATATGTTTGAGTGAAGAGTAGATTCAATTATGCCATAGAGCCTCGTTTTGGAAAAAATACCATAAGTCCAATGGACTTAGTGATATTCGAATTTTAATGTTACATTAAGTTGGTGTCGCTAGAGCTTTAATTGTAATAACAATTTGAATTAGAGTTAATATATCCAAATTGGTTCTATGACATAACATAAGCTTTAAGAAGATAAGTGCATAACAAGTGCAATTGGTCATTAAGCAAGTTAATGCCGAAAGTATTGATCTCATATTCGAATTCAATATTCATAGGCTATCAAGCATCCATCCTCTAACAACTCAAAATAATATTATTCACGTAAGCATTGTCGATAAAATCCATATGTTCTCTCTTTCATTTTTCATAAAGGGATTACATGGAATAGAAGTTGTCGCCAATTTGATTTACGGTTACAAGAATTTGATTGACCAAGGAATGTATGAATGAACCACCTCCCCTAATTTTTACCCCTAAGGTCGTATTTATGGAGGCAGGTTAGACCCTTTGCATCCATCCTTCCACTCTCACAGTTTCGAAGTTGCTGCTAAGTACTTAAGTCTTTTGGCATGTTGGAATGATCCTTTCGTCTCTATCAAAGGCATGTTATTGATAGGTATTGATCTGACATTCATTAATACTTCTTACATATACTTCTAAATTCTTTCAACACCGTCGAAAGGTTTGCTTTTGGGTAGCGAATGGATTTTGGTACTTTACTGTACTGTTTGAGTATAAACGGAAGCTTTTCTGACTCATTTGTCATCTTTGAAACCTTGCTTCGAAGTTGGAGTGTGTTATTTTGATGTAAGCAGAAGCTTATTTGGATTGGTTCGAATGGTGTAATGGTGGTGGAAGGTTGTTATTGAAGGTAATCTCCATAACTATTGAGGGAGGCTAACATTTAATGCTTGTGGAATCCCTACTGATGCTTGCAAAACTCCTTATAGTGCTTGCGAATGGGAAGTGTTGGTAGATTTTCTTTCGAGGAATGTATGCAGTGGAGGAACCAATTGTTTCGAAACCTCTGATCTATGAAGAAGGGGTTGTGTTTGGTAGAAGCTCTTACTTTCATCTCACATAGAAGTGTCCAATGCTTGCAACACCAATCTAATTTCCTTCGAAAGCAATTTTAATTCTGCCTTCCCTTTTGAACCATGGCAGAACCCATTTTCAATACCTCAGAAGCCCCCATGATGAGTTTATTTTTGTTGCTTTCGTAAACCTTCTTTCAACACTTACTGAATCCTTCTTTTAGTGCCTTCGGAAGTCCTCTTTCATACCTTTATTCTTAATTGAATTTTATGGTTAACACAGGTTGAAACTAAATTTTCAAAGTGTCACTTTTGAAGGAGGGAAGCGAGATTCTTGGGTCATACCATTTCTCAGCAGGGCATCATAGCAGATTATTTAAAGTTGGTAGTGGTTCAAAGGTAGCAGCACCGTCAACCAACTTATTGAATAAGAATTAGGCTTTTGTTTTGGACACGAAGTGTGAGCATGTGTTTGTGAGTATGAAGGAGAGGTCAATGCGTGCATAAGTTGTTAACCCCGTTTCACCCGTGAGTTAAAGAGCACACTAGTTAAGGAGTCTACGAGTAAAGAGCCCACGAGTTAAGGAGTCTACGAGTTAAAGAGCCTGCGAGTTAAAAGCTTACGAGTTAAGGAGCTAACGACCTAACAGGTCAAGACCTAAACGACTTAGGGAATGTCACGACTTAAGAAAGTCCAAGACTTAAAGACGTTACGACCTAGCGACCTAAAGGAGTGACGACTCAAAGCACTAAAAGGAAGAGTCAACAACATTTAAGTCGCTGCTGACTTATAACTGCAGATAAGTCGCTCACGACCAAAGACTTGGAGACAAGTTCAATACCATGCTGTAATAAGATGACTCGTTGACGACTTACGACCGATGATGAGTCGTGTACGACTCATGCTAGCATAAAGGAAGTTGCATTTGGTTAACTCGTGAACGACTTAGAGCGTGTATCATTCATTCAAATGGGTGCATAACTTTGGACCAAGCCATAAGCTAAACCAAGTAGGTCGGCCGCGACCTACCATGAGTCATCTACGAGTTACGACTTATCATAAGTCGTGTATGAGTTACGACCTAACTCCGAGAAATGTCTATAAATACGACCCTAGTACCAACTAGAAAGGGACTTTTGGCTCATTCTTTGGAAGGACCGATACTCTGCTGCATTCCAAACCGACTCGACACTCAAAGCTTTCAAGACACGTAGAACGCTACCAACAACTTCAAGAAGGAATCTCATACATCCGAGATGGATTTGAAGACTTTCACTTACATTGAAGTTTAAGCTACTTGTTCAAAGTGTTTGGTAATTCAAAGTGTATTGTACTTGGGAAGAATTGTATCAACTTGTAACGAAATCATCAATAAAGATATTCAAAGTGGACGTAGGCAAGCTATTAAGCCAAACCACTATAAAATTGCTGTTGTTTACTGCTTTTTCGGCGGTTTTCTGCTTATACTCTGTTCCCGAATCATTGGGTGGTGCTTTCACAACTACACTTTACACACCGTGGTGTTAGCGTCTGATTTTCACGTTAACATTTTTGGTGCTTTCACTGAGAACATCGAACTCAAGGTATTGACATCATTGCTTCACCAAACTGTGAGGAAAGAATTTCCGTTAAGACCAGAAGTTTAACAGAAATTATGGCTCCCAGAAGGAAACGTAGATCTGCCAGATCTGATGATGTTCAAGAGAACACCACCACTTCTCCTCCTCTGAGTCAGATAGCTCCAACTGTGGGAGTTACGCGAGCGGAATTAGACGCTATGGTTTTGGGATTGAATCAACAGTTAAATGCTCAAAATGCACAATCAGAGGCCCAAAATGCCCAGAATGCCTTGATTATGGATAGGTCAAACGCCCTGCTTGAGGCAAGTCACCAACGACAGGATAATGAAACAATCTATGCTGAAGATGCCCATGACCCCCAAGTGAAAGATATTCCTCAAAAACTATACAACACCGCTGCAGGGGCACCTTCTCAAGCTGAAGGGTCAAGGCCACAACCAACCTTTCAAACTTTCGAAAGGGCAGCTAACTTCTTACAGGCAAAGTCTCAAAACGACGAGGAGTATCTATCAGGGATGGTTCGTTCAATCATGAAAGAAAGTATGCGGAGGCATTAGGATGAAAACGATTGGGGATTCGCTCCGAGCAAAACTCTGTTCACTGAAAGGATTTTAAAGGCGGAATTTCCCAGGAAATTTGTACCTCCTACCATCCCAGCCTATTGAGGGACAAGTGACCCTAACCAATTTCTATACAGATACGATTGGCATATGACCGGGGCACGAGCATCGGATGAGATTAAATGTAGGTATTTTCCAGTACACTTAGAAGGGGTGGCTTTGCTTTGGTTCACCAAGCCACCGGTTCGATCCATAGATCAATTCTCCGATTTAACCCAGAAATTTAAAGAACAATTCAGATTGTATGCGTCAAAGGCAAAAAATATAATGTCATTGTCTAGCCTAGAACAAGCACCCGGAGAACCCATCAAGTCTTTTTTGAACCGTTTTGATATAGCTTTAGCCGAGGTGGACAACGCGGAACCCCGAATGATCTTAACATACTTAGTGCGGGCCATCGACAAGTCGAGTGAATTTGGGATGTGGCTCAAAATGAAGGAACCAAACTTGGTAGCCGAAATCAAGAATAAGGATGTCATCACTAACAAGAAAGAATCTGGAAACCAGAAAAGGGAGAGTGATGAAAGAAAAAGGCAGGGAGATAAGAAAAAACCTCGACGTTTTAACCCTTCAAATTTCAACCCCATAACTGATACACCAGAAAAGATCTTCTTGGCAACAAAAGATGTTGTCAAATACCCTAAACCACCTGAGATGGGGAGAGGTGCAGTGCAAAATGGGAAATTCTATCGATTTCACAACCAACCCGTTCACGATACTGATCAATGTCGCCAGTTAAGGAATGTGATTGAAGAATTGCTGAAACAGAATAAGCTTCAACAGTATGCGAAGAAAGACGGAATTGACCCAACCTCGTCCACTCAGGTGCAACCATGTCTCGTTTATCGGTCCAGCTCAGGTAACAGAACTACAGAGCAGGAATCCAAGAAGCTTGTCATTGACTAACATATGAATCCCAAAATCATGGAATAGCATTCATTTACACCCATATTTTACTTAATAGCATTGCTTAACTTTGTAAAATGATCATGGAAGTATAACTCCTATGCTGATAACCACTCTGAGTTTGATGTGAATCAATAATGAGCAATTATAAATCTTGTATTCTTTAATACCATTGAAATGCCTGTATCATTTCGATATGCAAATATTACTAAAAAATATCGATTTAGTATGGCAAGCTATCAGAATAAAGCTTGCTCATCCAACATATCACAGAGCGAAGTGATCCCTACAAATCACGGAGTAAACAAATGACAAGTGACAAATGCACTGAATTCAAATATTTCGAAAGAAGTGCAATTTGCAAACTATTGAGGATTCCACCAAAGAGGGCACCTTCCTAATAGGGATATTATGAGCCTTTGCTAACCAACCACGATCGTTTGTGTAAACGAACATCTGGCGGAGCAACATGCATCTGCCTCATGGACCCACTCAGCAATAAGGCACATTTCTCTAGCAAAGGACAAATGAAAAGAATGGGACATGTGCTTGATGTTATGGTGAGGGATTTATAAGAAGCGCAGGGTATAAAGACACAAGTGCCAACAATACTCTTCGGAGTCCAAGTGCTTCTCTTCGGAGACCCAACGCTACTCTTCAGAGTCCAAACGCTACTCTTCAGAGTCCAATGCTACTCTTTGGGGTCCAACGATACTCTTCGTAGTCCAAGTGCTTCTCTTCGGAGACCAAGCGCTACTCTTCAGAGTCCAAACGCTACTCTTCAGAGTCCAATGCTACTCTTTGGGGTCCAACGCTACTCTTCAGAGTCCAAGTGCTTCTCTTCGGAGACCCAACGCTACTCTTCAGAGTCCAAACGCTACTCTTCAGAGTCCAATGCTACTCTTTGGAGTCCAACGCTACTCTTCAGAGTCCAAGTGCTTCTCTTCGGAGACCCAACGCTACTCTTCATAGTCCAAGCTACTCTTTAGAGTCCAAATAAAAGACCTCGAGCGGGTCCAACCAGAAAAAGAGAGATCTTTCTCGATACAAAGTGGCGGAATGATCGGTCGATACACTCCCGTAAATCCGTCCAACCGAGAGAAAGAAACTCCAAACTTCCAGGCAGTAACCCAGCTCAGAGGCACACATTTCATCATCGGTCGATACACTCCCATAAAATGAAATGTGAAAAGCCCTCTTCGGAGGCCCGCTTCCCAGCGAACAGGGAAAAATAAAAGCCTCTCCCATGGTGCAGAAACCAAAAAGACCTCTTTCCAGAGGCACAACAAACAAAAAGACCTCTTCACAGAGGCAGAAATGAAAAGACCTCCTCCCGGAGGCACAAGCAAGCAGAAAGACCTCTTCAGAGGCACACGTTTTACCAAGATTGAAATAAAACTTCCAAGTGTTGAAACGTGAGAAAGCCCTCCTCAGAGGTGTAATTTTTCAAAGGCACACTTTAACTCTCAAAGGAAGAATGATCCACCTATTCTGGAAAATTCTCTTCCTTAAAAAGAAGTTAAAGTACCCTTCAGATACCCGCTTTACCACATAGAAGAATTCATTCAGTAAAATGTGTATATGCACAAAAGAAAAAGTGATATCTTCGAAGGATGAAGCTTAAAAACTTATTTGTACTCTGTTTTTTAACAAAATAATATTCCTCCAAGTACGGAATAATTATTCTATAAAAAATGAAAGTACAAGTTCCTCATAAAGTAGAGTATTGCAATGAGCTTATGGTATAGGGGCAACATTGTATAACTACATCGGTAAAATTGCGCTCGAACAGTATACTACAAGCTCACTACAATATCGTGCAAAGAAACTTGTACAAAAGTGAATAATAAATGCATTCTCAAATTCAAACAAGAAGTTTGTACAAATAAAGGATCATTTTATTTAATTCTGTTACAATTTCTTACAGATACAAGTTTCGAAATAAAGAAAACGGGGGCCGGTACCCGCACAATTTCCGGTCAGTACATGCAAAAAGCAAAAAACGATATGAAAGCCACAGAACCAGAGCCATCATTTCTTCTTCCGTCCACCTTTTGAGCCCGCACCTAGCCGGATAACCAACTTCTTAGGCCGGCTTGTAAGAATAGGGGATGAAGGAGAAAGGGGCTCAGTCGGACTTTCTTCCGTTTTTTCTTCGCCAGTTGAAGATCTCTTCTTCTTCTTGGAGACTCCCTGCTTTCCTCTCTTCTTGGAGGAAGACCCACTCCCTGGAGAAAGAAGTTTAGCTAATGGTTCATCATCGGAACCAGTCGCTTCTGGAGTCTTCTCACTCCCTTCAGTTTCTTCTCCTTTGTGTTCTTGTGAAGCAATGAGATCGTCCAAGTCTTGAAGTGCTTCTATTTGCTCCTCTTGTGATCCCGGTTGCGAGGCGGAAGGAGGAGTCACCTGAATAGATGGAGGAGGAATAATTGGAGGTGGGGAAGCTTGAACAATGCCCGACGTTTTCTCTACAGAAGGAAAAAATTCAAGTCAGTAAAAAGAGGAGATAAAGGTTCGCTGAGATTTAAAAAGTAGTCAAGAAGCTCATCAAGCTCGTAAGAAACATATGAGCAGTCTACTTGGGCAAGATTAGCAGTAGGGTTACCCGTAGAAGTCGGTTTCCTGACGTCAACTTCGTAAGCCTGTGCCTCGGCACTCTCGTCGCCTTCATCTCCACCTTGTATGCTTGTGATCTCGGTGGTAACTTTAGTAGGAGATGGGGAATTGGAACTGGAACCGATGATATCAATTTCGGCTGAAGGAGAAGGTTGAATCAGAGTAGTTAGGATAGCCTTTCCTGAATGTTCCCCTACCACCATTTCGGCTCTCAATTTTGCAAGCTGTTCTCTCCCCCTGGCGAGAGCGGCGCGAGCATCATCATCGAGATAATGCTCCTCAAGAGCTGACTCAGCATAGCCAGCGCCTTTACTGCCAAGCATATCAAGTGCAGCCTCCCAAACTTCAGCCAGAATAATTTCATACTTGGGGCCTAGAAAGGCGAGGCTATCGCGCCCCAAGATGCTATGCAGGTAGAAGTCAATTAATGTTGAGCTGATGTTGGTCCTCGTTGCCTCGTGAGATTCTTCAGCTGCAATTTTGCCGGCAACGGCCTCATCACGCTCCCTTTCAGCTTTGGAAAGTTGAAGCTTAAGCATTTGAATCTCCGCCTCTTGGGAGCTGTTTTTCTTCCGAAGCTCTTCAATATCAGCACCATAGCCCTCACTAATTCTTTTTTGCACTTCAAGCATGTCTTCGGCCTCTCTTTGGCTGGCATGAGCATCTCTCACTTGTTTTAGGAGCACTTCTTCTTTTTGAGTATAGGAAGTAGAGGAAGTAGCAAGCTCTTGTTTAAGTTCCTCAACTTTTTCCTCGAGCTCTTCGTTGTAAGTAGCGATGCTCCTCATTTCAGTATCATGTTGCTCAAGAACCTTTTGCCATTCGGCTTTATCATTTTCCATAGTTAGCATGGCCACTATATTTGCACGATTATCCCTTGGGAGCTCGTCAACAAGTTTTTGCCAGTTCGACATCCTTTCAATATCAAGCTTGACGGCATCGAGATTTCGTAACATGGCAGACTTGTCAATGGGGACCAACTCAAAGTTGAACCTCACTCCCTTTAGGCACCACTGTGGAAACCGGCTTTGCAAAGTGGCCGGGCCCGGTCCAACTTGGAATTTAGGCCTGCTAATTATTGTTTGAATATCTGTTTTCCCAAGAGCGGGAGAGCCATAAGGAATGTCAAGCGAGGCGGGGGCAGTAACCTTTTCAGGAGTTGTAGAGGTGTGCTTCTCACCATGTCGGGCTCGCTTGCTCGAATCTTCAACCATATGACTTTTTCCTCGGTCATCATGGGATTTTCTTTTATGGGAATCGTCGCCTCTCTGCGAAGAATCGTGGCGCTCCTCCCTATCTCTTCTTTCGTAACCCTCCTCTTGAGCCCTCTTCTCTTGAGCCTTTCGGGCGGCTCTTTCTTCATCGGATTCTCTGTAAGAGGGGAGGTAGCGCCTATAATCATATTGGCTACGCCTCCCGTAGCGCTGGAAGTCATCATAGTTGGATCCACTGCGTCCCATCGGAGGATCTGAAATAAAAAGAGATAAATTTTAGAATTCTTCAAAGTACAAAAAGTCAGAAGCATAAAAGTGTCGAAAGATTCTAAGTGTGTGTAATGTGCAAACTACGCTCATCGAACTACGAACCACTCTTTGATTATGGAGTAGTTATGGGTGCAGAAGTTAGCATCAACTCTTGAGTTGACGGGGTCTGTTGCATAATAGAAGTCGCCTCGACTACTGAAGAAGAAACCCCGGTAGTAATAGGATCATCTTTAAAGATCTCTTGCGAGGTGGCAAAGAGGTCGCTCAGCCCTTTGAAAGCGTCGTCCCTGCTCTGCTTAGCAGGGCTGGTTTTCTCGGCTTCTTCGTCACCAGACTTCTTTGAATGCGAAGGAGAATCCCGAGGCTCTTCTTCTTCCGTGACCGGGGCAAGTTTGCCAGATAACCCTGCGACATCAACAGAAGTGGAGCACTTCACTAGAGAAGCCTCAGAAGCAGGTTCTTTTGGTATGATGTGTCAGTAGAAACGGGGGCATCCGACGCTCTAGCCGGAGAGTCTGGGACTTCGTCGGGGTGTGTAGAGCGAGAGGTATGCAAAAGCCCGTATTGGTGCAGAAATTCATCCCTCAACAAGAATTTTACACTTCTTTCTTCCGTGGCCACGGCACTCAGTCTCTCAGAAACTTGCTTATGGCCTGGATCTCTAGATAGGGAGGGAAGCGTGGAAAATAAAAAAGAAGTGGAGTTAACACTTAACAATTCAGTCTCGCAAAAGTCGGATAACAAATGTAGTAAGAATGGTTAATCTTACTTCCTTCCCTCCATACAGCGTAAAACCCCGCGGGACAACGAACATAGAAAAATTGAGTCAAAAACCCATGAGCGCTGTCAGGAAGACCGATGATCAATTTACGATTTCGAGTACTTCTCATGACAGTAATAGAGGGGTGATCTTTAGTCCTGGTGAAAGTGCATAGGAAGCAAATCTCGTCAAAGCTTGGGAATCGATCAAGCGTCCTCCTAAACAGTACACACAACCCCATTAAAATGGCATAGCCATTGGGGTGTAATTGGGATGGGGCGATGACCAATTGACGAAAAAGTTGTTGGAAAAAGTCATTGAAAGGAGGAACGCCCCCACTCAGGCACATTTGTCGATTGACCGTTACAAAGCCAGGGGGTGCTATGTCAGCAGTGTTACTTCTCTCGCGAAGAATGGCATCTGATTCAGCAATGCCAAACTGAGCACACAACTGGCGAAAAACTTTGTATGATAGCGTGGTAGGGGCTCTTTCGGGAGGATTGACTAGTGGAGCCGGAATAACAGTTGCCTCTCCAGTCTGAACTGTTGTATCTTCTTCCTGAGAAGTCATTCTACACAAGCAACTGGATATTCAAATGTGAAGGTGCACGTTTCCTAAAAGTGTGAAGTGTCATGCAGAACTAATAAAAATAACAAATAAATATAACTGGAATTAAACTAGTCGACGATTGATCGACTACAAAATTTCAGAACTTGTTAATCTAAAGTTCGAGCATAATATTAGTGCAGGCTGGTCAGTTTCAATTCACTATTTCAGTGTTGCTTTAATATTTTACTTGAAATTGATGAGTTGAAAGAACTTCGTTCACACAATTTATTTAAGTTAATTATCTGTTATTAACTAATCTGTCATTTGATGCGTGCAGTCAATGGCAGTATATTCGTCCCGATTTTCTGTAAATGTTGTATTGGACAGATTGTTAGCTTGCAAGTTAAAGTGACATGTGAATGAATACAATAAAGTTGAACAGTTCAAAGTCCATGCAACGGTTCAAAGTACGAACAAAATTCATACAAGTCATGATTCGCCAACGACTCAAAGATTTTCCTTTTAATTTCTGATGGGTTAAGTCAGGCCATTGGTTTTCTGGCTAACTTGCCCACGACTTAAGGATTAAGGGGCGAGTCAGTTTAGGCTGCTTCAATTTTAAGTCAATGAAGTTCTAAGTCGGCAGTGGTTCGGGTCAAGGTCGTGAAACAGAGGAAGAACTCTAGTGGAAAAGCAGTAAGAAATTTCCTAAGTACTAACACGGCCACGACTCAAGATTTCAAACTTTAACTCGGCTACGATTCATGGCTTGAGTCGTAAAGGTTGCTATGTCGCAGAGAATACTTGGTCGCATAAGACTGCTGAATAGTACTCAGAACAACGATTCATTCCTAACCCGTTAACTTCTTCTCCTAACCCGTTAGTCTTTTCTCCTAACCCACAAGCTTTCTTCTCCTGACCCATTAATCCAGTAACTTCACAGTCCTCAACCTTAATCTTATCACACTACGAAATTGTTATAAATCGCGAGTTATCCTGAATCAAATCAAAAAGCCTTAAGTCCACCGATGATCCATGCAGCAGTATTTGCATGGCTCAAGGATGTAAATCATGGGCAGAGATCGATGATGGTGACCGGCGATTGGGGAAAAAGAGAAAGTTGCTTACGTGGTGTGAAGCTAGAGATGGTTGGAAGTAAAATTGGGTCGAAATCGCCCTTGAAAGCTTGACGCGTGATAATAGCAGGAATGGCTCAGGGGATAAGTAATGGGAAGAGTGAGATAGGAGGAACGACTCAAGCATTTTATATCTGGAGGCGCTGGAACTCGAATCGGCGCGCCTAGGTTATGATGAGTTGAAGCACACGACTTACGACTTAAGCGTGTGCTTCGAGGGGCAAATGTTAACCCCGTTTCACCCGCGAGTTAAAGAGCACACGAGTTAAGGAGTCTACGAGTTAAAGAGCCCACGAGTTGAGGAGTCTACGAGTTAAAGAGCCTGCGAGTTAAAAGCTTACGAGTTAAGGAGATAACGACCTAACAGGTCAAGACCTAAACGACTTAGGGAATGTCACGACTTAAGAAAGTCCACGACTTAAAGACGTTACGACCTAGCGACCTAAAGGAGTGACGACTCAAAGCACTAAAAGGAAGAGTCAACAACATTTAAGTCGCTGCTGACTTATAACTGCAGATAAGTCGCTCACGACTTAAGACTTGGAGACAAGTTCAGTATCATGCTGTAATAATATGACTCGTTGACGACTTACGACCGATGATGAGTCGTGTACGACTCATGCTAGCATAAAGGAAGTTGCGTTTGGTTAACTCGTGAACGACTTAGATCTTGTATCATTCATTCAAATGGGTGCATAACTTTGGACCAAGCCATAAGCTAAACCAAGTAGGTCGGCCGCGACCTACCATGAGTCATCTACGAGTTACGACTTATCATAAGTCGTGTATGAGTTACGACCTAACTCCGAGAAATGTCTATAAATACGACCATAGTTCCAACTAGAAAAGGACTTTTGGCTCATTCTTTGAAAGGACCGATACTCTGCTGCATTCCAAACCAACTCGACACTCAAAGCTTTCAAGACACGTAGAATGCTACCAACAACTTCAAGAAGGAATCTCATACATCCGACATGGATTTGAAGACTTTCACTTACATTGAAGTTTAAGCTACTTGTTCAAAGTGTTTGGTAATTCAAAGTGTATTGTACTTGGGAAGAATTGTATCGACTTGTAACGAAATCATCAATAAAGATATTCAAAGTGGACGTAGGCAAGCTATTAAGCCGAACCACTATAAAATTGCTGTTGTTTACTGCTTTTTCGGCGGTTTTTTGCTTATACTCTGTTCTCGAATCATCGGGTGGTGCTTTCATAACTACACTTTACACACCGGGGTGTTAGCATCTGATTTTCACGTTAACATAGGTGTTGACCAACCTAAGAGGGAAAGAGGAGATGATAATATACACCGATACTTTATGTACCATCTCGATGTGGTACTAATGAAAGGATGTAAGGTTATCGTCTATGTCAGTTGGCAGCTGAAACTGTATAATAGGAAGTGATCAACCAACTATTTGGAGTTGGCGGCGATAGTGTTTTCTCTATGGATTTGGAGGAACTACTTATTGGAAGGGAGGTTCGAGTTGTTCATGGAAAACAAATCTTTGAAATTCCTTTTCTTCCAAAAGGACCTCAACCTTTGTCAGCAGCGATGATTCGAGTTCTTAGGGTCTTACGACTTTAGCATTTCATATACATCTCGTTGTGCTGATGAACTAAATTAAATATGTTATTATGGATATTTCATTAAACTTAATTCAATAAATTGAATTTTTGGATTTTATTTGACAATAAAACAAGGACATTTATTTTAAATTCAGAATTAAAACTAGATTTGTTTATGGATTTAAAATTTATTTAAATTTTTTATTTCTAAAAGAGAACACGATTTTGAATATTGAAATAATGTTAAGTAATAAATAATTATTTTGAAATTGTTATGAAGATAAAAGGCAGTATTTTGATAATTGAAAATTTGTTTCGAGTAAGAATAAAATTAGATTTATTTAATGGCTTGAATAAATTTTTGATAGAATAATATAATTTGTTTCATTTCAAAACACTATTTTAGCCACAAGGAAAAAATTGAAATTCATTCCCATTTTTTATTTTGGCCTATATCATTTTCTAGCCCTTAAACTCATGCTCATTATCTCAATGTTCATCCTAATCCATCCTCTTCCCTTATCTAAAACAAACAAGTTATCCCTCTTTAATAGAACCTAGTTCCTATTTCCCTTCTTCTACCATAATTCCTGCACACGGTAGAGAAAAAGAAAAAAAACACACGAAGGCACGATGTTAGGAAAGAGGGGAGATGCTAACGGCTTGGAGGGAGGCATGAGATGGGACGCTTATGCGCATGACATGACGAGGCGGGTAGGCATTTTATTTATTTTTTACAACCCGCATATTTTACAATTTGAATATTTAAATGATTTATTTAAATATAGGATCATTAGTTGGATTAAAGTCTAAAATGCTACTTTCTGTAAACAGCCAAATTAGGACTCGAGACAATTTCCATTGAGTTCAAAATGGAGTTTGCGACCTGTTTGAGTATAAACATTGATATGTTTGGAGTTGAGTTGAATTTCACTATTTTTTTATTGGGATTTGGGCTTGGGTATCAACCCACTAAACCAACACAATACCCAAACTTCTCGTCCAACTCCTCTTCATTCGTTCTATTATTTCCTAACATCCAAGCTAAAGGAAAATTGGGAGAAAGAAGAGAAATTAAAATTACCAAACCCTAGATTACTAGGAAATTCAAGATTCAAGCTCCAAAATCAAAGTTAAGCTTAGGTAAGCATCCTCTTCATCTTCTCCACCTCAATCTCTCTCTAATTTTCAGAAGTTCCTAAACCCTAACTTCGGAAATATTTGCTTAAGAGCTTAGATTAGAGCTTCTAGAGTTGAAATTAAAGAATGGTTGATCTTTCCTTTGTGTTTGAGCTTTTTATTCATTGTTTTTGAGTTTAAAGGTGAGTTCTTGAACTCACATCTATGTCTATGGCTTTCATTGTTGGTAGGCATGAATTCCGAACATCTATTTCAGGTTCAATTGCTTTTGATTTGAATTTGTTTAGTGTATTTTCCAATTATGGTATTTTGAAGTCAAAATCTTTAAAAATCCTATCTTGGGTTTTTGGGCATGTTTTTGTTAGTGTATCGAAGAGCCTATGGGCTGGGTTGTCGATTGGCATAAATCCTTAGCATCTATCGCTCGTCCGATCTCTTAAGGTTTGGATTTTTGCCCTCTTTGGGCTAGGTTGATTTTTGCCTGGCAAAAAAATCCAAATGTCTGGTTGAAAAATCCAGACGTTTGGAAGGGGTCCCTGGAAAAGACAAAAAAATAACACACACAGAAAAAATGGCAGAGCCAAAATCCAGATGTCCGATTGAAAAATCCAAACGTTTTGCTGAAAAATCCAAACGTTTGGAAGGGCTCTGGAATTAAAAAAAGAAAGGAGAAAAAACATATATATTTCCAAAACCTAGGGCCAGACATCTGGCTGTACCTACCAAACGTCTAGACCTGCTAAATTTTGCTTATTTTCGCTGTTTTTGAGTGGATTTCCAATTTTTATCGATTTTTGTTGATTCGGTTAGTTGTTGTCAATTATTATCGACTTTGATGACTTCATTTATGGATTTTTGTGAATATTCATTTGATTGGATTTGATATCGATTTTTATGGTTTGAATTCATGTCGTCGAATGTGAATTTTTGGTGGTTGATTGTTTTTACAATCATCTCTGTGATTTCACTTTAAAATACAAAGGTTTCTACACTCGTAGTAAATATTCAACCTCTTTCACAAAAATGATTTCAACGTTACTTTTAATACAAATCTAGTCTTTAAAATCGATTTTCAATCTATTAGTACATACAAACCTTTACCTCATTCGTATGAGAAATCTAATTAAATGACTTAGCAAAACAAGTGGTATAAAACGTTTGCGTTTTCTTTTTCAGTTAATTCTTCGACTTGTTCGATGAAATCTTATGACAATTTTCGAGTGGAAATCTACAATTTGTTCATAAATATTTAAGTTAAGCCAGTGGTTATGGGACACGAAGCTAAACTCATTTATTTACTAGCTTAGTGTAATCTACACTTCTTATCAATCGATGCTGATCATTTCATGGTTTAGACTAACGATACGCAATGTCTCTTTGTCCATGTGGGGGACTACACCCCGATTTATGGAGCTTCATCTCATTTTATTGGCTAACGAACCATGGTCTTCTGACCGTTCGTGGAGCAATCGGCTCAACGAGTCTATTCATAGGGCGTAACATTCTAGGTGCGTCGATGTTTAGCTCAATAAGTATGTGCATGGGTCGTATCTTTTCAGGTGCATCAATGTTCGACTATGCATGAAGCGTATATTTTTAGGTGCATCGCTGTCTGACTATGCATGTGGCATATCTTTTGAGGTGCGTCGATATTCGACTATGCATGGGGCGTATCTTTTCAGGTGGATCGATGTTCGACTGTGCATGGGGCATATCTTTTTAGGTGCGTCGATGTTCGGTTTATGGGATAACATCTCGTTTATGATACATGTGTTGGTGAGTTTCATGCTCCCGTTTTTGATAGGCCTTCCCCTTTATGATTTTAAGATTGCTAATTGACGATTTTTGGAATTTGTGTTTCACCGATTTTTATGATTTATATTGATAAGCTTTATCAATATTTGTGGCTTGGTGAATAAATAAAGAATATGACGTTCTTTTTGGTGTTTGAGAAAATTTGTGATATTGTATGATTTTTTTTGTTATTTAATGTACACTTGTCGCAGTATGGCATTATTCTTGTCATACATTTTTGTAATATCTCCTATCCTATTGTAATAACCCGATATTTTCAACCATTCGCGTCCACACATGTTAGACTTGAATTTCTCAAAATACCACATTGTAATAAAATTTGGAGCAAATAAAATCAACCACACAGAATCACAGACACATAAACATCAGAATACCTCACAGCGGAAATAATAATACCGTAGTAATTCATGAAGCTACAACAACAAAATCTCAAACAAAATGCATAATCTCAGTCTGAAAAACATATACAATAGGGATCCCAAATACATAAATGTTTATAAATACAAGAGCTGAAATAGACAAATGAAACTGAAATGGATAGATAACTAGATAAGCAAAATCTCCAGCAATTCCTAGCTCCAGAAAGAGAAATTCAAAGCTAAGTTGTGAATACTCAAGCTGACTCGAGCGTAAAGTAAAACACAGAACATTCGAGTCAGGACATACATACTTATATAATGTAAACCAACTCAAGTGAACTGTAGTAGTTGCACAATAACTTAAAGGATGTTTGGGATCGCCCATCCTCTAAAGATCAGTTAAACCATCAATTAAACAGTAAAAAATCACTGTCATAGGAATGCCTATATTAAAGTGAACTATGTAAATAACAGTGCTAATGTGGCTAGGGTAGCGTAGAGCTGCAGCAATCGCTCACCTCTTGTCACACTCTCAAAATGAAGGTGTACATCCAAAATCACAAGGCATATAGAGAAGTGTACCCATGGTTAAAATTTCCAAAATTGTATTTTATACTTGAAAAAAAAATCAAATATCATTTCAAAATTCCATATCATTCAAAATTCATTTTTAAAATACCAAAATATCGTATCCTTCTAGAACCTCGTTCATTTTTATTTAATTTAAATACCATTCCAAATCACATTTCAACATAGTTCATATTTTAAATAAAATCTCCATTTAAACCAATTAGAATGAAGTTATTATACTTTAAAAAAAATCAAATATTCAATTCACAAAAATTTAGTCTTTTCAGAATTCATTTATTCACTTAAGTTTATTAAAACGGTGAAATTTCAGCTTTCGCAACACTTAGAAAATGCTACGGTAAATTACATTTGAAAAATAATTCAATTTAGCAAAGACAACATTTAAAACTGCTGTAACAGTGTTCAAGTTAGTTTCTACAACTACAACGCTTACAAAGTGCTGTAGTAGCCATTAGTTCAATTTAGCCTTTTTGTTCATTTGTATCAACTACAACACTTAGAAATGCTGTAATATCCTTTAGTTCAGAAATGATAGCATTTCTGAAATGTTGTTTATCAAACTCCAAATTTTCAACGCAATTTCAGAAACAATTAAACGTTAATTTAATCCATTTTAACTTATAAAAATCATATTTTCTCACTCAAAAATGATCATTTAAATATCCTTAACTTATGATTTTTATAAAGTGAAATTCTTATACATAAAAATCAAATTTTAATAAATATTCACTTATTGAATTCAAGCATTCAATTTTCTATTCTTTATATTTTAAAATTTAACTTAACACTTAAGTTTAAATAACCATTTCAAAATATAAGTTATTTTTCATTTTATTTACTTAATTTAAATTTCTTTTAAACAAAATTCCCAAATTTCAAATTTAAGTTAAATTTCTAATTTCAACTTAACTATTCATTTATCTCACATTTTAACCTGTACAAAAATCATTAACACTTTATAAAAATCATTTTAAATTCAATTTTAAATTAAATTATCATAAATTAACATTTTTAAAATACTTTACAATTCCAGAAAATATATCTAAACCAAGGCTCTGTATAATATTTCTAACCTAGGTCAAATGATACGGATAATATAACATTTCACTCCGTATTTTACAAAGAAAATCCGGGTTTTATCATTTCAAACCCGCAATCCCAAGTAAATTAAAAAAATAAAAAATTGCTCAGTCCTATCATTTCAGCACATAACGATTTTTCCCTATTCTAAATTCCGTTCGGGTATGTATCATTCCAACCCATAGTGATCCTATTCTACAGGGAACTTGCAGTGTGATAAACAGATATAAATAAACAGTATAACATTATATAGCAGTAACAGATGATACGACATGTGTATAAACAGGATGAACATCATATAAATCATATCAAAGGCAGGTATAACATGATAATATAAATCTACAGATTCACAGGGTGTCAATTTACTGATTATATGAGTACAGATGTCATGTGTGAATTACTCACCTCTACAAGCTGGAGATAACAAATTCAGACACGCAAACAAAGACCCAGAAAGCACGAAAGCAAGAATATAGACTCAAGTGAGGTGAGAGCCAAAGTGATTATCTTGTACAAAGCAAACAAACAAGATATTGCACATGAATTTACAACACAAATCATTATTAAACAGCTAGAAAAATAGCACAACAATGAACAACACAACTTGACCACGCTATCACCACATTTATGCTCGACCTATAGGTTACAATGCTTGGCCATGGCTTGGTGATTGGGTCAAGTATGAGTCCACATAACTCGTCCTAGTGAGTAAGTGAAGATGTAGTGGTTTATGCATGAACATACACAATGTCAAGGCACATAGTGGAGTTTTTGTCACTATAACAAGGCACGGCCATGGCCATAGATGGCTCGGCCTTGCTTGGTGGAGGTCAGGTGATGGTGCAGCAGTGGTTAATGATCAGTTAGAGGCTGGCGGAGGTGGTGCTAAGGGTGGCCGAGAGGGGTATGAAGGGGATGATGGACCATAGGTTCGGCTAGGGTAGTTTAAGGGGGTGTTTGCTATTTTTTTATGGAGCATGCATCTTTGGTAAGGCCACGGCCTGACTAGACAGAGGATTTGGAGGGGTTTGCAGCCGACCAAGGTGGTGGTGAAAGGTGATGTGGTGATGGAGGAGTTTATGGCCAAGAAAGTGTAGGTGAAAGCACGAAAAGAATTTAAGTAAAACAAAGAAGAAAAATGAAAATTTATGCAAGAACTTACCAAAGTTTTGTTTTCAGAAATGATGGCCGAATTTTTTAGAGATGCGAAGTATATTCTTACATGAAAATGAAAGAGATATAGATGAAGAAAGAATATGTGGTCGGCCATAGTGATTGCAAATGGCAATTGACAAATGAAAAGGCAAATGCATATGAAAGGTCATGGTAAATGAAAAGGTTATGGCTCTTTATATTTCTTTTCTTTTATTCGTTTTAAACAAGTAAAAATGTATGCAAATAAAAGAGAAAAAATAAGCAAAATAAAGTAAGAAAGAAAAAAAAAAATTAGAAAAATACAAAATAATTAATAAAATAGAACAATAATTGAAACTATGGTTTAAAAATTGAAAACAATATACAATAAACATTTAAAATTTATAACTATACCAAAAAAATGTTTTAAAATAAAAATATATAACTAACATGTCATATAACACATATTAGAAAATGTTATGACAAATAAAAATATTATTAATATAAATTAAAATAGACAATTTTGTTAAATAAAACAATTTATATACAGTATTGTAAAAAGCATAACTTTCACAATATAAGTCATATTTTAACGAAACGAAAAGCAGTATTCTTCAAATTTAATTTATTTTCATACTAAAACATACAATTCAAGAATTAAAATATTTAAATTTAAATTTAAAAGTCAACGTTTGACCATATTGACCAAAATGCACAATTTTGGAAAATATTCGATTTACTCATGTTTGAAATTATTATTCACATAAAAATAAAAAATTATATCTAAAATAACAAAATTTATTCACGTTATTAAATAAAATAAAGTTTTTAAATGAGGATTCAATTAAAATAATTAATATATACAATTAAAATAAATAAAAAAATATAGGGTTGCTACACCTATTTCATTTTATATGATATTTATTGCTAGACTGATCCAGTTATTATTTTCCTCTTAAATAATACTCGAGTCTGACTGAGGTATTTCAGGTGCTTCTGCTAGACTCCTTTTCTGGGTCCATCATTTGACTTTTTGCTAACTACTTAGCATAGTAGTTTTTTTTTTGTACATTCGAGATAGAGACTCCTTGATGTGTACATATTTTTTTGTCTAGCACTTGTACCTATTCTTATGCGATGTAGTGGAACTTATACGACCACTACTTTGATGTACACTTTTATGTGTTATATTCATATTTGTTTCTTCCTTAGTGATATGAATATTTGTGACTGATTTATGTTATGCTTATTTTATATTTGTTTTCGAAGATCACATAGCCACTGTGTAGTAGTTTTGAGTTTGTAATTGATGTGTCAAATTTCCTCTTGAAACGAAATGCATGTAATGCTATCTGACATATCGGTACTCGCACAAAGAAATTACACAGATGGTCGCTCCTCAATAGCCTTATTCTTCATGCTAGTTGAAGGCATTACTCCGTAGTGTCCTTGGCTAGTGTGAGTATAGAAGTGGAGCGTCACGGCTTGGTACCAAAGCCAAACTTCGGAACAATATAGAACATTATAGAACATTATAGCAATGATCATTGTCCTAATTCATCCATAGGAATCATGCCTTAGGATTTAATTCGAGTGTTAGGACCCGTTTTATCCTATATTCTTTATGATGCCTTGTTTTATCAATCAAGTTTGTTTGATATTCATTCTGAGAATTACCTTTTTCATCTTCTTTATTTCTTTCTTAAAGAAGAGAAATGGTTCGACCAGGACGTCCTAGCACCGGTCAATCCAGTGCTACTCCTTAGGATGGTGTATTTATGTCTGCCCAACAGCTTTTGTATCTTGTAAAGAATGCTCAAGCCGCCGGACCCATTCCAGAGCCTACTCACCCTAAATCCGGGTTTGCATACTTATGTGCAGAGATTACACCGATTTGGGTGGAAGGCCATTTGTTAACCTCATTTTACCCAACGACTCATCTACTTAAGGACTGGACCGACTCATCTACTTAAGGACTGGACCGACTCATCTACTCAAGGACTGGACCGACTCATCTACTCAAGGGAAGGACCGACTCATCTACTTAGAGGGATAGGACGACTCAAGGAGTTAACCGTTCACAAGGTAAGCAGCGACTCAGAGTTGACAACGACTCAGTGGATCAATGACTCAACGAGTTAACGACTTGAAGGAGCAGAGTGGCTTAACTAGCTAACGGCTCACAAGGCAGACCGACTCAATGCATTACCGACTCATCAAAGCTATCGCCTCAGCCACTCAACAAGTCCACGACTCATCGTAAGAAACGACTCAAGAGGATTGACGACCTAAGAAATAACTTAACGACTCATAGCTCAGGATGACTCGTCCGCGACTTAAAGCCACTGAGTCGTATTCCGTTGCCACTGCCTGTCCCAATGAGAATTGACTCGCCAACGACTCAGGACTTGGCTTAGAATCCAGCAAAAGAATGGGCTAGTGAGAAGACCAAATGCTTAATCAGATAAGCTGGACACGACTCAACTTGACTCGGCCACGGCTTAGCCTGAGTCGGTCACGACTCAGGACTTGGGCGAAAAATTCCTATCCAGATTTGCCTATAAATACATGGCCACCCCCAACATTCAAGGGACTTTTGGCTCATTCATTTCAAGCGCCGTTACTCTGCTGCGTTCTGAACCACTTCAACACCTTCAAGGAACTTTACGAAGAAATCAAACATGTCTAACATGTGTCCAAAGATTTGGATCGACATCGAAGTTTAGGCTACTTGCTCTAAGTCACTTGAAACTCAAAGTGTGTTGTAATCAAAGTGTAACTACATTGACTTGTAATCAAATCGTCAATAAAGATATTCAAAGTGGACGTAGGCTCTCTCTTAAGCCGATCCACTATAAAATTGCTGTTGTTTTCTGCTTTTTCACTATTATCTGCTTATAATCTGTTCCCGAGCTATCGGGTGGTGCTTTCACAATCTCATTTCATACACCGGGGTGTTAGCGTTCAAATTTTAGCGTTAACATTTTTGGTGCTTTCACTGAGAATTGAACTCAGGTGAGTTATCATCATTGCTTCACAGAGGTTTGTAGAGAGAATTTCCTTGAAAACCAGAAGTCTATCCGAGATTATGGCTCCTAGAAGGAAAAGTAGATCTGTCAGATCTGGGAATATTCAAGAGGGAACCTCCGCTTCCCCTATATCGAATCAAGCCACTCCAGCTGTCGGAGTTACAAAGGCAGAGCTGGATGCTGCAATCTTAGGGCTGAACCAACAGATAAATGCCCAAAATGCACAATTCGAGGCTCAGAATGCCCAAAATGCCCTAATTCTGAATAGGTTGAACGATTTGCTTGGGGCAAACCGCCAACCGGCAGGTAATGAAAGGAACTTTGTTGGCAACATTCATGATGCTGAAGAAAGGAATGCTCCTGAAAGGGCTGCTAGCCCCTTTGAACAAACACTTCCTGAAGTTGGCGGATCTAGAACTCGACATGATGAGGAGTATCTTTCTGGGATGGTCCGACAAATCATTAAAGAGAGTATGCAGAGGGTTGAGGACAAGAAAGAATGGGGTTTTGCCCCAAGTAAAACTCCATTTACTGAGAAAATCTTAAAGGCTGAATTCCCAAGGAAGTTTGTCCCTCCAACCATTCCAGCTTACAATGGAACAAGATATCCGAACGAATTTTTGTATAAGTATGATTGGCACATGACAGGTGCCAGGGCTTCTGATGAAATAAAGTGCCGATATTTTCCTGTATACCTGGAAGGTGTAGCTCTGCTTTAGTTCACCAAGCTGCCGGTCCGATCTATCGATCAGTTTTCTGACTTAACCCGGAAGTTCAAGGAGCAGTTCAGACTATACGCTTCAAAAGCCAAAGATATTATGTCGTTGTCAAGTTTAGAACAGAATCCAGGTGAAACTATCAGATCTTTCTTGAATCGCTTTAATATAGCGCTGGCCGAGGTAGACAATGCAGAACCACGGATGATCTTGACCTATCTAATGAGGGCCATCGACAAGTCGAGCGAATTTGGGAAATGGCTGAACATGAAGGAACCAAATTCCCTTGAAAAATTCTATAAAAAAGCAGATGAATTCATACGCTTGGAAAGCCGTCCCATACCGGTAAAGGCAATGCTGGAAAAAGCTGAAGATAACACTGTTGCACCACGCAAGAATGAATCTGTAGGGCAAAAAAGGGAAAATAACAATGGGAAGCGGCAGAGTAATCTGAAGAAGCCCCGATCCTTCAAGCCATCAGAGTATACTCCTTTATCAGATACGCCGGAGCGTATCTACCTTGCCACTAAAGATTCTATTGACTTTCCTATACCTCCTCCTCTAAGGACCGGGAAAAAGGCTATACAGAGTTGGAAGTTCTGCCGTTTCCATAATCAACCCGGTCACGAGACCGACGAATGCCGCCAGTTTAAAAATCTGATTGAAGAGTTGCTAAGGGAAAACAAACTGCAGCAATTTGTGAAAAAGAATAGCAACAATCCTGCTTCGTCTAGTCAGGGGCAACAGGCTCCTACTCATCAGCCTAGGACGAGTGAGAAGACTGCAGGGCATGAATCTGGAAGGCCCATTATCAATGTCATTACAGGAGGACCTCACCCAGCAGACAGAAGCTGGGGTGAGATGGAAAGGTATACCCGAGCTTTGAAGTATGTACCGACCGAGGAAGATGTATTCGTTTTGGAAGGTGTTATGCCCCTGAAGCAACAAAGAACTTTTGATGATGATATTGTGTTCAAAGCTAGGGATTCCGCAGGTATTGAAGCTCCTACCTTGGATCCCTTAGTCATCTCGGCTGGTATCGGGCCAGCTATTGTCAGAAGAGTTCTCATTGATTGTGGCGCATCCTGCAATATCCTCTTCAAGAAAACATTCGACCAAATGAAGATCCCTATGGCTGATGTGCAAGCCTCATCGCAGAAAATTGCTTGTTTCACTGGGGAGCCAAAGCAGCCGGTAGGAACCATTGATTTGTTTGTGGAACTTGGAGAAGGAGAGAGAAAAGTGGTCTGCAAGCAAACTTTTGTGATTGTCGACGAATTTTCTGCTTACAATGCTTTCCTTGGTCGTCCAACTCTGGCAGCGTTCAAAGCTGTTCTTGCCCCGTGGTGCCTCACTATTAAATTCCCTACAGACAATGGAGTAGGAGTTATAAAAGGGGATCAAAATGCTGGGCGAGAATGTTATCTAACAGAGCTACGAGAAACCAGAAAAAGAGAAATGGGAAAGAATGCGGCAGCCCCGGTCCGCATCAAAGAACCAGCCTTGTAGCAATTACAGGGCGGACCCTGCACTGGCGAGCACAGCGAAGCAAGGAAAGAGATGGATCCTAGAAAAGTCAGTGCAGGGGAAAATAGAGTGGTACCAGTGAAACGACAATACCAATACCTGTTGACCCAAAGGACCAAAACAATGTGTTAAATGTGGGTTCACAACTTAATGCGTCAATTCAGAATATCTTAATATCTTTTTTAAAGGCAAATTTGGATGTTTTTGCTTGGACTCATGCCGATATGTGCGGAATATCCCCAGAAGTCGCAGTACACGCTCTAAATATTGATCCAAAATTTACACCTGTGAAGCAGAAAAGGAGAACCCAAGGTCCAGAAAGGTCGGCAGCTTTAAAAGAAGAAGTTGATCGGCTCATGGAGAATAACTTTATCAAAGAATCTACCTATCCGAATTGGGTTTCAAATCCAGTGCTGGTTAAGAAAGCCAACGGAAAATGGAGAGTATGCATCGATTTTTCAGATCTAAACAAGGCCTGCCCCAAAGACTGCTTCCCATTACCCAAAATCGATCAACTGGTAGACGGAACAGCGGGACACGAATTGTTATCTTTTATGGATGCTTACTCCGGATATAACCAGATCATGATGCATGAGCCAGATCAGGAGGACACGAGCTTTATCACCGACACTGGTCTTTACTGCTACAGAGTTATGCCCTTCGGGGTGAAGAATGCAGAGGCAACATACCAAAGACTTGTTAATGCTATGTTCAAACCGCAATTGGGCAAGACTATGGAAGTCTACGTCGATGACATGTTAGTAAAGTCTAAAAAAGCAGTGGATCACATAGAACACTTAGCAGACATGTTCGCAGTCCTCCGAAAATACAGAATGAAGCTCAATCCTTTAAAATGTTCATTTGGAGTGGAATCCGGCAAGTTTTTAGGTTTTATCGTGAGCGCTAGGGGCATTGAGGCTAGTCCAGCTCAAATTACTGCATTAAAGGAAGTCAAAGCTCCTAGAACAAAGGAATTGCAAAGTCTCAATGGAAAGGCCGTCGCCTTGAGTTGGTTCATTTCCAAAGCTACAGATAAATGCATCCCATTCTTTGACGCCCTAAAGAAAGGAAAGAAAAACTTCGATTGGAGTCCCGAATGCCAAAAAGCCTTTGATGAATTGATTCGCCATATGGAAAAGCCTCCAATACTTTCTAGGCCTGGCGATGGAGAGGATCTTCTTATATACTTGGCAGTATCATCTCATGCTTTAAGTGCAGCGCTGATACGAGAAGACAAGAGGATTCAACATCCAGTTTACTATATCAGCAAAAGACTCACTGGGGCAGAGATGAATTACTCTAAGTTGGAAAAACTCGCCTATTGCCTACTAATTGCATCTAGGAAGTTGAGGAAATATTTTCAAGCTCATCCTATCAGAGTCCTCACTGGGGCAGAGATGAATTACTCTAAGTTGGAAAAATATTAGTATATCCCCAAAAGAAGGGAGATATGGGTTCGTCGAGATTCAAGAAGTAATCGAGAAGCTCATCAAACTTTTAAGGAGCAAGCAGGCGATCCACCTGAATCGGACTAATGTCAAAATTACCTGAAGATGTTTGCTTCGTTAGTTCAATCTCATAATTTTGAGCCCCGATATCCTCCAAAGCCTCATCATCAGTAGGGGTAATTACTCCGGTTCTTGTAGGAGGCAGCGAATGAGCACTGGAACCTGTGATGTCAACTTCAGAAGAAACTAAAAGACGTTCAGAGGTGGTAGGTGGTATTTCTTTTTCAGAACGTTCCCCTTCCGCCATTCCGGCCCGCACTCTGGCGAGTTTCTCTTTTCCCTTGGCAAGAGCGGCGTGGGCATCATCATCAAGATAATGCTCTTCAAGAGTTGACTCAGCATAGCCAGCACCTTTACCACCGAGCATATCGAGTGCTGCCTCCCAAACTTCAGCTAGTGTAATTTCATACTTAGGGCCTAGAAAGGCAAGGCTACCACACCCCAAAATGCTGTGCAGATAAAAATCAAATAGTGTGGAGCCAATGTCAGCTTTGGTTGCCTGATGGGCCTCTTCGGCCGCGAGTTTACCCGCAACAGCCTCGTCACGCTCCTTTTCGGCCATCGCAAGTCGAGCTTTTAACATCTCTATCTCCAAGCTTTGAGAGCCGGTCTGTTCTCGCAGCTGTAAAGTTTCAGCACGATATTCTTCTATGACCTTCTCCTTGTGTGTAAGCTTATCTTCGACTGCCCTTTGACTGGCATGCGCATCTCGTACTTGTTGCTGAAGCATGCTCTCCTTTGGAGAATAGGAAGTAGATGAAGTAGCTAATTCTTCCTTAAGCTTTTCTACTTCCGCTTCCAGCTTTTCATTATAGGAAGCAATACTTCTCATTTCGGCGTCACGCTGTTCGAGAGTCTTCTGCCACTCAGCCTTATCGTTCTCCATTGTGAGCATGGCCTCGAGATTGGCTCGGTTAACCCTCTGAAGCTCGTCGACAAGTTTCTGCCAGTTCGACATTCTTTCAATATCGGTCCTGACAGTATCAAGATTTCACAGCATAGCCGATTTGTCGAGAGGAACCAAGTCGAGATCAAATCGAACCCCTCTCAGGCACCACTGAGGGAATCGACTTTGAAGAGTGGGAGGACCTTGCCCAACTTGGTATGCGGCCGGTTGATGATTGTTTGAATGTCGGAACGAACGGGGGCAGGAGATTGAGCAGGAACATTTTCAGAAACTGTCGGCATTGTTTCTTCAGTAAGTTTAGCCCGCTTGCTAGAAGAATCGTCCATGTGACTTTTACCTCTCTCATCGTGAGCCTTTCTTTTTTGGGTATCATCATCTCTGTGGGGAGGGTCATGTCTTTGTTGTTCTCTTCGGTGACGTTCTTCATATGCTCGTCTCTCGTCTGCTTTCCTGATGGCCCTCTCTTCATCAGATTCTCTGTAAGAAGGGAGGAAACGCCTATAATCATATTGGCTACGCCTCTCGTAGAGCTGGAAATCATCGTAGTATGAGCTGCTGCGCCCCGTTGGAGAATCTGGAATAAAAATAATAAGCTTTAGAAATCTTTAAATTATAAGAAGATAAATGCGTAGAAGTGCTGAAAAATCCTAAGTGTTGTGTAATGTGTAAGCTACACGCATCAAGTTACAGACCACTCTGTGGAGTTGAGGTAATGATAACTTGAGTAGGAGGAGTTGACATTTGTTGTAAAGAAGATGTCGCCTCAATTACAGAAGAGATAGTTTTGGAAACATCATCTTTGAAAAGTTATTGAGAAGTCACAATTAAATCGCTCAACCCCTCGAAAACATCATCACCATCATGTTTTTTGTGACTGGCTTTCTCAACTCCTTCGTCAGCAGATCTTCCGGAAGATCGTGAAGGTTCTTCATCTTCGATAACTGGGGCAAGTACAGACTTGTCAGACGGCCCCGCAGCATCCTTCGGAATTGAACACTTCACTAGTGGAGTTTCTATAGAGGTTCCTCCCTGCATGTGCTCTTTAGTAGAGACCAGGGCATCAGGAGTTTCCGTCGGAGAATCGAGAATTTCAGTGGGGACTTCACGAGGCTGAGTGAAGCGAGAGGAATGAAGAAGCCCATATTGATGTAAAAATCCATCATTTAACAAGAATTTTATACTCCTCTCTTCTGCAGCCACGGCGTTCAATCTCTCAAAAATTTGCTTATAGCATGGGTCTCTAGAGGGAGGAGGAAGTGCTAAAATAGGAAAAAAGAAGCGAAGTTAGAATTTAGCAACTCAGATTTCGAAAAGCCCAAAAATGGAGAAATAAAAACAGGAAAATCTTACTTCCTACTCTCCAGATGGCATAAAACCCTAGAGGGCAGCGAACAAAGAAATACTGATTTAGAAATCCATGAACACTTTCAGGAAGATCGGTGATGAGTTTGCGGTTTCGAGCACTCCTTATAACTACGATAGAGGGATGATCTTTAATTTTTGTGAATGAGCAGAAGTAGCAGATTTCCTCAAAGCTCGGTAATCGGTCCAGAACTCTACTAAATAGCACACATAACCCCATCAGAATGGCATGGCCATTGGGGTGCAATTGGAATGGAGAGATAGATAATCGAAGCAGGAACTACTGAAGGAAGTCATTAAAAGGTGGTATGGCACCGCTCAAGCACATTTGGCGATTGACAGCAATAAAGCCAGAAGGGGGCCTATCTGCAGTATCATTTGGCCCCGGCAGTAAGGCATCAGCTTCAGCAATGCCAAACTGAATGAGCAATTGTTTAAACACCCGCTGGTTCAGAGTTGTGGAAGTTCTCTCCGGAGGGTTATCCAACAGGTTGGCTACTGGGAAGACATCTTCAGCCTGGCCCATCGGTTCTTCTCGTTGAGATGTCATTCTACACAAGCAACTGGATGTTCAAATGCGAAGGTGCACGTTTCCTAAAAGTGTGAAGTGTTGTGCAGAACTAATGAAAATAAACAAGTAAATATAACTGAAGTTAAGCTAGTTGGCAATTGATCAATTACTAAATTTCAGGACTTGTTAATTTAAAGTTTCAGGTATAGTGTTATTGCAAACTGGTCAATTTCAGTTGACTATTTCAACATTGCTTTAGCACTCTACTTAGATTCGTTGGTTTAAAGTACTTCATTCACGCAATCTATTTAACATTTATCCTCTATTGACTAATCTATCATTGGATGTGGGCAATCAATGGCAGTATATTCGTCCCGATTTTCTGTGATTGTTGTATTAAACAGGTTGTATACCTGCAAATTGAAGCAATCTGTAAAACTAAAATACGCGACAAAGTTTAGCAGGTTAAAGTCCAAACAATTCAATATTAAGGCAGTTTATTTCAGCAATTCAAGACAAAGATCGAGTCAGAATTATGCTTCAAAGCAGTATAATGTGATAACTCGTCCACATTTTAAAGATTATGAAGCAAGTTAAGCTAGGTTATTTATGCTCCAAGACATTGAGTCACTGGTTCTCTAAGTCGTAAGGCATAGTAATGGGAAAGATTTTAGTTCGAGGCAGTGTGAAATTCTCCAAGTCCTGTCTCGGCTGCGACTCAAATCCTAGGTTACATCTAATTGAGCCGGTCATAGGTTCAAACCACAAGGAGAAACTCGGTGTGAAAAATAGTTCAAGTGCTGAGTCGTTCACGACTTATGACTTGAGTCGTTCATGGCCTATGGCTTAAGTCGTTCACGGCAGATGATTTGAGTCGTTCGCGGTTCAAAGGATGAGTCGTGGTGAAGATCTAAGGGGCTGAGTCGCTCGTGCAATCAAAAAACCAATTAGGCCGTATGAATCCAAAATCATTTCCTCAACCGGTCGTCTACTCTCCAACCCATTAACCCGTTAAGGGTCATTTCGTCTCTTCCAAATCCACCACTTTCCCAGTAAAACCTATTATTTCTCTGCACCAACAAATCGCCCAAGACAGATTCGAATCGCCTCAGGTCCATCATACATCCAACACGTAGCTGAGCTCTCGTAAGCCGCAACAACATAGCTAATGACGATTGGAAATCAATCGCAGCTTGGCTCGAGGATGCAACGCGACGCATGACGTTGGATTAGAATCAGAGGATGGGGATTCACGAATTAACGGCAAACATGGTTGGACAAATATTGAATTCACTTACGCAATGTAATAGCAAGGATAAGTCGTCAACTGATTAGCTCGGAAATGCCTTCGATGGTTCGGAGAAGTATTAATGGCAGATGCGACTTAAGAGATAGGTATTGAGAAGAAGGAGGTAAGAGTGACGACTCAAGTCTTTTATAGCTGTGAGTAGTGAAAGTTGAATCGGCGCACGAGACTGGATGAGTCGAAGCACACGACCTACGACTTAGGCGTGTACTTCGAGGGGCAAGTGTTAACCTCATTTTACCCAACGACTCATCTACTTAAGGACTGGACCGACTCATCTACTTAAGGACTGGACCGACTCATCTACTCAAGGACTGGACCGACTCATCTACTCAAGGGAAGGACCGACTCATCTACTTAGAGGGATAGGACGACTCAAGGGGTTAACGGTTCACAAGGTAAGCAGCGACTCAGAGTTGACAACGACTCAGTGGATCAATGACTCAACGAGTTAACGACTTGAAGGAGCAGAGTGGCTTAACTAGTTAACGGCTCACAAGGCAGACCGACCCAATGCATTACCGACTCATCAAAGCTATCGCCTCAGCGACTCAACAAGTCCACGACTCATCGTAAGAAACGACTCAAGAGGATTGACGACCTAAGAAATGACTTAACGACTCATAGCTCAGGATGACTCGTCCGCGACTTAAAGCCACTGATTCGTATTCCGTTGCCACAATGCCTGTCCCAATGAGAATTGGCTCGCCAACGACTCAAGACTTGGCTTAGAATCCAGCAAAAGAATGGGCTAGTGAGAAGACCAAATGCTTAATCAGATAAGCCGGCCACGACTCAACTTGACTCGGCCACGGCTTAGCCTGAGTCGGTCACGACTCAGGACTTGGGCGAAAAATTCCTATCCAGATTTGCCTATAAATACATGGCCACCCCCAACATTCAAGGGACTTTTGGCTCATTCATTTCAAGCGCCGTTACTTTGCTGCGTTCTGAACCACTTCAACACCTTCAAGGAACTTCACGAAGAAATCAAACATGTCTAACATGTGTTCAAAGATTTGGATCGACATCGAAGTTTAGGCTACTTGCTCTAAGTCACTTGAAAATCAAAGTGTGTTGTAATCAAAGTGTAACTGCATTGACTTGTAATCAAATCGTCAATAAAGATATTCAAAGTGGACGCAGGCTCTCTCTTAAGCCGAACCACTATAAAATTGCTGTTGTTTACTGCTTTTTCACTACTATCTGCTTATAATCTGTTCCCGAGCTATCGGGTGGTGCTTTCACAATCTCATTTCATACACCGGGGTGTTAGCGTTCAAATTTTAGCGTTAACACCATTCAAGGGTTCCGAAAGCGTTATAGAAATCCAAGCTTTGTTTAGAACATGCGATTTCATCTTTTCTCGCATTAATCTTGTGAATCTACATCGAGCCCAAGTGGCTTCTAGCTTTCTCAAAGAGTGAGCAGTAGATTGGTATGAGCTTTTGATCTCGAAAATTGTTGAAGCGGATCTTACTAGGGGCAATTGCGGGATAGGTTCGAGTAAAAGTCTATGCCGAAAGCTGAAAAGGTAACTTCGGCCCGACGCTTTATTGACCTTGTTAAAGGTGAATCTTCTATGACGGGTTACATTGCATCTTTTGAATCTCTCTCAAAATATGGGGTCGAGTATATTAATACCACATTAAAGAAAAATCAGAGATTTGTCTATGGTTTGAATAAGAACCTCAAAAAGCCTTTACTTCTGAAACTAGAAGTTTCCTTCGATCAGCTTCTAGATGTCGCTCTTCGACTTGAAGAGGCCGATAAAGAAAGTGATGTTGAAGTTGTGGGTGTCAAGCAGAACTTCAAAAATAACATAAAGAGGCCTATTAAGCTCAAAGGCCCCAATCCCAACAAGAAAGGGAGGCAACTAACTTCGGTAGCAAAGATTCCTACCTCCAGTTGTGGATAATGCTACAATTGTGGTTCTACGAACCACTATGCAAATGAGTGTTTGAAACCTCTTTATTATCGCTATTGCAAAAGATTGAGTCATCATATATCTGCACGTCCCATACTTCAAAGTAAGAAGGAGGAAGAGCTAAATGTTTTGCAAGCTTTTAGTGACACTTCTCCTAGTCAAGGTATTTCCCATTCAGTCCTTGATGGCATTAAATTTTTTTGTGATTATATTTTTTGAGTTCCTTTTGATACGGGTTCATTTCATTATTTTATATCAAAAGAACTTTTTGATTCTTTTTCTTTAAATATTATGGGCTTGAAGACTTCGTTGAGAATTGCGAATTCGATTGATGGTTCCGCAACACTCAGTTTACTTTGTGAAAATGTCGAGGTTATTTTATGTAATTGTGGTTTTCGATCCGATTCGCATGTTATGTGGTACTTAAGTTTCAGGATGATTTTTGGAATGGATTGGCTTAATTGTTATGAAGCCCATATCAAATATCCAGCGAGGACTATCTATCTTCGACATACTCAATCTGTTAAGCAGATTTCTATTTTTCTTAATGGTTTCGATTCCAATTTGGTGACATCATTTTATTCTCTAGACCCACATGATGAGGAAGATGTTATTTCCCTCATTAAAGTGGTTTGTGAATTTCCGGGTATCTTTGTGCTTGTCTGGGAATTATCACCTAAGCAATCTTTTGAGTGGTGCATAGGTCTTTTTAGCTCGACCTTGCTATCTGCTTTCATCAACTACGAGTTGCGAAGGGTAGCGTTCCCCTTACCGCATTTCGCACTCGTTATGATTTTTATGAGTGGTTCGTTATGTTATTCGGTTTGACGAACCTTCTAGCTTATTTCATCCATCTTACGAATCGAGTATTCTACGAATATCTCGATGAGTCCGCCCTTGTATTCATTAATTATGGGTTAAAACAACAATTCAAAATTTGCAAATCTTTTAATAACATATTTACGAGTTTAATTGGATTTTGTTCTTATAACGAGCAAAGAATATTCATAATTTTTTTAAAGAGACATGTTTATCATATAGAAGATGATTTTTGTTGCATTTCCCATTGAGTGCTTTAAGAATTCTGGTCAACGCGCCAGATCAACGTTATCGGTAGGAATCTCCTAAGCGTTATAGTGAGACAGTCAGACACAGTAAATTGACTTGTAATAAGTTAAATTTTCTAAAAATATGGTTACATAAATTTAATTATAATTTTGAATGGTTAAACTTTTCATGAAAAAGAATAATTTAAAAGACATCCTTTCCGATGCTCATATTCTTGTGATTCCCGAAGGGAATCAAGACTTCATTGTTTGAACTGATGTTAGTCGTATTGGTTTGGGTGTCCTTCTCATGTAAAAAGGGAATGCATTATCGCTTATACTTCTATACAATTAAAGCCTACTGAGACTGGATATGCCACTCATGATCTAGTGCTCGCTGCCATTTTTTTCGCTTTTAGAATTTGGTATTCATTCGTTTTTCACCTAAAATGGGTGTTGTGCAACTCAGTCGATCGGGAAAATGTGCACCGCGATATATTAGCCCATTTCCCGTCACCGAACGCATTAGTTCTGTGGCTTATCGCCTTTTATTACCAGCTTAGTTTTCTGCTATTCATGACGTTTTCCATGTCTCTTAACTAAAGAAATAACTTATGGATTCCGATTCTTTTCTTGAGCCCGGTGTTATTAAAGGAATTGAAGTTTTGCTAATTTGACATACGAGCAGCATCCTATTTGTATCATTGCTTTGGAGGTTAAACGCCTTTGTAATAAAGACATTTCACTTGCGAAAGTTCAATGGTCCTCAAATCCTAAGGATTGCTCTTGGGAATCCATATATTTCATCGATCGAACACATCCTGACTTGCTCTTTCATGCTCTTTAAGGTGAACTTCTTACGTCAAAATTTTCTTTTGTGTTGATATGGTTTTATGGTTATTACTCTTTATTTCCTTCTTAAGTATTGCGAGAACGCAATTCCTTTAAGGAGGGAGTCTGTACCAACCCGAATATTTATGATTTGAATATTTAAATGATTTATTTAAATGTAGCATCGTTAGTCAGATTAAAGTCTAAAATGCTACTTTCTGTAAACAGTCGAATTAGGACTCGAGACCACTTCCATTGAATTCAAAACGGCATTTGCGACCTTTTTGAGTACAAACATCGATATGTTTGGAGTTGAGTTGAATTTTGCTATTTTTCTATTAGGCTTTGGGTTTGGGTTTCAGCCCACTAACCCAACACATTACTCTAACTCCTCCGCCAACTCCTCTTCATTCATTCTATTATTTCCCAACATCCACGCTAAAGGAAAAATGGGGGATAGAAGAGGAAATTAAAATTCCTAAACCCTAGATTACTAGGAAATTCAAGATTCAAGCTCCAAAATCAAAAAGAAGCTTAGGTAAGCATCCTCGTCATCTTCTCCACCTCAATCTATCTCCAATTTTCAGAAATTCCTAAACCTTAACTTAGGAAATATTTGCTTATGAACTTAGTTTGGAGCTACTAGAGTTGAAGTTGAAGAGTGGTTGATCTTTCCTTTGTGTTCGAGCTTCTCATTCATTTTTTTGAGTTTAAAGGTGAGTTCTTGAACTTACATCAATGTCTATAGCTTTTACTGTTGTTAGGAATGAATTCCTAACATCTATTTCATGTACAGTTGCTTATGATTTGAATTGTTTTGGCAAATTTTCCAATTTTGTATTTTAAAGTCAAAATCTTTAAGATCCTATCTTGGGTGTTTGGACATGTTTTTGGTGGTGTATCGAAGAGCCTATGTGGCTGGGTTGTCGATTGGCATAAATCCCTAGCATCCATCGCTTGTTCGATCACTTCTGGTTTGGATTTTTGCCCACTTTGGGCTAGGTTAATCTTTGCCTAGCAGAAAAATCCAGACGTCTGGTTGAAAAATCCCGACATCTGGAAAGAGTCCCTGGAAAAGACAAAAAAGTAACACACGTGGAGAAAAAATTTTAGAGATAAAATCTTGAAATTTGGTTGAAAAATCCAGACGTCTGAAAGGGTTCAGGAATTAAAAAGAGAAAGGAGAAAAAACACATATATTTCCAGAACCTAGGGCCAGACATCTGGCTATATCTACCAGACATTTGGAACTGTTCAATTTTGCCTATTTTGGCTGTTTTTGCATGGATTTCCAATTTTTATCGATTTTTGTTGATCGAGATAGTTTTTGTCAATTATTATTGACTTTGATGACTTCATTCATGAATTTTTGTGAATATCCATTTGAATGGGCTTGATATCGATTTTTATGGTTTGAATTCACATCATCGAATGTGAATTTTTGATACTTCATTGTTTTTACAATCATTTCTATGATTTGTCACTCTAAACTACAAATGTTTCTATGCTAATATTAAATATTCAAACTCTTTCACAAAAAAGATTTCAACGTTAATTTTAATACAAAGCTCTTTTTAAAATCGTTTTCCAATCTATTAGTATATACAAACCTTCACCTCATTCGTATGAGAAATCTAATTCAACGGCTTCGCAAAACAACTGGTATGAAACACTTGCGTTTTCTTTTTCAATTAATTCTTGGACTTATTCGATTGAAATCTTGTTACAATTTTCGAGTGGAAATCTACAATTTTTTCGTAAATATCTAAGTTAAGCTAGTGGTTATGGGACACGAAGCTAAACTCATTTATTTACTAGCTTAGTGTAATCTACACTTCTTATCGATCAATGATGATCATTTACTAGCTTAGTGCAATACGCGATGTCTCTTTGTCTACGTGGGTGACTATACCCCGATTTATAGAACTTCTTCTCATATCGTGGGCTAACGACCCATGGCCTTCTGACTGCTCGTGGGGCAATCGGCTCAACGAGTTTATGCATGGGGTGTAACTTTCTAGGTGCGTCAATATTTGGCTCAATAAGTTTGTGCATGGGTTGTATCTTTTTAGATGTGTCGATGTTTGACTATGTATGGATTGTACCTTTTTAGGTGTGACGATGTTCGAATATGCATGGGAAGTATCATTTTAGGTGCGTCGATGTTCGACTATGCATGGGGCGCATCTTTTCAGGTGCGTCGATGTTGGACTGTGCATGAGGAGTGTCTTTTTAGTTGCGTCGATGTTCGGTTTATGGGATAGCATCTCGTTCGTGATATACGTGTTGGTAGGTTTTCATGCTCCCATTTTCATGTTCCCGTTTTTGATAGGCCTCCCCCTTTGTGATTTTTGGGTTTCTAGTTGATGATTTCTAGTATTTGTGTTTCACCAATTTTTGTGATTTATATTGATAAGCTTTATCAATATTTGCGGCTTGGTGAATAAAATAAGAATATGACGTTCTTTTTGGTGGTTGAGAAAATTGGAGATATTGTATGATTTTTGTTTTTATTTAATGTATACTTGTCGCAGTATGACATTATTCTTATCATACATTTTTTTTCATATCTCTTATCCTATCCCATTTTATGATATTTATATCTAGACTGATCTGTTTATTATTTTCCTCTAAAAAATACTTAGGTCAGACCGAGGTATTTCTAGTGCTTCTGCTTGACTCCTTATCTGGGTTCATCATTTGACTTTTGGGTAACTACTTAGCATAGTAGTTTTTTATTTTATACATTCGAGATAGAGACTTCTTGATGTATATATATTCTTTTGTCCTGCACTTGTACCTATTCTTATGTGATGTAGTGGAACTTATATGACCACTACTTTGATGTACACTTTTATGTGTTATATTATATCTATTTTCGCCTTAGTGATATGAATAACTATGTCTGATTTATGCTATGCTTATTTTATATTTGTTTTTGAAGATCACATAGACACTATGTAGTAGTTCTGTGTTTGTAATTAATGTGTCAGATTTCCTCTTGAAACAAAATGCATGTAATACTATCTGATATATCGATATTTGCACAAAGCAATTACATAGATGGTCGCTCCTGAGCAGCCTTATTCTTCGTGCAAGTTGAACGCATTACCCCATAGTGTTCAAAGCTAGTGTGAGTATAGCGGTGGGGAGTCACAATTTATGCACTTGCATATGGATTCACATTAAACAGAGTCAATATCGCGATTTGTAGCTTCCATTGGCTAGGGATAGTGAAGGCATGGTGAAGTAATGATGGGTTAAAGCATCTTCATTTTAGTAAGTATATGACTTCAGTTTTATTTAAATAATATATAATATTTAATGGTTTGGTCTTGCTATGATTTATGTGCTCTGGTTTTTCATAGTATTTGCAAAATATGATTATTTACAATAGTCGAATTATAGAATAAATATTGTTCAAAGTTTTTGCGAAAAATGATTATTTAGCATATTTTAATCATAGAGTATATAAATATAAAAACTGCTATATACATGAAGATTCAAGCTATATATATTGATTGATACGTTATGAGAAATTTAGTCCAAAGGCTTAAGTAGTTGGAATAGATTTTGTTTACTGATATAGATCATTCACATATGCTTAGTTAACAATGATATAAGATGCATGACTTAAATAGGCAAGTAGAGAAATTTTATGTGGCTATTGTTCCTTACAAATGAGATGTACATAAATCAATCTAGACATAATGACCTGGGTTTAAATTGTAAGCCCATATTTAATATTAGATTATGTAAACATGAATTTTGATATATGTAGATTAAGACATGAGATTCCCATAATGCAATAATAAATATACGTGATATCATTTACTATATTTTTATGTTTGTTTGAAATGAATGTAATAAATGATTTCAAACTGATTTTATGAAAGATATGGAAATGGTTTATCTCATGTAGATTTTTTTAGTGACAAATAAGCAAATTAACTTCTTGTAAAAATTTGTTAAATCAATTCCAGTAACATGTTTGTATAAATTAATGATAATGCCCATTTGTAAAAATGATACTATATTGAAGTCAAACTATTATTGTATTGTTAAATGGTTGTGTTTATAAATTGCCAAGTATATTTGTTTTGCAAGTTATGTATAAATTGAGTAGATGTATACTTGGTTTGTTAAATGTATAATTGTGTGAAAGAAATTTAATTCGTTAATATATGATTTTTCAAATGATGCTTAACTCAATTTATGTAATGCTAAATTATTATCGTACGACTTTCAAAGTGAAAATTAATTCAATTTAGTGATATATAGAATTTGAAGGCTTTCCCATCAAAATAACTCTATGGAACTGGTCGACATGTGGTATTGGGATGATATTAAAACAATTGCCTATGCCACAAGGTGTTTGGATTTATAAATTACTATGTAAACGGAATGATGAGTATGAGCCTATGGAATGTTAAGAAAATGAATAATAATTTATTGATAATAATTAGTCAATTAAAATGGAAAGAGTATGTGTTAACTAAATTTTAAACCAAACTAAATTCAACCAGAGGTATAAGGTCAAGATGAAGACAAAACGATCTAAGAATTTGAAAATATGACCAGAAAGAAAAAAGGAAAAAACTCAAGTAAATCCATCACATTTAGCGCGAAGTAAACCACTCAGCACCGTGAGGTATTTTTTTGACGACCCAGAATTTTGAGCGTTTGAAATTAGAATATTTAGTTGATTTTAAATATATAAAAGTTAATTTTTAACTTGAATTCAAATATCACTATTTATTTGATAATTAAATTATTGAATTAATAATTTGAAGTTGGGTAAAATGTTGAATCTGGAGTTTTAAGCCTGCTAAAAATAATTTCTAGGCTTGTAAAATTTATATTGATAGTTCAGAAGATATTAAAAGCTTTTAAATTGAAATTGGAAGTGTTTTGTTAAGTTTTGAAATTTTATCGTTTAAAATGAAATTTAAAAATAGCCTTCCAAGGCACAGTCTCGGAATTCGATGAAACTATTTCCATTGGATCCGTAATGTTGTACTATTATCGGATTTCAAATTTCGTAGTGATCGGAGTTGTGGTGTGAGCGTACGATATATAAATGCATTAGAATTTATATCGGAAATCTAATATAATAACCGAGTCCAAAGGCTATCTTCTCCATACGATCGACTTCGGACCCGAAACCTTTTCCATTGCGTTCGAAATAGGGATATAACATTATAAATGTCTAGCGGCACTCCTTGAGAGGAGTTCGAAATTTTAAGTAGCAATTATCGAGACAATTTGAATTTGAATTCAATTAAATATATACGTATATATTTGTCAACCATCAGCAGAAATTCTATTCGCATCAGCTGCATTTTTATTCACTTAGGATTACTGTAGCAAATTTATCCCAGCACGAAAAACTTCAAAGCATGCTACCCTTATCTTCAATCTCACGCTTCCCGTTCCTTTTTAATTTTTTTGTTCCTTCCTCACTTCGCCCCCCAGGTTCGAATTCAGATCGAAAAAAAAACGAAAACGATAAAGGAAAGGAAAATAAAACAAGTCGTTCAAACGAAAATGGCCGAAGCCTATTCAAAATCAAACCCTCCTCTTCAATTCAATTCACAAATCCGATTTTGAAAATAAAATCGGCCTTCATTCTTTATCTGTTCAAAGCCCCTCAAATATATTTTTCCCTTTTCAATTTGGGTCGCACAAAACAAATTACGCTCATCGTTGATTACGCAAGAGGGAAGAGCGCGGCAGCTCTTGGTGTAGATCAAGTAGCGATGTCGGGTCGAGCTCAATTTCGAGAC
Source organism: Allium cepa (assembly GCA_030765085.1). NCBI lineage: Eukaryota > Viridiplantae > Streptophyta > Magnoliopsida > Asparagales > Amaryllidaceae > Allium > Allium cepa. Next base: position 250,736 of record JASFAV010000027.1, on the reverse strand, counting down.
TTAGGCAAGGGCTTCGCGTCATTACATGGCCGCGCTCCTCTCCTCGTTATGCCCTTCAAGTCGACCACTCGTTTCGATTGCCTCAACTTCAATCGCAGTGATATGAAGTGGGGATGGTTCTCGGTAATGTCTCAGCTTGGAACCCGATTTGGGTCTTAATTGATGACCGGCGACGTCGATTGAGGCCTAGGTAGTTGCAGTGATGAGAGGACGGGGCTGCGATGTGTAATTGGCCATCTCAGGTTTGGGTTTAGAGCTGCAAGGTAGTTCTGTTTTCAATTTTAGTATAATAATTATTACAGCAAGGGCCATAAATATACAATTTATTTATCTTAGTTAGATAGTACATGTATATGGATATATATTCAGTAAGAAAAAAATAGGAATATGTATATGTAAATAAGATTTAGGCAAGTAGAAATTTTAAATGGTAAAATAAAGTATTTTTTTAGATATATACAGCTCTAAAGTTAAGATTTTAAAATATATATATATATATATATATAGGGATTTAAAAATATTGAAGAGTTTATTCAAGATAGATTTTTAAATATACATGAGTTAGTTTATAAGTATATGTATGTAGGTAGTTTCTAAAGGAAAATGAAAATAAAATAAATATACATATAGATATTTCAATTTATTAGTTTATTTTTAAATAATTTATTAAGGTGATTTATTCATTTAATTTACTTAATTAATTATATTAATTACTAAATATCTTTAAAAGGAAAGTTAGTTAAAAATTTAATTATTTGTTTAAAATAAATTATTAGTCTAAATTTAATAAGTAGTAATTAATTGTTCGATCAATTCAAATATTAATAAATTGTATAAATATTTATACAAGGTTTTAAATCACAGAAGGAAGTAAGTTTGGAATGGATTGCAAATATCAAAATAAAAGGTGAGTTAATCTCAGTCTTCTGGATTGCTATTTAAATTTAAATGTTTAAATTTAAATAATTTGTTGAATGATTTAACTGATTTGATGTGCTATATTATATATAGTGATATATAGTATATATTGGAGTGATTGATTTCCTGCACTATATAGCGGATGAGACCTTATGCGCCGCATAATAGCGGATCATATTATATTAATCCCACATACCGCGACATTCCACCTCGAAGTAGAATTGGTATTTTATTGTTCTAACATCTGCGGTTGCAGGGAAACAGGTTGGAGGGATCCAACAGGATTCCTTAAAATATTTAGATTGTTAAAATATCATGTGATATAATTATTTGCTATCCTGTGACGAATTATATTGATAAGTGGAAATGTTGGATGCTATGATTGATTTAAAATATTTCGGTGAACTGAGTTGTCAAAATCTATAGAAATGGGATTTCTGAAAAGATAATAAAAGAGTGAATTTTGAGTGAAATTGTAACAACCCGAAATTTTCGATCCCGAAAATTCCGGATAGTATGAAAAAGAAGAAAGAGATAGAAAAAGAAGAAGATCAGAAACATCAACATCTCACATTTGTAGCGGATAAAATATAATAATAAATAATAACAGTTTAAAAAAGAATACTCTAACTATCGATTAAATTTTAATACATCAGAGTTACACATACATATACAGACACTGGATATACACAATCATCATGCCACAGATCTACAGCAATATAATACTGAGGAAACACTCCATACGTTCTTGTCATCCAGCTCGCCTCCTGAGCTCCAGAACGTCCTTATCTGAAAATCTGTAATACGGTCTGACTCGAGCATTACACCAAAGTAACACCCGGGTCAGGCTGGAAACCAGCGTGAGTAAACCCGTCCAACAAGGAATACAAAGCATACAACTTATATAAAACCCGGTGTAACTCATTTCAATTCACAAAGCTACAATTTATTATAGACATCACTTATTCCTCACATCCATTTTCTAAGTACCATAGTTTAGATTTAAATAGTCCAATTCCCTTAAATCACTTCATTCCAGCCTATAGATTCACATATCAATCAATAAAAATTCGAAGTGGTTTCGGGTATTTTCTAATACTCGATCCCAGTCTCTTCAAGTCTCGTGTCATCTTAACCCAAGTTATCCAAATGAAATACACAACATTTCATATCAGAGATATCAACTTATTCAAAGCATCCAATACCATTCAATCATTCATAAGCAATGTTTAATCACATACAAATTTAATTTAATTAATCCTGATTGAGTTACTAACCTCAACCACTTAGATTTCTTCATTTAATATTAATAGTTTCAAATCAATTCATCAATCATCCCTTTATTATTTATCTTAATTTATCACCCTGGATTAATTATTTTTCAATTACATTCAAGTAGTTATCTTTAATTAATTTCACGATATTAATTATCCTTTACCAAAATCAATAAGTAATCTTTAGTTACCTCTTATATTAATTAACTATGTTAATTTCATTTATCCTAAATTACTTATATTAATTAATTTCTCATAAGTCACTAATTATGGATTAATCAATCTTAATTAATCAATCTTTGATTACATCATTAATTATATAAATTAAAGATTTCCAAATATATTTTAATTTATCCTAATCAAATTTAATTACATTAATTAAACCACAGTATTAATCATTTCGATTAATCCCAAACTTTAATTAACTATCTTTTTGTTTACTTCATTGAATAAATCAATTACTCCTTAATTAACCATCTTAATTAATCTCTTGATTAATTTCGCAAAGTAATTATATTTTTCTTAATTACATTAAGTAATTATCTATCAAACCATCCATTGATTATTCTAAATTAATTTAACTTAATTAATTAACTTAAATCTTAATTAATTAATTCAAACACTTAATTACTAAATTAAACAACCCAAATCATTAATTAATTGAATTAATCAATTATCCATTTTAATTACCCTACTAAATTTGATGAATCACAATCATTAAGCGCTGCTAAGATTAAAATGAAAACATTTTCTTATTTATGACTTAAGTTCAAAACAATTTAAAACCCAAATACTTCGAGTCAAACCACAATTAACTCGAGAACCATCCAAAACCAAAGTCACATCATCATCAGTGCACATCCAATTAATTTAATCATTCAGCCAATTATTTAAATTTAACCATTTAAATTTAAATAAAAAAATCCAACAGAGTGAGATTTGCTGACCTTTGATCTTGCAATCCAAATCTGATCTCGATTTGTTTCCTTTAGATTTAAACCTTGTATAAATAGTTATACGATTTATTAATATTTAAATTAACCAAACAATTAATTTCCCATTTATAAATTCGGCTAACCAATAAATTATTTTAAACTAGAGATCTTATTTTAAACTGATTTTCCTTTTAAAAGAATATTTTAACATAAATAACTAAATCAATTTATTAATAAATTAATCACCAATAACATTATTTAAAATAAACTCGTAGATATAAAATGTGTACATGTATATATATATATATCTTTCTTTTGAGTATATATATACAAATTAAAACTGCCTATATATACCTCACGGTATTTATATCTTCTTTTCATTTTTTTCACTGTATATACCATTTAGTAAAATAAATAAAAAACTTATACATGCACTAAAAATTCGTGTCGAGGCGTCTTCGCCATTGCCTCAGCCCCGTTCGAAAACCCTAGCATGCTGCCTGCAAATCAAGTCACTACGCTACCGCTCTTCTAGAAACGCACGCTTACGTACGCGATTCGCCAATCAACGCCGCGGCCCCTATCTCGTAACCCAAGCCCTCGTGCTCAACCTACCACCCATCGCGAATCAACCTACAGCCACACGAGATTGCGATTCAATTCGCAAGATTCCCTTGAGACCTAATCGAGTTCGACTCACTCGAATTCGTGTTGGGTTCAATTCATTTCGGTAGAATGATTTTCAGGAGAAGAAGAGTTCGATTCTCGTGTTCATTGATCGGCCCTTTTTTTATTTGAACTAAGATCTTGTATGAAGATAAACAAGGCTCGGCATTTTATTCACCTTTTTCGTCGATCTAATAGCGGCAATAAAAAGAAAAATGGAAGGGGACACGATTTGATTTTTTTTGCATGCTACTTGCTGGCTATAGTGGTTTGAAGAGAAACGAAAAAAACAGGATGCGACATTATTTCGGCTGCAGTTGACTGGAGTATGTGAATATATATATATATATATATATATATATATATATATATATATATATATATATAATTTCAAATTAAATTCAAAGTGTTTCGATTTTCGTAGCTTAATATCGCAAACCCCTACCGAGGCATGTCGCTAGGCGTTCCTAATGTTAAACCCCTATTCCGAACGCAATGGAACGTGTTTCAGAGCCCATTTCGATCATACGAGTGAGTTACGGAAATAAACGATCAATTTTAAATTAAATCGATTAAAATAGTTTCTATGCGTTTTGAGCTGCCAGGGTCAAACGACAACTCTGATTGCTACGAAAATTGAAATTCGATAATAACTAACTATTACGGATCTAATGGAACTGGTTTAGTCGAATTCCGAGACTGTGCCTCGTAAGGCTATTATTAAATATCGATTTGAACGGTATATTATTGAAACTAAACAAATCACCTTTATATTAAATTTCAACCATTCTATTATCTTCAATATCATCATTATAAATTTTATAAGCCTTCAAATTATTTTTAACAGGCTTAAAACTGAAGATTCAATAATTTACCCAATTTCAGTTTATTAAATCTAATAACTGAATTGCTACTAATAATAATATTTGAACTCAAGTTAAAAATTAACTTTTTAAATATTTACAATCAATTAAATATTCCAATTTAAATTGTTAAAAATTCTGGGTCGTCACAAAAATAATCACACAAATTTGAATAAATTAAAAAAGAACTGGAAAAGAATAAAAAGTGATTTTTGAATTCTGATAAATAAAATTCCAAGTGCGGAAAATGAGATTTTGAATAAATGGGAATAAGTGTTTTTTCTTAGAAACTAAAATTTTATTATCTAAAGGAATAAAGAATTTATTTTAAAATTCAAGGTTTAAATTTATTTAATAGGATAAAGAAGGAATTTGGGAAATCTGAACTTGGTATTTTCAGTTAAATCATAATTAAGAAATAAAATCGAAAGTTAATCGGTTTTGAATAAATTGAGTAAGTGAAGAAATTTATTCCAAAATAGAGTAATTTGGAAATCAATTTGAAAATTGATTTAAGTGTTTGAAATTGGAATTTTAAGAAGGATGGGACTAAGAAATTTATAAACTGAGTTTATAAAAGTGAAGTAATATATCGGTAAATATTTGGAAGAATAAATTCACGGTGGGAATTTATTAAAGGTATGGGTAAATTTGTTTAAAAATAAGTAGTGAATTATTTTTAAAGGATGTGAAAGAGAAGTGTATTTCCCTAGAGAGCCAAGTATGCTTTCGAAGCAAAGTTTTAAGTATAAGTTAAAAGTTTTAAAGTTGTTTTAAAAGCATATTTTAGAAAATTTATTATTTTTAAATGCTTAAATTTTAAAGTAAGTGTTTTTCAAATGTATTTTAGTAGTAATTACATAAAGGTGGCTTGGTACTATGTTTCTAAAGGAGAAAAATTTAGTTTTATATTTTATAAAATAGCTTTATTTTGAATATTCATAAAGTATATAATTTTAAATAAAGTATTAAAGTAGTTTTTATTTTAAATGTTTTAAAGTATAATTTGTAATAAAATGTTTTTAAATTATTTTAAAAATCTAAGGTATTTGTGCTTGGTGTTTTCAGTAGAAATAAATATTTGGGAATTTATTCCATGAGTAGAGTGTGATTTGAAAAACAGGTTTCAAAATGGTTTGGAAGTGGGAATATATCTTGCGAAGATATTTTGAGGCTAATAAATAATTTGGAAAATTATTTATGTTTGATGGTTGTTTGTGAATGTTATTTGATAGCTAAATAACCGACTGTCAATATTGGCCAATGCGCTGATCGTTTCGAAGCGTCCGGGATCGGGATTAAATTCTCGAAAACCACTTCGGTCCGGTTTGAATGTTTTTTTGTGGAAAACAAGAGTTTGGATTTGATGGTGGAGCAGTGAAGTGCAAGGGCTAGTCGCTACTAATCCTAAGGTGATTCCAAAATGGATGTAGTAGGAGTAGTGCCTTCGGTTCTGTTCGAGCCCGGAACGGACTTTGTATGGATGAATGCTTTTAGAACATCGTCAGGTGGGCGATGAGCATTCTAAGTGAAATGTTCTAAAAAGGTAACGCTTAGCCTCATGCCTCATCGATCGAGATTGACCGAAAATTAAGGGATATACAACAAGGCTAAGTGGGCAGCACCCACTAAGGTGAGGTCCTCCCTATCTAGATGTCCCTTTTTTCGGCTTAGTAGTGCGGTTGCTGATCCCAACCGTGGGGTGATCTTACTCGAGATTATCCAGTTAGGGTTAGTCTCGGTCTTGTGTTGCAGGAGATTGCGAGTAATCCTCGGTAAGCTGATCTAGACCAGGTACCGTGATAGGTGGTACCCCAGTGCCCAGTCATTAATTGAAAATCAATTCAACCTACGCGCCTTTATGGTTTTGATTGTGCCCAGTTATTGCTAAAACGTGAGATGCAAGCATTTCAGCCAGATTCTATTTTACTTTCTATCGACACTATTATAACATCAGACGGATTTGATAAAAAGTGTTTTGGCTATCATAAGGTAAAAACCCGACATGTTTATTTGTGTCGTGGTCTTACGAGATGCTTTTGTTTTCAAAGGATTTTAAAAATTTAATAATCAAATTGAGTGTGATTTTCTCACGCTGGTATTCCAGACTGATCCGGGTGTTTTTTCATTGTAATGCTCGAGTTAGACCGAGTATTATAGATTAAAGGAAAGGATGTTGTGGAGCTCAGGAGACGAGCTGGATGGCGATACGTACTTCCATACTTGTTTTAGATATTCCACTGTGTTGATTAGCTGTGTATTCTATTTTGTAAGGACATGTTATGATTATTGTTCAGTTGGGTGCGATGTGTACTCTGATGATGTAATGTATAAATAGATTTGCTTTTGTGTAAAGATTAGTTATTATCTATTATATTTTATTCCGCTGCGATGGTTATATTCTGATGATGTTTTGTTTTCTCTTCTTCTACCTCTTCTTCTTTAACCTAAATGGTTCGTATTTCCGTTCATCTTGTTGACTGATGGAGAATAGTGTCGACTCTAGAGATACGGATTTGCGGGCAGTTTCACTTGGTATCAGAGCTGAAGGTTAAGCGAGAACCTTGGCTTTGGTGGGGATTACTCATTAAATAGAGTTCGTAGTACTCTAAAATGAGTTTGAGTGTATTAATAGATATGAGCGCGTTTTTGTTAGTGAATATTAAAAAAAAAAATTGTGTTGACTAATCGGTTGAGTGTTTATGGATTCTGGTCGATATGTGGGACGCCATGTCATCGATAGGGGTTTCTAAACTCTTGAATGAGATAAACCGACAAAATATGGTTTTCAAATAGGGTAAGTGAAATAATTTTACCCCAAATTATTTTTGGATAAAAAAGAAAAGTTTTTGAAAGTTATTGGTTGCTTGGATGTTAGGAATGATAATTATTATCATTGTTGTGTGGAAATTTAAGTAGAAATTAAAAATAACCAAAGGTTAAGGAAAAAAATTCATTTATAGAATGAAATTTTAAGTGAAAATTGTAAATGTGATTTATAATTTAAATAGAATTCCAGAGAAATATTTGAAAATAAATTGAGATGAAAATTCTAGAGTAATGTTTGAATGATTGGGTGGATTTCGAATTTGGAATTTTAGGAAAAGTTTAAATTCCTTTAGGTTTGAAAATGGTTTTCAAAGCTTTGGAGAAATAATGGTGATATTATTTGGAAATTACTTTTGAATTGGGTATGAAATCTGGTGAGACTTGGAATTTAAAAATATTTGAAATGTTTTGGAAGGATAAAAGCACTATACTCTTTTTGGTCACTACAAAATAACTTCGGTGATGACTTCAGCATCATCGATGTTCATTTTCGAGTTTCCAAAATAGTAATTGTTGCTTGAATGTTTTAAATGGGAGATGTTTGCAAAAACTGGGTTTGGTTTTGAAATTCAAAGAGGTAACTGAATTTACCAAAGAATTTTGGATATAATTGATTTCAGAAAAAATGGTATTGAAATATGGAGCAATCGATTAAAAGAGACTCCGGAATTTATTTTAGAAATGTCTATGGATTATAAAAAGATTTGAAAATTTATAAAGTCTGAAAATTTCCTGGAATGGAATTAACTTGTAAAAAATTAATAACTTAGAAGAGTAAGTCGAATTTAATAAACTCAAGCTAAGATTAATAATAATGTGATTGGATTTGAATTAAAGTTGAAATATAATTGAAATGAAACTGTATCACGTGGTGGATACATTAAATGAACTTAAGTTCTTACTTAATAAAATTTAAATGGATTGTGAAGTCAAAAGAATAGTATGAGGTTAGATTTAACTGGAGTTTATTTAAATAAGATTGAATGGGAATAAATAGATTTCGATGGCTTATAAAAGAATTGAAAACCCATTAAATATATATACTTGGCTAAATAAAACGTATAATCCCGAGTTAAAAAGTAAAATGTGAATGGGATTGATGTTAATGGATGGAAGTATGGATATAAATAAGTTGCGACTAATAAAACCTAGTAATGGCATAAATAATCCAAAATAAAATTGTTTTGTATTTGGGAAATGGTTATTAATATTAGCATGGAATGTTGTCAAGCTTAGTGTAATGGGTTTAATGAAACCAACGCGGTAATGAATGAAATGCAAGTGAATGGTTTGTAAATAAGTTAGAATGGAATAAAATTTAATATAAATTGTATTGGAATTAATTTAAAATGATTATAAGCTTGAGTAATTGTTTATTCACATAAATATCGTCGAAGTTGCATAGAAATAATTGTCGTTTGACGAAAATGATATTAAATAAAATTCTATGAATTAATAGAAGTAAATAAAATTGATTTTTGAATCAATTGAAAGGAATGTAAGTTCATTTGGTTTAAAAATGAATCGTATGCTAGCAAGCGAGTTGTAAATCGCTTAAATTGAATAGTATGAGTCGAGAGTTGATTGAAAGCAATTGAAATAATTGTCAAAACCTTACGTATGTGCTTATGAAAGTATATAACATGCATTGTTATAGAATCCATGTTTTAGCTATTTAAATATAAGTGAAATTCTATAAACTTCTTATATAGAGTGCTTATATGTTTAAATTGAGTAAGTGTAGGTACCTGAAGGCCGTTTGGCAGGATTTTGGTCACGCTAATTGCTAAATAATAAGCCGCTTGCTTAAAAATGCTAAATAGAGGTACGCCTAGCAATAAAAGTTAGCAAATATGAACTATTGTTTGTTTTTTTGTTTTAATCACCGTGTTGGTCGATGTATATATATTTATATCTCTTGTCAAATTGCAAAAGCTCCTCCGTACAAAGGAGACTTTGCTAAAAAAATTCGAAAATTTTGGGAGTTAGAAAAATTTTTGTGAAAATTTTGTTAGCGACAAAATGATTTAAAATTGGAAATTGAAATAAACTAGTGGATGGAACTAATTTAAAATAATGATATGAATCGGTTATAAATGGAAGATAAAACTCAATATTCAGAGTTGAAGATAAATTGAATTCATATGGAAATGAGAGGACTGATTTGAATAGAAGTAGATATAAACTAAAGTGGTGAAGGGAAAATAAATATAAGAAGTGTATAAAATACTTATATTGAACTTAAGAAGAAATGGTAGAATTCTCAAGTAATATGGGTGTCGGGAAAATATATTGAATAAGCATTTGAGTGAAGATTTAATAAAAATATGTGAAATGATAAGCGTTGATAAGTGAATAGAAGTCAAAATGATTGTGAATAAAAGAGAATGGATATAAATACGTAAGATGTACGTATATATTTTATTCGCATAGCGATTTGATCCTGATTCGAGCACATAATTTTGAGATAGTTATATCGATCCGAGTTAGGATTTTTCACTCCATTTTCGACGATGAACCCTGGATATGGATTTTTGATTGATTCTGAAAATTTCCTACTATAGTTATGACTATGCAAGGAGAATGACGGTTTCTGATCAAGAAACCAGATATGAGTCCGCACAAGGAAGTCGGGTGGATGATACTAGTTCGGAAGTGAAATTGTATGATCGAGCGAGTGATCGAATTTGATATTGCGTACGGATGATATATGTACATCGTACGGGCTTAAATGGAATGAATATTGAAAATTTTGTAAGGAAATGTATAAAATTATTTTGAAATCTGTAGCTGGATATTATTACTATGTAGGATATACAAGTATTATAAAGGAAAAGGAAATTGGGATTTTTGATTTCAGATGATAAATTTGAATTGCTTGACAAAAAGGTATGTTTTTAAATTTCTGTATGAAATTTGATTGGGTTTTTGATCTAGCCACTTGGCTATTTGTTTTCTTTTGGAATTTTGGGGCCCGTAGAGGCATTTTGTAGTTGTACCGAGCTAGCCGCGCAAAGGAGACGCTGGCGAAATTTTTCGAAAATTTAGGGAGTTAGAAAATTTTAAGAAAATTTTGATTGTTTGAATTTGTTTTTAAGTTTAAATTTGAAATGATTGAGTAAGTAATATGGTTTGCAGGTTATGGGGGAGTTTAGGAAATTAATAAGAGTGTAGTGTCTTTAATGACAAGGTTGTTTGGTTCAATGTTAAAACTGTTTGGTTTTGAAAAAATAGAAAACGGATATTGGACCATTCTTCTTAACTAGTAATTTCGGGGACGAAATTCTCTAAGGGGGAGGAATGTGACGACCCGTAATTTTTGAGCATTTGAAATAGGAATATTTAATTGGTTTTAAATATTTAAAAGTTAATTTTTAACTTGAATTCAAATATCACTATTTATTTGATAATTAAATTATTGAATTAAATAATTTAAAGTTGGGTGAAATATTGAATCTGGAGTTTTAAGCCTGTTAAAAATACTTTGAAGGCTTGTAAAATTTATAATGATAGTTCTGAATATAATAAAAGCTTTTAAATTGAAATTGGAAGTGTTTTGTTAAGTTTTGAAATTTTATCGTTTAAATTGAAATTTAAAAATAGCCTTCCAAGGCACAGTCTCAGAATTCGACAAAAACAGTTCCATTGGATCCGTAATATTGTACTTTTATCGGATTTCAAATTTTGTAGTGATCGGAGTTGTGGTGTGAGCGTACGATATATAAACGCGCTGGAATTTATATTGGAAATTTAATATAATAACTGAGTCCAAAGGCTATCTTCTCCATATGATCGAATTAGGACTCGAAACCTTTTCCATTGTGTTTGAAATAGGGGTATAACATTATGAACTCCTAGCGGCACTCCTTGAGAGGAGTTTGAAATTTTAAGTAGCAATTATCGAGACAATTTGAATTTGAATTTAATTAAATATATACATATATATTTGTCAATCGTCACTTGAAATTCTTTTCGCATCAATTGTATTTTTATTCACTTCGAATTATTGTAGCAAATTTATCCCAGCAGCATGCAAAACATTCAAAGAACGCTACCCTTATCTTCAATCTCACGCTTTCCATTCCTTTTTAATTTATCTGCTCCTTCCTCACTTCACATCCCAGATTCGAATTCAGATCGAAAAAAACGAAAATGATGAAGCAAAGGAAAATAAAGAAACTCGTTCAATCGAAAATGGCCGAAGCCTATTCAAATCAAACTCCCCTCTTCAATTCAATTCACAAATCCAATTTCGAAAATAAAATCGGCCTTCATTCTTTATCTGTTCGAAGCCCCTCAAGTATATTCTTTCCGTTTTCAATTCAAGTCGCAAAGAACAAATCACGCTCATCATTGATTACGCGAGAGGGAAGAGCGCGGAAGCTCTTGGAGCAGATCAAGTTGCGATGTCAGGGTCGAGCACAATTTCGAGACACAAGCAAGGGCTTCGCGTCATTTTATGGCTGCGCTCCTCTCCTCGTTGTGCCCTTCGAGTCGACCACTCCTTTCGACTGCGTCAACTTCAATCGCGGTGATACGAAGTGGGTAGGATTCTCGGTAATGTCTTAGCTTGGAACCCGATTATGGTCTTATTTGATGACTGGCGACGTCGACTGGGGCCTGGGTAGTTGCAATGATGAGGGGAAGTTGCTGTGATGTGCAATTGGGCATCTCAGGTTTGGGTCTAGAGCTGTAAGGTAGTTTTATTTTCAATTTTACTATAATAATGATTACAACAAGGGCCATAAATATAAAATTTATTTATCTTAATTAGATAGTACATATATATGGATATATATTCTGTAGGAAAAAAAATAGGAATATGTATATGTAAATAAGATTTAGGAAAGTAGATATTTTAAATGGTAAAATAAAGTATTTTTTTACATATATATAGCTCTAAATATAAGATTTTAAAAAAATATAGGTATTTAAAATATTGAAGAGTTTATTCAAGATGGATTTTTAAGTCTACATGAGTTATTTTATAAGTATATATATATGTAGGTAGTTTCACAAGGAAATGAAAATAAAATAAGTATACATATAGATATTTCAATTTATTAGTTTATTTTTAAATAATTTATTAAGATGATTTATTTATTTAATCTACTTAATTAATTATATTAGTTACTAAAGATCTTTAAAAGGAAAGTTAGTTCAAAATTTAATTATTTATCTAAAATAAATCATTAGTCTAAATTTAATAAGGAAGTAGTAATTAATTGTTCGATTAATTCAAATATTAATAAATTGTATAAATATTTGTACAAGGTTTTAAATCACGGAAGCAAGCAAGTTTGGAATGGATTGCAAACAGCAAAATAAAAGGTGAGTTGATCTCAATATTCTTGATTGCTATTTAAATTTAGATGGTTAAATTTAAATAATTGGTTGAATGATTGAACTGATTTGATGTGCTATATTATATATAGTGATATATAGTACATATTGGAGTGATTGATTTCCCACATTATATAGAAGATGAGACCCTATGCGCCGCATAATAGCGGATGATATTATATTAATTCCATATACCGCGATATTCCACATAGAAGTGGAATTGGTATTTTATTGTGCTAACAACTGTGGATGTAGGGAAACAGGATGGAGGGATCCAAGTGGATTCCTCAAAATATTTAGATTTGTTAAAATATCCTATGATATTCCACCTCAAAGTTGTTTTAAAAGCATGTTTTAGAAAATTTATTATTTCCAAATGCTTAAATTTTAAAGTAAGTATATTTCAAATGTATCTTAGTAGTAATTACTTAAAGGTGGCTTGGTACTTTGTTTCTAAAAGAGAAAAATTTAGTTTTATATTTTATAAAATAGTTTTAAATATTTTTAAAGTATATAATTTTAAATAAAGTATTAAAGTAGTTTTTATTTTAAATGTTTTGAAGTATAATTTATAATAAAATGTTTATTTTAAAAATATAAAGTATTTGTACTTGGTGTTTTCAGTAGAAATAAATTTTAGGAATTTATTCCATGAGTAGAGTGTGGTTTGAAAAACTGGTTTCAAAAAGGTTTGGAAGTGGGAATCTATCTTGCGAAGATATTTTGAGGCTAATAAATAATTTGGAAAATTATTTATGTCGGATGGTTGTTTGTGAATGTTATTTTATAGTTAAATAACCGACAATCAATATTGGCCAATGCGTTGACCGTTTCAAAGAGTCCGGGAACGAGATTAAATTCTCGAAAACCACTTTGATCCGGTTTGAACGTTTTCGTGTGGAAAGCAAGAGTTTGGTTTCAAAGGTGGAGCAATGAATTGCAAGGGCTAGTTGCTACTAATGCAAAGGTGATTCCAAAATGGATGTAGTAGGAGTAGTGCCTTCGGTTCCGTTCAAGCCCGGAATGGACTTGTATGGATGAATGCTTTCAGAACATCGTCAGGTGGGTGATGAGCATTCTAGATGAAATGTTCTAAGAAGGTAACTCTTAGCCTCAAGCCCCATCAACTGGGAATGACTGTAAATCAGGGGATATGCAGCAATGCTAAGTGCGTAGCACCCATTAGGGTGAGAACATCCATGTCTAGATGTCCTTTTTTGGCTTAGTGGTGCGGTTGTTGATCCCAACCGTGGGGTGATCTTACTCGAGATTATCCAGTAAGGGGTAGTCTTGGTCTTGTGTTGCAGGGGATTTGGTGTAATCCTCGGTATGCTGAACTAGGCCAGGTACTTTGACCGATGGCATCCCCGTGCCTAGTCATTAGTTGGAAATTCATTCTCCCTACGCGCCTTTATGGTTTTGATTGTGCCCAACTATTGCTGAAACATGAGATGCAAGTATTTCAGCTAGATTCTATTTTACTTTTTATAGACACTATTATAATATCAGACGGATTTGATAAAAAGTGTTTTGGCTATCGTAAGGTAAAAACCCGACATGTCTATTTGTGGCGTGGTCTTACGAGATGCTTTTGTTTTCAAAGGATTTTGAAAATTTAATAATCAAATTGAGTGTGATTTTCTCAAGCTGGTATTCCAGACTGACTGGGGTGTTATTTCACTATAATGCTCGAGGCATATCGAGTATTATGTATTACAAGAAAGGATGTTGTGGAGCTCAGGAGACAAGCTGGATGATGATATGTACTTCCGTACTTGTTCTAAATATTCTGCTACGTTGATTAGCTGTGTATTAAGTTTTGTGAGGACACGTTATGATTATTGTTCAGTTGGTTGTGATGTGTACTCTGATGATGTAATGTATAAACAGACTTGCTTTTGTGCAAAGATCAGTTATTATCTATTATATTTTAGTCCGCTGCGATGGTTAGATTCTAATGTTGTTTTGTTTTCTCTTCTTCTACTTCTTCTTCTTTAACCCAAATAGTTCATATTTCCGTTCATCTTGAGTTGATTGAAGGAAAATAGTGTCGACTCTAGAGATACGGATTTGCGGGCTATTTTAATTTTTTGGTACCGAGAGGTCACTTCTTCTCCTTTTGGCACCCCAAGCCTTATATACTTCATATGTTATCTCAGCCAACATGATCAAGTGGTTTTACCAGAGGATAGTCATGTAATTTTTAGGATTGATGAGACGAAAGCGAGAAATGTTCAAGCGTTATCGGGAGAATCGTCAGAAACAACTCGCAGTCTATGAAGAAGAGATTGAAACACATCAAAAAGAAGATGGTGGAAAACCATTTCCTTGATCGGATCTTTGCTGGAATTTCTTCATCTGTCACAATAGTCACGTAGGGCGACATTTTTGACAGTTCTAAGCGTAGGAACTTGTCAAACCCTATGTACTAGTGACTCACAACCTCTTTAACTCTCTAAAATCTTTAAGCAATAAGATATTAATGTAGACGTAGGTCAAATATTGTCGAACCACTACAAAGATATTCTGCCTTTCTATTTTTTTCAGTTATTTCATTAGTGCTTGCTAGATATAGGTCATATAGGCTCCCTACAAATACTTCTTGGGTATTGATCCATTTTTTACGTTGACATTTTTGTGCTTTTAATGAGAAAATAGAACCTAGGCTTAGATCTAGCTCTTTGTTTAGACTGGGTAGATCCAGAAAAAATTGCTTGAAAAACTTAGAGGTTTGTCTTGAATGAACCATTGCGCAAGAAGATCTGGAAGGTTGTCTTTAGGCAGTTGCGAGAGCCGATGATGGTGGATCTTATCAGCCTGAAGATATTAATCACCACACTGTTCCAGGATCATCTGCTCCTCCGATGTTGTTTCCAAAGCATAACTTGAAATGATGGTACATGAACTTGCTACAAGACGGCGAATAGTGTAACACCTCGCATTATTATATAATTATAAATAAAATTAATTAATACTACTAAAACAGTGAAAAATGAATTTTTGCTAATTTTGGAATTTGACCACAAAACTTTTACTATTGTGTATATGGCGATTTTCTAATCAACTTCCATATACAATTTATTTCTTACAAATCTTCACCAAATAAATCCAAAAAAAAAATATGCGAACAAAATAAAGGAATTGCAACAAATTAAAGAAGGGATGTTCTAGGACGGCACAGCAAGTTTAGAAGATAGAGATTTAAAGCTAACGACAATACGTGAGTGGATTTAATCATATATTTTTTACATTTATGATTTATTATTGTTATATTCCTGTTAAATAATTTTATTCGGTATTTATTACAGTAATTAATTCTGTTAATTAGTTATGCTAAGACTATAAATTGTACAAGAAAGCTTATATTTAATTAATATTAGGCTTGACAGTTAGAGAAAGGCATAAGCCTAAAAGTAAGAAATTTACAGTTACTTGCAACTATTTTAAAAGTTGAAATTAGCTGGTAAATGTTAGCTTCTTTTTATTCCTTTTTACGCGAATAAATTAGTTAAAGAAGAAATTTCGCAACGCAGACTAAAATAGAAAGAACACTGGATATACAAAAATTAGATGTAAAATAAGAAAAGCTGAAATAAAACGAGAAAAATAGAAATTTGCACTAAATTATGCTAAAATTGTAACATATACGTTATTGTCGGGATCCGAAGTTCGGCATTCTTACGTCCACTGTATCAAATGCCGCATAATCGAATGCCGAAAAACCGAATTGTTAGAGTTAAAAAGAAGAGGTAGAAGAAAAAGATAGAAGAAATAAGAAAAAGATAGAACAGAAACAATATCAGAATCTCACATATCTCAGCGGAACAACATATAATAGATAAATGAATATTTTATAAACAAGAACTATCTCACTATTACATTACATTATCATCAGAGTGCACAACAATAATATACAACACATTACAAGAATGGACAGCTATACAAACTTGTCCTTACAAGTGAATCACACAGCGGAAAGATAATGTCATATACAAGTAACACGTTTCGCCATCCAGCTCGCCACTAGAGCTCCATAGCACTTCTGAATCCAGAATACCTAATAACCCGACTATAGACTATCCGTGTGGAAAATTATGGACACCCAGAGTTTAGGAAGAGAACAATAAACTCCAGGTCAGTCATGGGACTGGTGTGAGAACCCAAAACAGTTATTTATCATTTAAAACAATAACAACGATAGAAGTGGAAAATATCCGAAATGCTTTTGGAAAATGAAACTACCATAAGGCCTCCCCGCACACACACAATGCAAACGCAGAATTGGAGGAGATTTCTCCTTATGATAGTCAAAGATGCTTACTACGCAAAACAAATCATTTTTGATATTATTATTAGTTCATAGTGACGAAAGCATTTCGAAAATAGAATATAAATCTTAGCCAGCATAGACATTCCGAACTATGCCTACTATAGCTACCATCCAAACGGTGGGGCGCCACCATAAGTGAATGGCAGGTTATACAACGAAAACCGTACCAGGCACGTATTGTTTCTTTGGATTTTCCAACAAATGGTCAGGCTAAGGAACTTCCTACTGCCACATGGGATCACCTCTGGCGGGACGTCCCGAGAACCTAACATTATAGTTAGATCTCTGCCAACACAAGGCCGGGTTACCTCTGTAACTAGGTAACTACTACACAAATATGCCACCCCCCGGTCCTTTGGGACCTTTATCCGAGGGCCCTCTATCACCAAGCAACAACCACACAGAAAAATGAGATTGGACCAACCACATAGGTTAAGCATCAGGGCTCCATACCTGACACCAACCTTTTCCAAAAGGAATTGACATACCCTAAAGGGAGCGACCCTCATAACCTGGCCACATATTCCCGTTTCGACCATTTCCGGGGTGTGAGGTCTGACGAAGTCTCGTCCACAAAGCTACGCTTTTCACAAAGCCATGCTTTGATCAACAAATGATCAAAAAGTAATCATCACACAGCAACACTCAGCATGCCACATTACCAAATTGGGAATATATCGCTGATAACCTTCAACTACAAAACCTCTGAGCTCGTACGTCTCAGAGAAGGGTGTTAAGCTAAGCGAATAAATTCTCCGCCACCAACAGAGATGTATTTGAAGGAAATCTGCTTCATATCTCAAAAGGTAATGTCACACACGTAACCATACAAGTCCGTTCCGAGATCGAACGGAACTGAAGGCACTTCAAAAGAAGCCCTTGCAATCCTAGTATTCACAATCCCGATCGAATTTCCCATCACAAAGGAAATCTCCATACCGTAGCTAATAGTACAGAGACAATCGATAGGTCATCCTATCGTTTTCAAAAATACCCGGTCTTCACCACCGGTCTTCAACTCTATCCATTACGTCGTATCACTATTCGGAATGGGTAATCCGAATAACGAGCGCAATAATTTAAAAATAAGTGTAGCATTTAATTTTCAACCAATTCACAACAAATAGCCACTTAAGGGTCAATATTGTTAGTCGGTTATTTAACTATCAATCAATATTCACAACATAACCCGAATTCAAATAATTTCCCAAATTATTTATTTTCCAAATATATCTTTACAAGATATATATTCCACACTTCAACCATTTGAAAACAAATTTCAAATCAAATTTACACCCTTACAACTTTCATTTCAAAACGGTTCATTTAAATCAATTAAATAAATCCTTACCAATTTATTTTAAACTTATGTTCCAAATTTGTAAATTTATTTCCACACTTCAAAAATAAACCAATGTTTATTTTTAAACAAATTTCCCTTTCTTTTATAAATTCCATAGTGAATTTACATTTCCAAAATATCTATGAATATATGATTTTCAAATCGATTTCTAATATTCATTTTCAATTTATCTTTAAAAGATGAAATCTCAAAACATTCACTTCATATTAGAAGACATTTCCGTACTTATTCAAGAATAAGTAATTCACAAATCCAGTTATTTTCAACATTTAGAAAATATTCAATATACTTAAATCCAAATTAAGTATATATTTTATTCTTAAGGAAAACTTCTCTTAAACACATTTATTTGGGTCAAAACGAATGTTGCGTAAAACATCCTTACGACAACCCAAAATCACTAGTATAGGGATTCGAAATTTAAGATAGATATATAAATCCCATACTATATGAAACATTTTCTTTCGAAAATCTTTTACTACAACAACAGTGTTATAATCCATCATTTCCTTATTTCTCGAAAATGTCTATTTCAACAATTAATGTTGAAATCTATGGTTTCGACGCTTAATACAATTTAAAACATCTTTAAATCGTTTTAATTCTATTTAAAATATCACTTTCCTAAAATATTTCTTTAATATATTATTCACTGCCCAAAATCGGGAATATACTTCATTAACCAAATTCATTTTCTACATATCTTATTTAAAGGATTATCCACTGTCCAAAAATCGTGGATATATCTCCTTTAATAAGCTATAATAATTAAACTTATCAAAAATAAGTCAATTTTGGATTTATAAAACAACGTTTATAAATCATGTTTATACTTTATAACAACTTTAACTTATAAAAACCACTTTATTAACAAATTCTATCCATATCCCATTTGCACGCCAAATTTCAATTTATAAGTTAATTACTTATAAATATTTTATTTTATAAAATCTATTCATTTTATAACTTCACAATTTATAAATCTATAGATTTCATCCACTTTTGAAATCCATTTATATTTCTTTTTAACACTTACAAAAAAAACTTGTTTTGTAGTTCCATTTATACTTTATAAATATCAATTTCATAAATCTTTTATATAAATCATTTATAATAATTCAAAAATCCCAATTCGAACCATTTTATAAATTAATTAACTACTTATTTCAAAAAAATCACATTTCAGTTATATTTCACAAAAATCATATTTTTTATAACATAAAAATTCCAACGTTCATTTATTTAAAATGAATCAATTTCAAAATTAAATTTTATTATGAATTCTCAACTTAAATTTTCAAAAATGAAATTTTATTTATTTTCGGCACCTAACGATACCAAAAAAAATATTCGGCTAAAATTTAGCCTTTAACGATTTCAATCCCAAAGATTATAAATAGATCAATAAAAAGATCAACACACAACATTGAAACAAATTAAAATGTTTGAGGAATCCAGTTGGATCCCTCCAACCTGTTTCCCTGCATCCAAAGATGTTAGCACAATACAAATTCCACTTCGAGACAGAATATCGCGGTATATGAGATTCAAAAAATACTATCCGCTATTATGCCGCGCAATAGGGTCTCATCCGCTATATAATGCAGGAAATCAACTCCAAGTACATATATAATACAAATTCCATACAAGTTGGAATTATCGCGGTATATGTTTTTAATAAATAACATCCGCTTAATATACGGTGTATAGGGTCTATTTCAATACAACAGATAATAACTATCATCCAATCACACAATCAAGCAATTTTAAATCTAACTATTTAAAATTTAAATCAAAACAATTCGATTGAGTGAGAAGTTCTCACCTGATTCCAATAATAGTTCAGCGTTTTATTTCGAATAAAATTAAACGTGCGTTTAATTTTACTCGAAATTATCACTAGCTCCAAACGTCTCCAAACCAGCTCCATTGTGTAGTGCTCGTCCATACGATTGCAACGAAATTCGTTTCGCGCGTTTTCGACCGCGTATGAAAGAGTTATGTTATTACAAAGATTATACAAATTATTATAAAGTTTATTTACAATTTTCTTTTAATATTTTATACCCAAAACATCACGGCCGTAGATCTAAGCCATAGAAATCTCGGCCGCGAACGTATCCTTCTTCCCATCTCCAGTTTCACGCACACGAACAACATAACCAACGGCCGCCCTCAACCCCAAATTCACGCGAGTTATATACACATCTCCATGTCGATCGGGAAGTGCCAAACGAAAGCTCATCACTAGTGCTACCTTCGGTCGCAACCAGGTCCAACTCGGTCGCCTATATCCATGGGGAAACGAGTGCGATTGTAAGGCCTTCAAGCTCGAATTGCAGA
The DNA here is from genome assembly GCA_030765085.1 of Allium cepa. Classification (NCBI taxonomy): domain Eukaryota; kingdom Viridiplantae; phylum Streptophyta; class Magnoliopsida; order Asparagales; family Amaryllidaceae; genus Allium; species Allium cepa. Next base: position 229,872 of record JASFAV010000027.1, on the reverse strand, counting down.
CAATCAACTTCGTTAATTTCGATCTTAACCGTTGAACATGAAGATCACTTGACGCTCTACACATTCCTAGTTGAGAATTTCTCGAAATGATGAGTGGATTGGAAGATAATTGGAGATGAAAGCTAGCTTTTTTTGGCCATTGCTTTTGGAGGTGGCGGCTGGCTATTTAGGGTTAGGGTTTTGCAAATGAAAGGACGAAGGGTTCCTTTTATAGATTATTTGCAAAAAACACTATTCATCCAATTTTTCAAACTCCAAATCTCGCGCGGTGACCCACGTTTCCAGTGTTTAACCCGCGTTCCGGACACAATGGAATAGGTTTCGGGAGCCAATTCGATCACCTGTGCGAGTTACGACAATAAACGATCAAATTTAAATTAAATTGATTAAACCAAATTTCTATGCGTTTTGGCTTGCCCAGGACAAACGGTAAATCCGATTGACACGAAATTTTAAACCTTATAATAATTTGACATTACGGATCCGATGAAACTGGTTTCGTCGAAATCTGAGGCTGTTTGAAAAATGGCTATTTTCACTAGTCAATTAAATATTAAAATATTCATTTTTCACAAATTAACTTTTAATTTAATTTTAAAAGGTCACAAACATTGTTCTAACTCCAATATGATTTGATATAACTTTATAAATCATTTTTAATCACATTGAACCCAATTTCCAATTATTTACACAATTTCAAATATTAAATTATCAATTTAATTATCCAATTAAATCCAGATATTCGAAAAAAAAACTATTCGACTAATAAATTATACTTGTTGATATTTAAAATTAATTAAATATCTGAATTTCAATTGACAGAAATTCTGGGTCGTTACAAACTTCCCCCTTTAAAAGAATTTCGTCCTCGAAATTGCCAAGTTAGAAAAACTTTTGAAATCCATTGACTTTTCAAACAAACCGTTCAAATTTGATTTACAAATCTCTTAAGTGTTTAACTTTTCCAAAAATCCATTGGTTAAACTTCTTACAAAACTTCACTAATATCTTCAAATCCATATATAGTTATCTTTTCAAAACCAACTATATCGTTTAACTTTTATAAAAAATTTCCCAAAATTTGCCAAATTTTTTCTAACGCCTTAAATTTTCAAAAAAAATTCGCCATAACCTCCTTTGTATGGAGGAGCTTTTACAATATCCCGATAGATATAAATATATATATATCGACCCACCCGGTCGGAAAAACAGAAAACAGTTCATATTTCCTATTTTTATTGCGTAGGCGTAACTTTTTAGCATTTTTAAGCAAAGCAGTTATTTATTAAGCATTTTGCGCAACCAAATCCCGCTAACGGTAGCCCCGGTACCTGTACTTACTCAATATAAATATGTAAGTGACATATATAAGAAGTTATTAACATTTTACTCTTTTAAACAACTACAACACATGCATATTAAAAGAAATGCATACCAAACAAGGTTTATAAACAACTTATATGATTTCGACATTACTTGTAATTTTTTACAACCAATTCATATTCAACGACATTCAATTATTCATTTTCAATTAGTTTACATTTACTAATTTACATTCACATTGGTTCACCTTCAATTCAAATCAATTTCCATTCAATTAAACTTACTTAACTTCCAATTTGAATTCAATTACTTTAGCTTTCAATTTTATTCATTCAATTGCATTAGAACTTCTATCCAATCAATTAACAATAATCTAACAACCAATATATATCCAATACAACCAAATTTATTCTCTTTACTTACATTCATTCAATTTAGTTCATCACCTTTAATTGGCGTTAATGAATTTACACCTATATCCATTATTCTATATCAATTAATTACATTCGATTGATTAATATTCAATTCATTAGTTCAATTACTAATTCATTTTACGAATGAAGTTGAATCTCCTTTATATAACTCAAGTTTATATTCATTTAATTCACTTTATTAATTTGCTTCGATACCAAAATCAACTTCATTCAGCATCACTTAAGTTATATTCCATTTAAACATCATTTGTTTAACTTTAACTTAAATTTCCATTTCAAGTTTCCACTTATAAATCCAATTCAGATTCCAACTCCAAAGTAAATTTTATTTAACTTTTACCAAAGTCAATTTTTTATCACTTATTCAAATTCATACCTCGTTTTGCTTAACAAAGTTGTTTAACCAGTTTAACAAATTGGTTTTACTTACATTTTCACATTTTATAAGTTACACAACTTATTATTTAACTTCCAAATCTGATTTAATTTATTTAACTTTCTTTAGTTAAATTTCACATCATATATTCTATCATACTAATTCAAATTTATTTCAACTTCACCAAAGTTGAAATCTTTATTATCTCATATTATAAATTCAAAACTTGATAACTTATACTCATCAATTTCAACTTGGATTTCAAAATCAAATTTGTTTATCACAAAAAAATTCAATTTTCAATTTGTTTCTACTTGCTTGAATTTTTCTGCAAATTTAAATCATTTTTATTTAACTCACAATTCAAGTTTTAATTTAATAATTCAACTTTTTATATATCATGGATTAATTAGTTATCATATTAATTTAATTGGATTCAATCCATTCTATATTTTTTATTTTTCCCAAGTTTGGATTTTTTTTTAATCAACTTAATCCCAATCAAATCTCATTTCAATTTATAAAACTCATTTATACATTCACATTGCCAATTTAATTCCATTAATGAATTTTATCCCAAATTATAAATCACACATTTTTTTTAGTTTACATGCTCAAATTCCATTTGTATATAAATTCATTCCTTTGGTTATTATATCAATTCCTATATAATAATGATAGTACTTCAATATCATCACTTCCAAACAACCAAGCAATAATATATTATAAATATTTACAACAAATCATTTCCTCTATATACAAAAATAGCTTTGGGTAGAATTATTTCATTTACCCCTTTTCAAAACAATACTGTGTCGGTTTATCTTGTTTAAGAGTTTAGAAATCCCTATCGAAATAGTTGGCCAGACTACACCGACCAGAATCTATAAACAATCAACCGATAAGTCAACACAATACAAAACAATTTCATATTCACTAAAAAATACGTGCTCATATCTATTATTACACTCAACTCATTATAGAGTACTGCTGACTCTATCTCTAATGAGTAATCCCCAACAGATCCAAGGTTGTCACTTAACCAAATGCTCTGATACCACGTTGTAACATATACATTTTTGTCGGGATCCGAAGGTCGGCATTCTTACGTCCACTGTATCAAATGCCGCATAATCGAATGCCGGAAAACTAAATTGGTAGAGTTAAAAAAGAAGAGGTAGAAGAAAAAGATAGAAGAAATAAGAAAAAGATAGAATAGAAACAATATCAAAATCTCACATATCGCAGCAGAACAACATATAATAGATAAATGAATATCTTTAAAAACAAGAACTATCTCAATTATTACATTACATTATCATCACAGTGCACACCAACAATATACAACACAATACAAGAATGGACAGCTATACGAACATGTCCTTACAAGTGAATTACACAGCGGAAAGATAATATCATATACAAGTAATGCGTTTCGCCATCCAGCTCGCCACTTGAGCTCCATAGCACTTCTGAATCCAGAATGACCCGATAACCTGACCATAGACTGCCCGTGTGGAAAATTATGGGCACCCAGAGTTTAGGAAGAGAACAATAAACTGCAGGTCAGTCAGGAGACTGGTGTTTGAACTCAAAACAGTTATTTATCTTTTAAAACAACAACAACAATAGAAGTGGAAAATATACGAAATGCTTTTGGAAAATGAAACTACCATAAGGCCTCCCCACACATACACAATGCAAACGCAGAATTGGAGGAGATTTCTCCTTATGATAGTCAAAGATGCTAACTACGCAAAACAAATCATTTTTGATATTATTATTAGTGCATAGCGATGAAAGCATTTCGAAAATAGAATATAAATCTTAGCCAACATAGACATTCCGAACTATGCCTACTATAGCTACCATCCAAACGGTGGGGCACCACCATAAGTGAATGGCAAGTTATACAACTAAAACCGTACCAGGCTCGTATTGATTCTTTGGATTTTCCAACAAATGGTCAGGCTATGGAACTTCCTACTGCTACATGGGATCGCCTCTGGCGGGACGTCGCGAGAACCTAACGTTACGGTTAGATCTCTGCCAACACAAGGCCAGGTTACCTCTGTAACTAGGTAACTACTACACGAATATGCCACCCCTCGGTCCTTTGGGACCTTTATCCGAGGGCCTTCTATCACCAAGAAACAACCACACAGAAAAATGAGATTGGAGCAACCACATAGTGTTAACGCTAAAATTTGAACGCTAACACCCCTGTGTGTAAAGTGTAGTTGTGAAAGCACCACCCGATGATTCGGGAACAGAGTATAAGCAGAAAACCACAGAATAAGTAGTAAATAACAACGATTTTATAGTGGTTCGGCTCAATAGTTTGCCTACGTCCACTCTGAATATCTTTATTGAAGATTTCGTTACAAGTTGATACAATTCTTCCCAAGTACAATACACTTTGAACTACTAAACACTTTGAACGAGTAGCTTAAACTTCAATGTAAGTGAAAGTCCTCAAATTCATGTCAGATGCATTAGATTTCTTCTTGAGGTTGTTGAGAGTGTTCTATATGTCTTGAAAGCTTTGAGTGTTGAGTTGGTTTGGAATGTAGCAGAGTATCGGTGCCTGGAAAGAATGAGCCAAAAGTCCCCTCCATGTTGGAATTCATGCCGTATTTATAGGGTTTTCTGAACGGGTCTTAAGTCGTTTACGGCTTAAGGTAAATCGTAAGTCGTGGGCTACGCCTTAGGATAGGTTGTAGGTCGTCAGCGGGTTAAGGTGTCAGGAGTTACGGCCTAGCTGGTTCGCACATGTCTACTTGTACTAAGTGTTCGGTCCTCGTGTCTTATGGAAAGCAGCAGTTAAATCACTAAGTTAAGGTCGTGGGCGACTTATAGTAAGTCGTGAAGGCTTTAGGTCGCCGGCGCTTTAACCCTTTAGGTCGTGTAGTCCCTAAGCCGTTAAGTCGTCCAACCCCTTAAACTGTTAAGTCGTTGCTTCCTTAAGTCGTCCAACCTTCTTAAGTTGTTAAGTCGTTTGTTCCTTAAGTCGTCCACCCCCTTAAACTGTTAAGTCGTTGCTTCCTTAAGTCGTCCAACCTTCTTAAGTTGTTAAGTCGTTTGTTCCTTAAGTCGTCCACCCCCTTAAACTGTTAAGTCGTGGGTTCTTTTAACTCGCTTAAGTTGTTCCATACTATACTGTTTGTGTCGTTAAGTCGCTCAATACCTTAACTCGCTAAGTCGTTATACTTTTAGGTTGTTAACTTGTGTTATCTCTTAGGTCGTTAGCAAAGCGGAGTTAACTTTTGCCCCTCGAAGTATACACCTAGGTCGTAGGTTGTGTGCTTCGACTTAATTCTGCAAGGTCGTGAATGACATAAGGGATAGGCTAACTCGTGCGTCCATTCACTTTCCTCTTCTTCCCCTATATAGCCTATTAACCCGTTTCCTCCTTCTTTACTGCTTCAATATCCTTTTCTGCCATTAGAAACTTTTCAAGTTTTCGAAGGCAAATCCAAGGTAATCGATCAACAGTTCATCTTTTCCATTACATTGTAAGTGAACTTGATCCCTAACCCAACCGCGACTATTGCTGAAACACCAATCTTTTACCCCCTGACCCCAAATCACCTTCGCACGCCTTGCCTAGTTTTTGAGTCAAGTTGCGATCGATTACAATCACTGTTAGCTACGTTGCCATCGCGATTCATAAGATTACAGCACCACACTAGACTTATGGCGGCTTCATGATGATTTGGATCGATGTTTGATGAGTTGATGGGGTGAATGGATAATAGGCTTAGTTGAGTGGATGATGGTTTGATGTTATTTAGGCGATAACGGGTATCGGGTTGGAGAGGGGTTAGCTGGTTGAGGGGATAACTTGAAATTCTTACGACTTAGCTTGTTTTCGAATCGACCGACTTTGGTTATACACGACTCAACTTTTAGGTCGTGTTAATTTCCTGACGAGTTAGGACTTAGCCGGATTCATACTAATCTTGATTTGAAGCTTTGCGACTTAACCTTTAGGTCGTGGATGACTTATCCTTTAGGTCGTGGACGACTCAGCACATGGACAATCTTTTACTGCCGAATTATTTCCTAAGCAAATTTCATCCCTCTGTTAGGTTGTGAACGACTTAGGGCTAAAAGGATTTTTGGACTGTGACTAAATGGCTTGAACAAAAGTTTGTAAACTTCAAGATGTCGACAAAACTTGATTGTACTTCCAATTTGAATTGCCAGAATATACTGCTCGAACTTTGTTGCGTTTCTTTACAGATTATTCTAACTTTAACGCTATCAACCTGTTAAACACAACACTTGCAGAAAAATGGGACAAATATACTGCCATCGACTGCCCACGTCAAATGACATATTAGTTAATAACAGATAATTAACTCAAATAAATTGTGTGAACGAAGTGCTTTCATCAATTTCAAGTAAAATATTAAAGCAACACTGAAATAGTCAATTGAAACTGACCAGCCTGCACTAATATTATACTTGAACTTTATATTAACAAGTTCTGGAATTTTGTAATAGATCAATCATCGACTAGTTTAATTCCAGTTATATTTACTTGCTATTTTTATTATTTTTGCACGACACTTCACACTTTTAGGAAACGTGCACCTTCACATTTGAATATCCAGTTGTTTGTGTAGAATGACTTCTCAGGAAGAAGATACAACGGTTCAGACTGGAGAGGCCACTGTAATTCCGGCTCCTCTGGTCAATCCTCCCGAAAGAGCCTCTTCTACTTTATCGTACAGAGTTTTCCGCCAATTGTGCGCTCATTTTGGCATTGCTGAATCAGATGCCATTCTTCCCGAGAGAAGTAACACTGCTGACATAGCACCTCCTGGCTTTGTAACGGTCAATCGACAAATGTGCCTGAGTGGGGGCGTTCCCCCCTTTCAATGACTTTTTCCAACAACTTCTTCGTCAATTGGCCATCGCCCCATCCCAATTACACCCCAATGGTTATGCCATTTTAATGGGGTTGTGTGTACTGTTTAGGAGGACGCTTGATCGGCTTCCAAGCTTTGACGAGATCTGCTTCCTATGCTCCTTTACTAGGACTATGGATCATCCTTCTATTACCATTGTGAGAAGCGCACGAAATTGTAAATTGATCGTTGGCCTCCCTGATACTGCCCATGGGTTCTTAACTCAATTTTTCTATGTCCGTTGCCCCCCGGGGTTTTATGCTGTGTGGAGAGAAGGAAGTAAGATCATCTACCCTTACCTCCTTTATATTCTGAGTCCTTTGAAGTTCGAATTGCCAAGTGTTAACTTCATCATCATTTTTTTTTATTTCAGCGCTTCCCCCTCCTTGTAGAGATCCCAGTCACAAGCCAACCCTGGAGAGGCTTGTAGCAGTACCGGTTGAAGAGCGGGATATGAAATTTTTGCTGAACGACGAGTTCCTTCACCAGTTTGGGCTTCTTCACCCTTTTCGCTCCACACACCCCTGTGAGGTTCCAGACTCCCCACCTAAAGCATCAGATGCCCCGGTTTCTACAGACACATCCATACCAAAAGGACCTGCTCCCGAGGCTTCGCTAGTGAAGTGCTCCACTTCTGTTGATGTTACGGGGCCATCTGTCGAACTTGCGCCGGTTATTGAGGAAGAAGAGCCCCAGGGTTCTCCCCGACTGTCACAGAAATCTGGCGAAGAAGTCGAAAAAACTAACATCGCAAAGCAGAGCAGGGACGATACTTTCGAAGGGCTGAGCGACCTCTTTGCCACCTCGCAAGAGATCTTTAAAGATGATCCTATCACTACCGGGGTTTCTTCTTCAGTAGTTGAAGCGACTTCTATCCTGCAACAGACTCCGTCGACTCAAGAGTTGACGCTAACTATTACACCCACAACCACTCCTCAATTAAAGAGTGGTTCGTAGTTTGATGCGCGTAGTTTGCACGTCACACACACTTAGAATTTTTTCGGCACTTTTATGCTTCTGACTTTTTGTACTTTGAAGAATTCTAAATTTTAGCTCTTTTTATTTCAGATTCTCCGATGGGGCGCAGCGGATCCTACTATGATGATTTCCAGCGCTACGGGAGGCGTAGCCAATATGATTACAGGCGTTACCTTCCCTCTTACAGAGAATCTGATGAAGAAAGAGCCGCTCGAAAGGCTCAAGAGAAGAAGGCTCAAGAGGAGCGTTACGAAAGAAGAGAGAGGGAGGAGCGCCACGATTCTTCGCAGAGAGGCGACGATTCCCATAAAAGAAAATCCCATGATGACAGAGGAAAAAGTCATATGGTTGAAGATTCGAGCAAGCGAGCCCGACATGGTGAGAAGCACACCTCTACAACTCCTGAAAAGATTACTGCCCCTGCCTCGCTTGACATTCCTTCCGGCTCTCCCGCTCTCGGGAAGACAGACATCCAAACAATAATTAGCAGACCCAAATTCCAAGTTGGACAGGGTCCTGCCACTTTGCAAAGTCGGTTTCCACAGTGGTGTTTGAAGGGAGTAAGGTTTGACCTTGACTTGGTCCCCATTGACAAGTCTGCTATGTTACGAAACCTCGATGCCGTCAAGCTTGATATTGAGAGGATGTCAAACTGGCAGAAACTTGTTGACGAGCTCCAAAGGGTTAATCATGCAAACATAGAGGCCATGCTCACTATGGAAAATGATAAAGCCGAATGGCAAAAGGTTCTTGAGCAACATGACACTGAGATGAGGAGCATTGCTTCTTACAATGAAGAGCTTGAAGCAAAAGTTGAAGAACTGAAACAAGAGCTTGCTGCTTCCTCTACTTCTTATTCTCAAAAAGAAGAAGTGCTCCTAAAACAAGTGAGAGATGCTCATGCAAGCCAAAGAGATGCCGAAGACAGGCTTGAAGTCCAGAAAAGAATTAGTGAGGGCTATGTTGCTGATATTGAAGAGCTTCGGAAGAAGAACAGCTCCCAAGAGGCGGAGATTCAAATTCTTAAGCTTCAACTTTCTAAAGCTGAAATGGAGCGTGATGAGGCCGTTGCCGGCAAATTTGCAGTTGAAGAATCTCACGAGGCAACGAGGGCCAACATCAGCTCAACGTTATTTGATTTCTACCTGCATAGCATTTTGGGGCGCGGTAGCCTCGCCTTTCTAGGCCCCAAGTATGAAATTACTCTGGCTGAAGTTTGGGAGGCCGCACTCGATATGCTTGGCGGTAAGGGCGCTGGCTACGCTGAGTCACTCTTGAGGAGCATTATCTTGATGATGATGCTCGTGCCTCTCTCGCCAGGGGGAGAGAACAGCTTGCAAAATTAAGGGCCGAAACAGCGGTAGGAGAATATTCAGGAAAAATCATCTCAACTGCTCCAATTCAACCTTCTCCTTCAGCCGAAATTGACATTATCGGTTCTAGTTCTCATTCCCCATCTCCTACTAAAGTTACCACCGAGATTACAAGCATACAAGGTGGAGATGAAGGTGGCGAGAGTGCCGAGGCACAGGCTTAAGAAGTTGACGTCAGAAAACCGACTTCTGCAGGTAACCCTACTGACAATCTTGCCCAAGTAGACTGCTCATCTGTTTCCTACGAGCTTGATGGGCTTTTTGACTACTTCTTGAATCTCAGCGAACCTTTGTCTCCTCTTTTTACTGACTTGAACTTTTTTCCTTCTATAGAGAAAACGTCGGGCAGTGTTCAAGCTTCCCCACCTCCAATTATTCCTCCTCCATCTATTCAGGTGACTCCTCCTTCCGCCTCGCAACCGGGATCACAAGAGGAGCAGATAGAAGCCCATCAAGACTTGGACGATCCCATTGCTTCACAAGAACACAAAGGAGAAGAAACTGAAGGGAGTGAGAAGACTCCAGAGGCGACTGGCTCTGACGCTGAACCGTTATCTAAACTTCTTTCTCCAGGGAGTGGGTCTTCCTCCAAGAAGAGAGGAAAGCAGGGAGTTTCCAAGAAGAGGAAGAAGAAGGAATCCTTAACTGGCGAAGAAGAAACAGAAGAAAGTCCGACTTAGCCCCTTTCTCCTTCATCCCCTACTCTTACAAGCCGCCCTAAGAAGTTGGTTATTCGGCCGGGTACGGGCTCAAAAGGTGGACGGAAGAAGAAATGATGGCTCTGGTTCTGTGGCTTTCATATCGTTTTTTGCCTTTTTTGCATGTACTGACCGGAAATTGTGCGGGTACCGGCCCCCGCTTTTCTTTTGCTTTTTACTTTGGAACCTGTACCTGTATAAAATTGTAATAGTGTTGAATAAAATGATTTTTTTTTGTACAAACTTCTGTCTGTATTTGAGAAATGCATTTATTATTCATTTTTGTACAAGTTTCTTTGTACGATATTGCAGTGAGCTTGTGGTATATATTGTTCGAGCGCAATTTTACCGATGTAGTTATACCATGTTGCCCCTATACCGTAAGCTCATTGTAATATTTTATTTTATGAGGAACTCGTACTTTTATTTTTTAAAGAATAATTATTCCACATTTGGAGGAATATTATTTCGTCAAAAAACAGAGTACAAATAAGTTTTTACGGTTCATCCTTCGAAGATATCACTTTTTACTTTGTGCATATACACATTTTACTGAATGAAATCTTCTATGTGGTAAGGCGGGTATTTGAAAGGTACTTCAACTTCTTTTTGAGGAAGAAAATTTTCTAGAATAAGTAATTCATTCTTCCTTTGAAAGTTATTCTTTGAAAAGTTGCACCTCTGAGGAAGACTTTTTCACGTTTCAACACCTGGAAGTTTTATTTCAATCTTGGTGAAACGTGTGCCTCCGAAGAGGTCTTTCTGCTTGATTGTGCCTCCGGGAGGAGGTCTTTTCATTTCTGCCTCTGGGAAGAGGTCTTTCTGTCTTATTGTGCCTCTGGGAAGAGGTCTTTTTGTTTCTGCCCCTTGGGAGAGGCTCTCTTCTTTTTTTTTTTGCATTTCAACTCCGGTGAAGTGAAACTCCGAAGAGCGGCTGTTGCACTTCAACTCCTGGTGAAATGGTCGTCCGAAGAGGGCTTTTATTTTGTTTTACATTTCAACTCTGGTGAAGTGAAACTCCGAAGAGCGGCTGTTGCACTTCAACTCCTGGTGAAATGGGCCTCCGAAGAGGGCTTTTATTTTGTTTTACATTTCAACTCTGGTGAAGTGAAACTCCGAAGACGGCTGTTGCACTTCAACTCCTGGTGAAATGGGCCTCCGAAGAGGGCTTTTATTTTGTTTTACATTTCAACTTTGGTGAAGTGAAACTCCGAAGAGCGGCTGTTGCACTTCAACTCCTGGTGAAATGTGCCTCCGAAGATTGCCTGGAAGTTACTCTCTTATGGTTGGAGGGTCATGACTCCTCCAATCTTTTTTGTTGAGTAGAGAACTTTCTTTTTTGCGGCATATGCCTCGTTAGAGGTCTTTATCCTCCAAGGAGTTGTGCCTCCGAAGAGGACTTGTGCCTTCGAAGAGGCCTTTAGTTGTTCCTTGTCCACTTGCTTATGCCTTTTCAGCGATCCTCTGTTTTTATTTTCAAGCTCACACTCCCTTCTCTTACAAGTAGTTTGTTTAATCCAAAGAAGTGTACTTCATTGTTTGGCAAGTTCAAGAGAACGGGCATAAGCTTTTTAATTGGATGTTTGTTTGTTCAAACGATCTCAATTTACGAGCAATGGCCCGTTTCCGGCGAAATCATTGGCCGTTCAATTGAAGCACTTCCTATCTAGGATTTGAATTCGGGACTTTTGTGCTTTTGTGACTCGAAATTTGTTTGCTGAATGATAACCAGAATCACTTGGTCTTGTAATGTACAAGTTTTATTTTCATTGCCTGCAAAAATTTAAATCGACATTTCAGCAATACATTTAATGTACTTTTCATATCGAAAATAAAGCAAACATGTAATAATAATAAGAAACACAAGATTTATAGTGGTTCGGCCAAGAATTTGGGCCTACAGCCACTTTATAGTCTTTCATTATTCACTTGCATCGGTTTTACAATCGCTTTCAATTACAGGAATCATACATTCATAATTCTTTTTACAATATTTCAACAAAGCTATCAAGTAAAGTATGGGCGCAAGTGATTGCTGTTCCAAGCTCTTGGAATTTGATCTCCTTCGACAGTAGTGAATTTGAATGTGCCGTCAAGAAGCTTCTGACCTATGACATATGGTCCTTCCCAATTTGGCCCAAACACACCTGTCGCTGTCATAATTCTCTTTAGGACTAGATCTCCAATCTCAAAGCTGCGTTGGCGAACTTTGGAATTGAAATGTCTGGCTATCCTTTGCTGATGAGCTGCGATTCTGAGCTCAGCCTCTTCTCTTTTTTCATCAAGGAGATCTAGTGCCTCAAGCTGTAGTTTTTCATTCTCCGCTTGATTGAAATGGATTCTTCTATGTGAAGGGACCTTTGTTTCTACCGGAATCATTGCCTCTGACCCGTATGCCAATGAAAACGGAGTATGCCCAGTCGCAGTTTTGTGGGTAGTTCTGTATACCCATAGTGCTAGCGGTAGCTTAACGACCCAACCACCTTTTGCTCTTTCAAGTTGCTTCTTGATGGTTGACTTGATAATTTTATTTACTGCTTCCACCTGCCCGTTTGCCTGCAGATGAGCTACTGCTGAGAAGCTTTTTCGGATTTTGAATCGTTTGCAAAAATCTTGGAATTCTTCACTTTCGAACTGAGTACCATTGTCTGTAATTATCTTTTGAGGCACACCGTACCTGCAAATGATACTTTTAGTCACAAAACTTATCATCTTTCTAGAGGTGATAGCAGCCAGTGGTTCAGCTTCTGCCCATTTAGTAAAATAATCTATAACAACAATGGCATATTTGATTCCAGATTTGGGAGTTGGTAACGGTCCTACAAGGTCTATCCCCCATATTGCAAACGGCCATGGACTGACCATCTGTGTGAGTTCAGTAGAAGGTGCTCTAGGAATTTTGGCGAATCTTTGGCATCTGTCACATTTTCAGGAATAGTCTGATGCATCTCGATTAATTTCTGGCCAAAAATATCCGTATCGGAGAATCTTCTTTGCTAAAGTTTGACCACCTAAATGATCACCACATTCTCCCCATGCACCTCAGCTAGGATTGTTTTGGACTCTTCCCTGGATACACATCAAAGTAACGGCATTGAGAATCCCCGTTTGTATAATTGGCCATCCTGGACTATATAGCAAGAGGCTTTCCTCAGTAGCTTCTGTCGTTCTTTTGAATTTTCCGGTAAAGAGCCATTGAGCAGATATTCTGTTATTGGAGTCATCCATGATTCTTGCTCTTGAGACACGCTCATGATCCAATCAATATCCATCTCATCAATGCTTGGAGCCGACAGGACTTCTACTGGAGTCAACCCCAGAAATTGAGCTTCGCCTGTGCTAGAGTACTTTGTGAGAGAATCTGCTTTCGTGTATTCTTCTCGAGGAATATGACTTATCGTGTAATGATCGAAGTCACACAGGAGTTCCCAAGCCTTTAACAAGTAGGCAGGCAGATTTCCCCCTTTCGCTTGGAATTCCTTCTTGACTTGGCATACAATAAGCTGAGAATCGCTGAAGATCTGTAATGCTCGGATGTTTAGTTCATTAGCAATTCTCAAGCCAGCGATAAGAGCTTTGTATTCTGCTTCATTGTTCGTTGAAGGAAATTCCAATCTCAGTGCGTAGCATAATGACCGACCTTCAGGGGTCTCAAGTACAACTCCGGCTCCAGAACAGTAGTCATTTCTCGCGCCATCAACATATAACTTCCATTGGATTGGGGAATCATCGATCATTTCCTCCTCACTGTTACCCTTATCTGTGAATTCTGCGATGAAATCCGCTAAAGCTTGTCCGTTGATTGCCTTTCGGGGATGATAAGTGATGTCATATTGACTGAGTTCAATGTTCAACTTTAGAAGACGACCCGAAGCCTCAGGGCGAAACAGGACTTGCTTTAAAGGTTGATCAGTGAGGACTCTAATAGGATGAGCTTGGAAATATTGCCTCGACTTCCTCGATGCAATCAGTAGGCAATAGGCGATTTTTTCAAACTTGGAGTAATTCATCTCTGCCCCAGTGAGTCTTTTGCTGATATAGTAAACCGGATGTTGAATCCTCTTATCTTCTCGTATCAGTGCTGCACTTAAAGCGTGAGATGATACTGCCAAGTATATAAGAAGATCCTCACCATCGCCGGGCTTAGAAAGTATTGGAGGCGTTTCCAAATGGCGAATCAATTCATCAAAGGCTTTTTGGCATTCAGGAGTCCAATCAAAGTTTTTCTTTCCTTTCTTTAGGGCGTCAAAGAATGGGATGCATTTATCAGTGGCTTTGGAAATGAACCGACTCAAGGCGGCGACTTTTGCATTGAGACTTTGCAATTCCTTCTTCGTTCTAGGAGCTTTGACTTCTTTAAGGCGGTAATATGTGCTGGACTAGCTTCAATGCCCCTAGCGCTCGCGATGAAACCTAAGAACTTTCCGGATTCCACTCGAAATGAACATTTTAAAGGGTTAAGCTTCATTCCGTATTTTCGGAGGACTGCGAACATGTCTGCTAAGTGTTCTATGTGATCCACTGCTTTTTTAAACTTTACTAACATGTCGTCGACGTAGACTTCCATAGTCTTGCCCAATTGCGGTTTGAACATAGCATTAACAAGTCTTTGGTAGGTTGCCCCCGCATTCTTCAGCCTGAAGGGCATAACTCTGTAGCAGTAAAGACCAACATCGGTGATAAAGCTCGTGTCCTCCTGATCTGGCTCATGCATCATGATCTGGTTATATCCGGAGTAGGCATCCATAAAAGATAACAGTTCATGTCCCGCTGTTCCGTCCACCAGTTGATCGATCCTGGGTAACGGGAAGCAGTCTTTGGGACTGGCCTTGTTTAGATCTGAAAAATCGATGCACACTCTCCATTTTTCGTTGGCTTTCTTAACCAGCACTGGATTTGAAACCCAATTCAGATAGGTAGATTCTTTGATAAAGTTATTCTCCATGAGCCGATCAACTTCTTCTTTTAATGCTGCTGACCTTTCTGGACCTTGAGTTCGCCTTTTATGTTTCATAGGTGTAAATTTTGGATCGATATTCAGAGCGTGTACTGCAACTTCTGGGGATATTCCGCACATATCGGCATGAGTCCAAGCAAAAACATCCAAATTTGCTTTTAAAAAAGATATTAAGATATTCTGAATTGACACATTAAGTTGTGAACCCACATTCAACACCTTGTTTGGGTCCTTCGGGTCAACAGGTACTGGTACTGTCGTTTCCACTGGTACCACTCTATTCTCCCCTGCACTGGCTTTTCTAGGATCCATCTCTTTTCGTGCTCCGCTGTGCTCGCCAGTGCAGGGTCCGCCCTGTAATTGCTACAAGGCTGGTTCTTTGATGTGGACTGGGGTTGCCGCATCCTTTCACATTTCTCTTTTCCTTGTTTCTCGCAGCTCTGTCAGATAACACTCCCGCCCAGCATTTTGATCCCCTTTTATAACTCCCACTCCATTGTCTGTGGGGAATTTAATGGTGAGGCACCATGGGGCCAGAACAGCTTTGAACGCTGCGAGAGTTGGACGGCCAAGGAAAGCATTATAAGCAGAAAATTCGTCGACAATCACAAAAGTTTGCTTGCGAACTACTTTTCTTTCTCCCTCTCCAAGTTCTATAAGCAAATCAACGGTTCCTGTCGGCTGTTTTGGCTCCCCAGTGAAGCCAGCGATTTTCTGCGACGAGGCTTGCACATCAGCCATAGGGATCTTCATTTGGTCGAATGTTTTCTTGAATAGGTTATTGCAAGATGCGCCACAATCAATGAGAACTCTTCTGACAATAGCTGGCCCGATACCAGCCGAGATAACTAAGGGATCCAAGGTAGAAGCTTCGACACCTGTGGAATCCCTGGCTCTGAACACAATATCATCATTGAAAGTTCTTTGTTGTTTAAGGGGCGTAGCATCTTCCAAAACAAAGACATCTTCTTCGGCCGGTACATACTTCAAAGCCAGGGTATACCTTTCCATCTCACCCCAGCTCCTGCCCGCTGGGTGAGGTCCTCCCGTAATGACATTGATAACCGGCCTTCCGGATTCATGCCCTTCAGCCTTCTCACTTGTCCTCGGTTGATGAGCAGGAGCTCGTTGGCCCTGACTAGACGAAGCAGGATTGCTGCTATTCTTTTCCACAAATTGCTGCAGCTTGTTTTCCCTTATCAATTCTTCAATCAAAATTTTCAATTGGCGGCATTCATCGGTATCATGACCGGGTTGATTATGGAAGCGGCAAAACTTCCCGCTTTGTACAGCTTTTTTCCCAGTTCTCAGAACGGGAGGTTTAGGATAGTCAACAGAATCTTTAGTGGCAAGGTATATACGCTCCGGCGTATCTGATAAAGGAGTATATTCCGATGGCTTGAAGGAACGAGGCTTCTTCAGATTTTTCTGTTTCTTCCCATCGTTATTTTCCCTTCTGTCCTACAGATTCATTCTTGCGTGGAGCAACAACGTTATCTTCATCTTTTTCCAATACTGCCTTTACCGGTACAGGACGGCTTTCCAGGTGTATGAACTCATCTGCTTTCTTGTAGAATTTTTCAAGGGAATTTGGTTCCTTCATATTAAGCCATTTTCCAAATTCGCTCGACTTGTCGATGGCCCTCATCAGATAGATCAAGATCATCCGTGGTTCTGCATTGTCTACCTCGGCCAACGCTATATTAAAGCGATTCGAGAAAGATCTGATAGTTTCCCCTGGATTCTGTTCTAAACTTGATAACGACATGATATCTTTGGCTTTTGAAGCATATAGTCTGAACTGCTCCTTGAATTTCCGGGTTAGGTCGGAAAACTGATCTATAGACCGGATTGGTAGCTTGGTGAACCAAAGCAGAGCTACACCTTCCAAATATACAGGAAAATATCGACACTTTATTTCATCAGAAGCTCTGGCACCTGTCATGTGCCAATCATACTTATACAAGAATTCGTTCGGATCACTTGTAAGCTGGGATAGTTGGAGGGACGAACTTCCTTGGGAACTCAGCCTTTAAGATCCTTTCGGTAAACGGGGTTTTACTTGGAGCGAAACCCCATTCCTTCTCGTCTTCATTCCTTTGCATGCTTTCTTTCATGATTTGTCGAACCATTTCAGAAAGATACCCCTCATCATTTTGAGCTTTAGATCCACCAACTTCAGGAAATGTCCGCTCAAAGGGGCTGGCTGCCCTCTCCAGAATGTTTCTTTCTTCAGTGTCATGAATGTTGCCAGCAAAGTTCCTTTCATTACCCGTTGGTTGACGGTTTACCCCAAGCAAATCGTTCAACTTATTCAAAACTAGGGCATTTTGGGCATTTTGGGCATTCTGAGCCTCCAATCGTGCACTTTGGGCATTTATCTGCTGGTTCAGCCCTAAGATTACAGCATCCAACTCCGCTTTTGTGACCCCAACAGGTGGAGTGGCTTGATTAGGTACTGGGGAAGTGGAGGTTCCCTCTTGAACATTTCCAGATCTAACCGATCTACTCCTTCTCCCCGGAGCCATGATTTCAGATAAATTTCTAGTCTTCAGAGAGATTACATCAACAAACTTTCGTGGAGCAATGATGATAATTCGCCTAAGTTCAATTCTCAGTGAAAGCACTAAAAATGTTAATGCTAAAATTTGAACGCTAACACCCCGGTGTGTAAAGTGTAGTTGTGAAAGGACCACCCGATGATTCGGGAACAGAGTATAAGCAGAAAACCACAGAAAAAGCAGTAAATAACAACGATTTTATAGTGGTTCGGTTCAATAGTTTGCCTACGTCCACTCTGAATATCTTTATTGAAGATTTCGTTACAAGTTGATACAATTCTTCCCAAGTACAATACACTTTGAACTACTAAACACTTTGAACGAGTAGCTTAAACTTCAATGTAAGTGAAAGTCCTCAAATCCATGTCGGATGCATGAGATTTCTTCTTGAGGTTGTTGATAGCATTCTACGTGTCTTGAAAGCTTTGAGTGTTGAGTTGGTTTGGAATGTAGCAGAGTGTCGGTGCTTGGAAAGAATGAGCCAAAAGTCCCCTCCATGTTGGAATTCATGCCGTATTTATAGGGTTTCCTGAACGGGTCTTAAGTCGTTTACGGCTTAAGGTAAATCGTAAGTCGTGGATTACGACTTAGGATAGGTTGTAGGTCGTCAGCGGGTTAAGGTGTCAGGAGTTACGGCCTAGCTGGTTCGCACATGTCTACTTGTACTAACTGTTCAGTCCTCGTGTCTTATGGAAAGCAGCAGTTAAATCACTAAGTATAAGGTCGTGGGCGACTTATAGTAAGTCGTGAAGGCTTTAGGTCGCCGGCGCTTTAACCCTTTAGGTCGTGTAGTCCCTAAGCCGTTAAGTCGTCCAACCCCTTAAACTGTTAAGTCGTTGCTTCCTTAAGTCATCCAACCTTCTTAAGTTGTTAAGTCGTTTGTTCCTTAAGTCGTCCACCCCCTTAAACTGTTAAGTCGTTGCTTCCTTACGTCGTCCAACCTTCTTAAGTTGTTAAGTCGTTTGTTCCTTAAGTCGTCCACCCCCTTAAACTGTTAAGTCATGGCTTCTTTTAACTCGATTAAGTTGTTCCATATTATACTGTTTGTGTCGTTAAGTCGCTCAATACCTTTACTCGCTAAGTCGTTATACTTTTAGGTTGTTAACTCGTGTTATCTCTTAGGTCGTTAGCAAAGCGGAGTTAACACATAGGTTAAGCATCAGGGCACCATACCTGACACCACCCTTTTCCATAAGGAAATGACACACCCTAAAGGGAGCGACCCACATAACCTTGCGCATATTCCTGTTTCGACCATTTTCGGGCTGTGAGGTCTGACAAAGTCTAGTCCACAAAGCTACGCTTTTTCACAAAGCCACGCTTTGATCAACAAATGATCAATAAATAATCATCATACGGCAACACTCAGCATGCCACAATACCAAGTTGGGAATATATCGCTGATAACCTTCAACTACAAAACCTCTTAGCTCATACGTCTCAGAGAAGGGTGTTAAGCTAAGAGAATAAATTCTCCGCCACCAACAGAGATGTATTTGAAAGAAATCTTCTTTTTATCTCAAAATGTAATGTCAGACACGTAACCATACAAGTCCATTCCGGGATCAAACAGAACCGAAGGCACTTCAAAAGAAGCCCTTGCAATCTGGGTATTCACAATCCCGATCGAATTTCCCATCACAAAGGAAATTTCCATACCGTAGCTAACGGTGCAGAGACAATCTATAGGTCATCCTATCGTTTTCACAAATACCCGGTCTTCACCACCGGTCTTCAATGCTATCCATTACGTGTATCACTATTCCGAATGGATAATCCGAATAATGAGCGCAATAATTTAAAAATAAGTGTAGCATTCAATTTTCAACCAGTTCACGACAAATAGCCACTTAAGGGTCAATATTGATAGTCGGTTATTTAACTATCAATCAATATTCATAACATAACCCGAATTCAAATAATTTCCCAAATTATTTATTTTCCAAATATATCTTTACAAGATATATATTCCACACTTCAACCATTTGAAAACCAATTTCAAATCAAATTTATACCCTTACAACTTTCATTTCAAAATGGTTCATTTAAATTAATTAAATAAATCCTCACCGATTTATTTTAAACTTACGTTTCAAATCCGTAAATTTATTTCCACACTTGAAAAATAAATCAATGTTTAATTTTAAACAAATTTCCCTTTCTTTTATAAATTCCATAGTGAATTTATGTTTCCAAAATATCTATGAATATAGGATTTTCAAATCGATTTCTAATATTCATTTTCAATTTATCTTTAAAAGATAAAATCTCAAAACATTCACTTCATATTGGAAGACAATTCCATACTTATTCAAGAATAAGTAATTCACAAATCCATTTATTTTCAACATTTGGAAAATATTCAATATACTTAAATCCAAATTAAGTATATATTTTATTCTTAAGGAAAACTTCTCTTAAACACATTTATTTAGGTCAAAACGAATGTTGCGTAAAACATCGTTACGATAATCCAAAATCACTAGTATAGGGATTCGAAATTTAAGATAGATATATAAATCCCAATACTATATAAAACATTTTCTTTCGAAAATCATTTACTATAACAACAGTGTTATAGTCCATCATTTCCTTATTTCTCGAAAACGTCTATTTCAACAATGAATGTTGAAATCTATGGTTTCGACACTTAATACAATTTAATACATCCTTAAATTGTTTTAATTCTATTTAAAATATCACTTTCCCATAATATTTCTTTAATATATTATTCACCGTCCAAAATCGTGAATATACTTCATTAACCAAATTCAATGTCTACAAATCTTATTTAAAGGATTATCCGCTGTCCCAAAATCATGGATATATCTCCTTTAATAAGCTATAATAATTAAACTTATCAAAAATAAGTCAATTTTGGATTTATAAAACATAATTTATAAATCCCATTTATACTTTATAACAACTTTAACTTATAAAAACCACTTTACTAACAAATTCTATCCATATCCCATTTACAAGCCAAAATTCAATTTATAAGTTAATTACTTATAAATCATTTATTTTTTAAAATCTATTCATTTTATAACTTCGCAATTTATTAAACTATAGATTTCATCCACTTATGAAATCCATTTATATTTCCTTTTAACACTTACAAAAAAAACTTGTTTTATAGTTCCATTTATACTTTATGAATATCAATTTCATAAATCTTTTATATAAATCATTTATAATAATTCAAAAATCCTAATTTGAACCATTTTATAAATTATTTAACTACTTATTTTGAAAAAAGTCACATTTCGGTTATATTTCGCAAAAATCATAATTTTTATAACATAAAAATTTCAACGTTTATTTATTTAAAATGAATCAATTTCAAAATTAAATTTTATTATGAATTCTCAACTTAAATTTAAAAAAATCCAACTTTATTTATTTTTGGCATCTAACGATACCAAAAAAAATATTCGGCTAAAATTTAGCCTTTAAAGATTTCAATCACAAAGATAATCACGCAGATTATAAATAGATCAATAAATTGATCAACACACATCATTGAAACAAATTCAAATGTTTGAGGAATCCAGTGGATCCCTCCAACCTGTTTCCCTACATCCAAAGATGTTAGCACAATACCAATTCCGCTTCGAGACGGAATATCATGGTATATGATTTAAAAATATACTATCCGCTATTATGCAGCACAATAAGGTCTCATCCGCTATATAATGCGGGAAATCAACTCCATGTACATATGTAATACCAATTCCATACAAGTTGGAATTATCGCGGTATATGTTTGTAATAAATAACATCCGCTCAATATACGGCGTATAGGGTCTATTTCAATACAACATATAATAACTATCATCTAATCACACAATCAAGCAATTTTAAATCTAACTATTTAAAATTTAAATCGAAACAATTCGATTGAGTGAGAAGTTCTCACCTGGTTCCAATAACAGTTTCAGCGTTTTGTTTCGAATAAAATTAAACGTGCGTTTAATTTTACCCAAAATTATCACTAGCTCCAAACGACTCCAAACTAGCTCCATTGCGTAGTGCTCGTCAATACGATTGCAACGAAATTTGTTTCGTGCGTTTTCGACCCCGTATGAAAGAGTTATGTTATTACAAAGATTATACAAATTATTATACAATTTAATTACAATTTTCTTTTAATATTTTATACCCAAAACATCAGGGCTGTAGATCTAAGCCCTAGCAATCTCGCCCGCGAACGTATCCTTCTTCCCATCTCCAGTTTCACGCACGTGAACAACAAAGCCCACGGCCGCCCTCAATCCCAAATTCACGCGAGTTATATACACATCTCCACGTCGATCGGGAAGTGCCAAACGAAAGCTCATCACTTGTGCTACCTTCGGCCACAACCAGGTCCAACTTTGTCGCCTATATCCATGGGAAAACATGCATGAAAGTAAGGCCTTCAAGCTCGAATTGCAGACAATCAACTTCGTTAATTTCAATCTTAACCGTTGAACATGAAGATCACTTGACGCTCTACACTTTCATAGTTGAGAATTTCTCGAAATGATGAGTGGATTGGAAGATAATTAGAGGTGAAAGCTAGTGTTTTTCGGCCATTGCTTTTGGTGGTGGCGGCTGGCTATTTAGGGTTAGGGTTTTGCAAATGAAAGGAGGAAGGGTTCTTTTTATAGAAAATTTGCAAAAAACACTATTCGTCCAATTTTTCAAACTCCAAATCTCGCACGGTGACCGGCTTTTCTATGGTTTAACCCTTGTTTTGGACACTATGGAATAGGTTTCGGGAGCCAATTCGATCATCTGTGCGAGTTACGACAATAATGGATCAAATTTAAATTAAATCGATTAAACCAAATTTCTATTCGTTTTGGCTTGCCCCGGACAAACGGTAAATCTGATTGACACGAAATTTGAAACCTTATAATATTATGACATTACGAATCCGATGAAACTAATTTCGTCGAAATTCAAGGCTGTTTGAAAAATGGCTATTTTCACTAGTCGATTAAATTTTAAAATAGTCAATTTTCACAAATTAACTTTCAATTCAATTTTAAAAGTTCACAAACATTGTTGTAACTCCAATATGATTCGATATAACTTTATAAATCATTTTTAATCACATTAAACCTAAATTCCAATTATTTATGCAATTTCAAATATTAAATAATCGATTTAATTATCCAATCAAATCCAGATATTCGAAAAAAATAAATTATTCAACTAATAAATTTTACTTGTTGATATTTAAAATCAATTAAATATCTGAATTTCAAT
Source organism: Allium cepa (assembly GCA_030765085.1). Lineage (NCBI taxonomy): Eukaryota > Viridiplantae > Streptophyta > Magnoliopsida > Asparagales > Amaryllidaceae > Allium > Allium cepa. The sequence goes on along the minus strand of JASFAV010000027.1, from coordinate 207,000 downwards.
TGACAGAAATTCTGGGTCGTTACAAAAATGAGGAAAAATAAATAAAAAGGAAATCTAATAACCTGATTTGGAAGTATGTGATAGATTAATTGGTTGGTTTATAAAAGAGAATATATTTACATAGTTTAATATTTGAAAGATAACGATAAATGTAGTTGCAAGAAAAAAAGAAAGAAAAAGGGAATTGGTGTAAAATAGAGAGACTACTGTATTTTGCACTATCCAAAAAGTAAAGAAATAATATAAGGAATATCTTCCAATTGTGGATTATTCTTTATAGCTTCATTTAGTATTAAAATATGGAAATGGATAATTGGTAGCTTATCAAATAGAATAGAACTACTTTCTAGAATATACGGAAGAAAAGTGAAGGATTAATGGAATTAAAGAATGAATCAAGGTAATTATTAGACAAGACTAGATGCTATAGACAGAAATGTAACTAGATCGACATTTACTGTGCTGATGAGAATAAAACTAAAGCAATTATTATAATAAGTAAATTTGTGACAATCAGACGTAGTTTCAAGCCAAGATTATCGTATAATATAAGAGAATTAAAGAGAATTCAATATCAAAATTAAAGAAGACAGACTTGAATAGAAAAGAGACGCTTGTAATTATATTTATAATGTACAGATTATAAAAGAAAATAAAAGTGACAATTACAAGTAAAATTATAGCTTAGGCTATAGATAAGTAGAAAGAACGGAAATGACTTATTTTAAGACTTAAATTAAATTAATTAGCAAATAGAGCAGAATAACCGAAGAGGCTTATTCTAAGAAACTTAGATCTTGGATTAAGTTAATAAGCAAGATAATAGAACTGGCCCATACAAACAACATTCCCTTTCAATCATGAACTGATTGTCTCACAATAATTAAGTGAGGCTGGGACAAGATTATACTAATTCGGGTAAATAAATAGCAACAGAATAATAAAAATAAACTAAACGCAAAATAGAAGATTGGATTTAGGGTCTAATAAAAGAGTGAGATGCATTTGAAACAGCCCAAAGGATGAAGAGCCTAACGAAGCAGTTCATCACAGATTTCAGCACAGAAGAAGCACGTCCAACTTATTTATTTTGGGCTAGAGGAAATATGAGTCTTCAACGGGACGTGAAGGTTCTCTAGGATGGCCCTCTGGGGTAGGCTTAGCGGAGTAGTCCCCCCGAGGTAGGTCTGTCGGTGTTCCATCAAAAGAGTATGCCTTGACTACTTTTTGCATGGCAGGACCATTGTAGGTAGTCAAAAGGGGTTGATGTTTGGAGTAGGATATTCATATGTTCCAGTACTTGCAAGTAAACTTTAGTGGGCAGGACCCAAAAGGATAGTCGCATTGGGATATCGAGCCAGCATCAAACCAAGAAGTGAGTTCGAGAAAGACTAGAGTTAAACCATTAGTCCAATGGTTCTTTCACTATCGAGACATTGGACGAAGAGCGCTGTTAATTGGATGCTAAGATTGTGTGCAGTAAGGCACATCCACTTAGCTCTTTAGAGGCCTTTTGACTAGTTGAGGAGTGGCTGCGTAGGGCCACAGCCACGATAAGAAAATATATGGACCAAATAGAATATCTGTATTGTAGGCCTAATTGGGCGGTCCTTTATAGAAATAGAAAATCGCCGACTAAGTTTCGTACAAGTTAAACCTTGTTAAGCGGGACTCAGGGAGTAGAAAAAAAAAATTACGTATAGTCCTCAAGATACGCACTGGGTGGAACATTGTGGATGTCCGAGAATTAGTATAGACTAGTGCAAAAGTAGTTTTACGGTTTCATAGTATACGACAGAACATCTGTATTGTAGGCCTTAGTCCTTTATAGACGTAGTCACAGAACGCCATAAAAGCAAGGCGATGGAGTTCTTTGCGAGGAGGATACGGAAGGTACTATGGGTAGTATCTAGGACCGATGCGGTCATTGGGCATATAGCTACATATATATCAGTTATTAGGTTTTGATCTACTTGGGAGTAGATTGCAACAATTCACATACTGAGGTAAGAGTATTACAAACCCAATAAACCTAATATAATAGTAAATGGAAATAAACCAGCACATGCACAATTAAGCTTAGAATTGTGTAATTTGTCCATTCACCAGAACTTTAATTTTGACACCCACCTCATAACATCCAGTAGGCTAGGTAGATGGCAGAGTCTTTCCATCTTTGAGACACTTGATTAGAAAGTGTTATTATATTGGTGAGTATTTACTTACTATTATATTTTAGTCATTTCCGATGTAAGATATTTATCCGAGCTCTGATATATTTGTCTTCGCCTATTTTCAAGATAACAAAAACCCAACTCGAGCTTCCATGGTCTTAGATTTTAGCATTTTTGAATAAAAAATTGAAACCACTGGAATTTGGGTTGTTACATATTGCCAAAAGGCCCCCGGGAGGACGATGGATGCTTTGCTTAATTTGCGAACCTAAATAACCAGAAGGAATAGAAGAGAAACTTCATTCGAAGTAGATGTAAAGACTCGCCTTTTTGACCTTCACAAGTCGAACTAATAAATCCATGGTATTTCACGTGTTGAGCATCCAAGTGCTGGAAACGCAGATTGTTAGGGAAAAAGAATGAAAGACATAACATAATCTCAAATCGTGAGGAGTAATATATAATATACAGCAGATCTTTACAAAAAAAGGTAATATACATATATCAATCGAAGTACGCTAAACAAATCAACAGGCTGGACAATTATAACAACCTATTCTCATAGATTGTTAACGCTTAAAATCGAACGCTAACACCCTGGTGTGTGAAGTGTGAATATGAAAGCACCACCCGACGGTTCGGGAATAGAATATCAGCAAAAATAACAGAAAAAACAGTAAGAGACAGCGATTTTATAGTGGTTCGGCTTAAGGAGTAGCCTACGTCCACTTTAAGTGTCTTTATTACTGATCTTGTTACGAAACAATACAATGCTCGTCAAGTACAAATCTCTTTAGTTACAAAACACTTTGAGCAAGTAGCTTAAGCTTCGATGTAAATGAAAGTCTTCGAATCCATGTCGGATGTGTGAAAGTCTTTCAAAGTAGCTTGTGGTGTTCTTTGAAACTTCAAGTGTAAAGTCGGTTTAGAAACTGGCAGAGTATCGGCGCTTGAAGAGATTGTCCAAAAGGTCCTTTGAAAGCTGGTGATGGCAATGTATTTATAGAGAACTCTGGGCAGGAAATATTGCCAAGTCCTAAATCATAACGACCTAAGTTGGTTCGTGGACGACTTAAACTAGGTCGTGGGTCGGCTGCGACTTAAATGCTGGGTCGAGGCTTCAGAAAGGCATCCTTGCCGAACTCTGGATATATCACAAGTCCTAAGTCGCAAATGAGTCAACCAGTCCTCCCGTAAGCGATGCGGCATTGAACCTTAACTCCATAGTTTTAAGTCGTGACCGAGTTAACAAGATGTGGCATAAGTATCACGGTATCTCATTTGTTTGCTTAAGTCGTGTACGACTTATCATAGGTCGTAGGTCGTAACCGACCTAAACTGATTCTTGGCTTGTGACTTAACTGGAGTTAACGAATCATGGTGCGGTATTGAATTTGTCTCTGTAGTCTTAGGTCGTGAACGACCTAGCAAAGGTCGTAAGTCGGTCGCGACTTAGGTGTAGTTGTCTTAACTTTTCGTGCCTTGAGTCGTTAAGTCATAGACTTTTTTGGTTGTTGGACCGTTACTCCCTTGGGTCGTTAGGTTGTAGCTTCTTAAGTCATGAACTGCTTTTAAGTCGTGCCATCTCTTAAGTCGTAGACTTTCTTAAGTTGAAGACTGCTTAGACCGTTTCAATTCTTAAGTCGTCTAGACCTTAACTCGTTAGATCGTCCGGACCTTAAGTCGTAGGTTGTGAAGTACTCTGAGTTGTTAGGTCGTCAATGCCTAAGTCGTGTACCTTCCTTGAGTCGTGTACTCCCTTAAGTCGTAGAAACCTTAAGTCGTGGAGGCCTTAGGTCGTGAACAACTCTTTCTCTTTTAAACCGCTAAGTCATAGACCTCTCTATGTCGTAAGTCGCCAAGTCTTTCAACTCGTTAAGTCGCGCACTCTGCTTGAGTCGTATACCTTGCCTGAGTCGTACAGTTCTTAACTCGTAGAAAATTGAGGGTTAACATTTTCCCCTCGAAGTACACGCCTAGGTCGTAGGTCGTGTGCTTCGACTTATCTTAACTCGTGTGCCGATTCAAGTTCCACTGCCCCGAGATATAAAAGACTTGAGTCGTTTCTCCTACTTCTTTCTGCTCATTACCTATCTCCTAAGTCGCATCTGCCATTAGCATTTCTCTGAGCTCCCTACGGCGATTCCTTCCTGATTTGTTTCCGATTCTCTCTAGCATCACACTACGTAAGCGATCCTGCTTCTTTTTCAATCGTCGAACATCGTCAATCTATGAGCCCCGTCCTTCGTCTCCGATTCACCCCTTTAGCCGTGCGAGTATTGTTGCATTGGTCATCGATGGATTTAGGGCTGTTTGATTTGACCTAAGACGACTCGCGATTTGTGGCGATTCAGTGGTGTGATAGAACTAGGGTTGTTGTTGATTGAGATGTTATTGGGTTAACGGGTTAGGAGTTAGAAGGTTAACGGGTTAGGAGTAAGAAGGTTAACGAGTTAGGAGTTAGATAAGAATGTGAGTTGGCCAAATAGAGTGGGACATTGCCTTGGGTACGACCTAGCAACTTTGTGCGGCCCAGTGATCTTTGCGATTTAACTATGAACCGACCTAGCAACCTTTACGACTTAAGCCTTGAGTCATGGTTGAGTTAGGACTTGAAGAATTCCTCATTGTTTTGAATTGAAGCTTTTCCTTTTTTTCACGACTTACGACTCAAAGTACTGCCGACTTAAAACATCAACGACTCAAAATTGAAGCGTCCTAACCTGACTCGCCTCATAATCCTTAGGTCGTAGATGAGTTAGCGCTTAAGTCGTTGCCGACTTAGCACTTGAGTCCTCGGTGACTTAGCACTTGTACTTTTAAACTTTGCTTGAACCTTGAACTGTTAAACTTTGCTGCATTCTTTCACAGATCACTTTGACTTGCAAGCTAACAATATGTTCGATACAGCATTTACAGAAAATTGGGACGAATATACTGCCACTGACTGCCCACATAAAATGGTAGATTAGTTAACAACAGATAATCAAATTAAATAGATTGTGTGAACGAAGTGCTTTTAAATCATCAAATTCAAGTAAAGTATTAAAGCAACATTGGAATAGTCAACTGAAACTGCCCAGTTTGCACTAATACTATACCTGAACTTTAAATTAACAAGTCCTGAAATTTGGTAATCGACCAACTGTCGACTAGTTTAATTCCAGTTATATTTACTTGTTATTTTTATTAGTTCTACACGACACTTCACACTTTTAGGAAACGTGCACCTTCACATTTGAACATCCAGTTGCTTGTGTAGAATGACTTCTCAACAAGAAGAGACAACGGCCCAGACTAGAGAAGCCACTCTTATTCCGGCTCCCCTAGTTAATCCTCCAGAGAGAGCCTCTACCAGTTTATCATATAAAGTTTTTCGTCAGTTATGCCTTCAGTTTGGCATTGCTGAAGAAGATGCCATTTTTCCTGAGAAAACTAACACTGCTGATGTGGCGCCTCCTGGCTTTGTAGTGGTTAACCGGCAAATGTGCCTGAGCGGGGCCAATCCCCCTTTCAACAACTTTCTCCAGAATCTTCTTTGTCAACTAGCCATCTCCCCATTCCAGCTACACCCCAATGGCTACGCCATTCTGATGGGGCTGTGTGTGCTATTTAGGAGAACATTTGATCGACTTCCAAGCTTCAACGAGATTTGCTTCTTATGCTCCTTTACCAGGACTAAGTATCACCCTTCTATCACCGTCGTGAGAAGCGCCCGAAATCGCAAATTGATCGTTGGCCTTCTCGACACTGCTCATGGGTTCTTAACACAGTTCTTCTTTTTCCGCTGCCCCCCGGGATTTTATGCTGTATGGAGGGAAGGAAGTAAGATCATCTACCTTTACTTTTTCTATTCTTTGAGTTTTGCGAAGTCCGAATTGCCAAGGGTTAACTTCGTTTTTTCATTTCAGCGCTCCCCCCTCCTTCTAGAGATCCCAGCCACAAGCCAACTCTGGAGAGGCTCGTGGCTGTACCGGTTGAAGAGCGGGATATGAAATTTTTGTTGAACGACGAATTCCTTCACTAGTTCGGACTTCTTCACCCTTCTCGCTTCACTCAGCCTCATGAAGTCCCCGATTCTCCAGCGGAGGTACCAGATGTCTCAACCCCTGCTGAAAAGTTTAAGCCGAAGGAGCCCTCTACTGAAACCTCACTGGTGAAGTGCCCCACACTTATCGATGTTGCGGGTCCATCCAGCAAATCAGCACTTGCCCCAGTTATTGAGGAGGGAGAAACTCTTCGTTTCTCTGAAGATGCGGCCAATCTGGAGGCCGAAAAAGAAACTCCCGTCGAGCATGGCGGTGATGATACTTTTGAGGGGCTAAGCGACCTGATCATAAGTTCACAGGAACTTTTAAAGATGATGCTCCTAAAGCTTCTTCTCCTGTTGTCGAGGCGACATCCACTTTTTCAGCAAATTTTGACGCCTGCCACTCAAGTCACTACCACCCCTGTGTTGAAGAGTGGTTTGTAGACTGACGCGTGTAGTTTGCACACCACACACACATAGGATTTTCAGCACTTATTCGTACTTAACTTCTTTTCTCCGAAGACTTTTAAGACTTGTCTTTTTTTTCAATTTCAGATTCTCCGATGGGACGCAGCGGCTCTTATTATGACGACTTTCAGCACTACGGGAGGCGTAATCAATATGACTATTGGCGCTAACTTACCGTTTACAAAGAATTTGACAAAGAGAGAGCCGCTCGAAAGGCTCAGGAGAGGAGGGTTCAAGAAGAGCGTTATAAGAGGAGAGAAAGGGAGGAGCACCATGATTCTTCCCAGAGAGGTGACGACTCTCACAAAAGAAAGTCGCATAACGACCGGGGAAAAAGTCATATAGTTAAGGACCCAAGCAAGCGTGCCAGGCACGGTGAAAAGCATGCATCTACAATTTCTGAAAAGGCCGCTCCCCCCGTCTCGCTTGACATCCCTTCCGGCTCTCCTGCTCTCGAGAAGACAAACATTCAGACAATAGTCAACAGGCCTAAATTCCAAATTGCACCAGGCCCGGCTACTCTCCAAAGCCGGTTCCGGAACTGGTGCCTAAAGGGAGTGCGGTTCGATCTTGACTTGGTCCCTATTGACGAAAAAGCAATGCTGCAAAATCTTGATGCTGTTAAAATTGATATCGAACGGATGTCAAGTTGGCAAAAGCTTGTTGATGAGCTTCAGAGGGTCAACCGCGTGAATTTAGAGGCCATGCTGACCATGGAAAACGATAAGGCCGAGTGGCAGAAAACTTTAAGCCAGCATGATACCGAGATGAGGAACATCGCTGATTGAAACGAGAAGCTTGAAGCGGAAGCTGAAAAACATAAACAAGAGCTTGCTACTTCTTGTACCTCATATACTCAAAAAGAAGAAGTACTTCAAAAGCAAGTTCGCGATGCTCACGCTGCTCAGCGACATGCCGAAGCACAACTTGAGGCTGAGCAGAAAACAACGGAAAGGTATCGTGCTGACGTTGCAGACTTACGGGAGAAGGTCAACTACCAGGATTTGGAGATTATGAGGCTAAAGGCCCAATTATTAAAGAATAAGAAGGAACGCGATGAAGCTATCGCTGGAAGGCAGGCTGCCGAACATTCGCATGAGGAGACTAAAGCCAATGTCAACTCCACTTTATTTGACTTCAACGTGCATAGCGTTATGGGGCGTGGGAGCCTTTAATTATTAGGACCGAAGTATGAGATTACCTTTGCCGAGGTTTGGGAGTCAATTCTTGACATGCTTGGAGGTGCAGGTGCCGGCTATGCTGAAGCATCTCTTGTAGAACACTTTCTAGATAATGACGCCATAACTGCTCTAGCCCGGGGAAAAGAGGAGCTTGCCAAAGCACGAGCTGAGGCAGGGGAGCAGCACTTTGTGAAAGAAGCACCGTTAACTGCCCCCGTTCCTCCTTCGGTTTCAGAGGATGTTGACATCACAGGCTCCGATTCTCATTCTCCACCCTCTACCAAAGCTATCACAGAAGGTGCAACTGTCCATAACGGAGACGAAGGCCAAGAGAGCGGTGAAGCATTGGGTTTTGAAATTGACGTAGCAAAGCCTACTTCACCAGGTAATCCTAATGCTGGTCTTTCTCAAATAGACTGCTCATTTGCTTCTTATGAGTTTGATGAGCTTCTTGACTACTTCCTGAATCTCAACGAGCCTTTATCTCCTCTCTTTACTGACTTTAACTTCTTTTCTTCTGTAGAGAAAGTGCCGAGCATCGTTCGGACTCCCCCTCCTCCAGTTATTCCTCCCCCGCCTCTCCAGGCCACCCCTCCATCCGCCTCTCAACCTGGGTCGCAAGAGGAGCAAATAGAGGCTCTCCGAGACCTAGATGATCCTAATGCTTCATAGGAACACGAGGGAGAATTGCTTAGAGAAGGCAATGAGTCCCCGGAGCGAACCATTTCTGATAATATAAAATTGTCTGCTCTTGTTACCCCAGGAAGTGAGTCTTCTTCAAGGAGGAGGAGGAGGAAGCGTACCACTTCCAAGAAGAAAAGGAAAAGCATTCTTGTTTCTGAAGAGGAAGCGAAAGTTGATCCGGCAGTAATCCTCTCTCCTTCTTTCCCAACTCTCCCAAGCCGTCCTGAAAAACTGCCTATTAGGTCAGGTGAAGGCTCTAAAGGTGGTGGCAAGAAGAAGTAACGGGCCCTGCTTCCCTTTGTTTTTACTTTTTGCTTTTTGCATGTACTGGCCGGAGACTGTGCGGGTATCGGCTTCCGCTTTTCTTTTTATTTTGAAACCTGTACATGTACAAAATTTTGACAGTATTGAATAAAATGATTCTTTTTGTTTGTACAAACTTCTGTCTGTATTTGAGAATGCATTTACTCTTCGTTTTTGTACAAGTTTCTTTATATGATATTGCAGTGAGCTTGTGGTATGTTGTTCGAGCGTAATTTTTACCAATGTAGCTATACCATGTTGCCCCTATACTGTTAACGTAAAAATCAGACGCTAACACCTCAGTGTAAGTGTAGTGGATGTGAAAGCACCACCCATCAACACGGGAATCAGAGAGAAACGGTAATTCACAAAAAATGCAGCAAAGAACACAGAGTTTATAGTTGTTCGGCCTATAATCAAGCCTACGTCCACTTCAATCCTTTCTTATTGCTGATTTGATTACAACTTGTTACAATCTTTTTCAAGTACAATTTACTTCAAAAGGCAAGTAGCTAGAAAAACTTCGATGTGAGAAAGTTCTTCGAATTCATGATTGAATGTCTTGAATTTCTGTTTGAAGTTGATCTAAGCGTCTTGTGTGTGATTGGAAGGTTGGAGTGTAGATTGGCTTGAAGATAGAAGAGTCTTGATGCCTTGAAGAAAATGATCCAAAAGTCCCTTGAAAGTTGGAGATGGCAATGTATTTATAGAGAATTCTGGGCAGGAAATATTACCAAGTCCTAAATCGTAACCGGTCTAAGTTGGGTTGCGGACGACTTAAACTAAGTCGTTGGTCGGTTGCGACCTAAATGTTGGGTCGAGACTGCAGAAAGGCATCCTTGCTGAACTATGGATATATCACAAGTCCTGAACCGTGTATGAGTTAAGAGGCCGCGTGCTAAGTAGCTGCATCGGACTTGCCTTCCTTTGCCTGCGTCTTGAATGACCTAGCATAGGTCGTAAGTCGGTAGCGACTCAAGTGTAGTTCGTGATCTTGTCCCTGTCCTGAGCATTTAGGGCGGCAACCTCCTTGGATAGTTAGATCGGCATCTATCTCAGGCCAGCATCCATGTTAGATCGGTAACCTACCTAAGCCTTGAGTCCGTATCCCCTCAAATCTTAAGTCGGCATCCCTGTTAAGTCTTAGGTCGGTAACCTTGTTAAGGCATTAGGTCGGCATCCCTCTCAAGTCTGTTAGGTCGGTATCCCTCTTAGGGCTTAGGCAGTTAGATCGGCATCCATGTTAGGTCGGCAACCTTTTGGGTCGGTAACTTTTCAGTCGCTGAGTCATGGACGGGGCGGAGTTAACATTTGCCCCTCGAAGTATACGCCTAATGGTTAGGTCGTGTGCTTCGATATCCTCTAACCCGTCCACTCTCTAAATCGGTAGATCGTGTACGACCTAAAAGTTAGGTCACACGCGCCGCTTCAGTTCTCACCACTGTAAGGTATAAGTCATTCATCTTCTTCTTCCTCTTCATTACTTGCTCCTTCGCTTGATTCGTCCATTAAAATTCTCCTGAGCTTCCAAAGGCGATTTCACTCCAATCAATTATTGATAACCTTTGCTATTCATCTCGTAAGTAAACCTTCTTCTTCCTCGATCATAGATTACTGTTGGTTCATGAATTCCGTCACTCAAACTTAAACCGCCCCCTTGTATAATGCTTCATCACGAATCCCATTACGTCTATAGTTGATGAAGCTTAGGTTGCTCGGTTTGGCTTTAAATGACCGATGAGACGATGAAGATGGTTTACCGCTTCAGGCTAGTCGATTTTGATTTGCGTTAGGATTGCAAGGTGTTGAATTCGTAGTGGTTTCGAACTGGTTTTATGGATGATCCGATAACATGAAACAACATGAATGGAATGAGGGTTTTTTGTGGATGGAGCGGCTATCGGGCTAACAGGTCGAGTGGATTGAGATATCGGCCTGGATTCGACCCAGCAATTTTTGGGCGACCTATCTTTTCGCTGACCTAATTTGATACAATCTAAACCTTAGATCGTGGCCGAACTAGCACTCGGGGAAATTTGCCGACCTAATCCTTAAATCGTGGCCGAACTAGCACTTGGGGAATCTTGCACCACTTTCTGAACCGGAGCCTTTCTCCTTACAACTCCTCACGACCTAAAGATCCATCGATTTAAGGAATCAGAAACTTAATCTTAACTTGCGAGAGAATCCTTGGGTCGCAGCCGAGTTAACACTTGGATGCCCAACTCGAATTCTCACTTAAAAGCATAATTCCAACTTGAATACTCAACTTGATCTGCTGGACTGAATTGCTTAAATCCTAGATTGTTTTAACTTTGTTGCCTTATTTCACAGATCACATTAACTTATAGGCTAACAACCTGCTGAAAACAACAATCACAGAAAACCAAGGCGAATATACTGCCATTGACTGCCCACATCAAATGACAGATTAGTCGACATTGCATAATCAACTTAAACACACTGTATGAAATGTTGTGAACCAATTAACTAAAGTGAAACATCAATGCAAAGCATCGCTATCTTGAACTGATTTGTTTGCATCTACATTTCACTTTCATATTTTAAACAACAAACCCTGGACTTTATAACTGACAAATGCTTGCTAGTTTTTATTCCAGTTATATTCGCTTCTTGCTTTGTTGATTTTACACAACACTTCACACATTTTAGGAAACGTGCACCTTCATGTTTGAATATCCAGTTGTTTGTGTAGAATGACTTCCCTCCAAGAAGAAGAAGTGGTAGCTCAAGCGGGAGAGAACTTTCAGACAGGTGTTCCCATAGAGAATCCTCCAGAGAGAACTTCGACTATCCTAACTCCGAGAGCGTTTATTCAGCTACGTACTCAATTTGGTTTTGCTGAAAATGATGCCCTACTTCCCGTGCCAAATGATACTGCCGACAGTCCTCCCCCCGGTTTTGTCGCAATCAATCGTCAAATGTGCCTAAGCGGGGCGATTCCTCCCTTTAATGACTTCCTTCGAACCCTTCTCCTTCGGTTGACAATCTCTCCGTTCCAACTTCATCCTAATGACTACGCAATTTTGATGGGGTTGTGTGTTTTGTTTAGGAGAACTCTTGATCGCTTGCCAAGTTTTGAAGAAATTCGCTACTTATGCTCGTTTGCAAAGAGTAAAGACCATCCTTCCCTTATTATTGTGAGAAGTGCTAGAAACCGCAAGCTTATTTCTGATCTTACCGAAAGTGTTCATAGATTTTTAAACTAGTTTTTCTTTGCTCGTTGCCCCCCCAGGGTTTTATGCCATCTGGAGAGTAGGAAGTAAGATTACCTGTTTCTATTTTCTCCATTTTCAAACTTTTTCGAGATCCGAACTACCAATTGCTAATTTCATTCTTTGCTCTTTTCAGCACTTCCTCTCCCTTCTAGAGATCCAAGCCATAAGCAAGTTTTTGAAAGATTAAGTGCTGTGAGTGCTAGAGAGAGAAGTATAAAGTTTTTGTTGAGGGACGAATTTTTGCATCAGTATGGACTTTTACACGCTTCTCGCTCTACACACCCCCATGAGGTTCCAGACTCCCCATCTAAAGCATTAGATGCCCCAGTTTCCACTGACGAACCCATACCAAAAGAACCTGCCTCCGAGGCTTCTCTGGTGAAGTGCTCCACTACTGTCGATGTTGCGGGGTCGTCTGGCAAATTCGCACTTGCCCCAGTCATTAAGGAAGAAGAGCCTCAGGGATCTCCCCAACATTCACAGAAGTTTGGTGAAGAAGTCGGGAAAACAAGCCCCGTCAAGCAGAGCGGGGATGACAGTTTCGAAGGGTTGAGCGACCTCTTTGTCACCTCACAGGAGCTCTTTAAAGACGACCCTGTCACTACTAGGGTTTCTTCTTCAGTAGTGGAAGCGACTTCTTCTTTGCAACAAGCTCCGTTGACCCAAGAGTTGACGTTAACTACTACCGCCATGATTACTCCGAAATCAAAGAGTGGTTCGTAGTTTGATGTGCATAGTTTGCACATCACACACACTTAGAACCTTTCGGCACTTTCATGCACCTAACCCTTTGTACTTTGAAGATTCTAAAGTTACGCTTCTTTACTCTGAAGACTTTTAAGACTTGTCTTTTTTTATTTCAGATTCCCCAATGAGGCGAAGTGGTTCATATTACGACGACTTCAAGCAATATGGAAAGCGTGGTCAGTATGAATATAGACGCTATCTTCCCACTTATAGGGAAACTGATGAAGAGAGGGCTGCTCGAAAGGCTCAGGAGGGACGTTCTTATGAAGAATGCTACGGAAGAGGGGATGAGCGGTACGATTCTTCCCACAGAGAGGGTGATTCCCATAAACGTAAATCCCATGATGACAGAGGGAAGAGCCACATGGCTGGTGACCCAAGCAAACGGGCTAAAGTTAGTGAGCAATCTGTGCCTGCAGTTTCTGATAAGACCACTACTCCCATTCCTTCTCAATCTCCTGCCCCTTCCCGTACTGATATTCAGACAATCATCAATAGGCCTTCATATCAAGTTGAGCCAGTTCCAGCTACTCTCCAAAGCCGGTTTCCACAATGGTGCTTGAAGGGGGTTCGCTTCGATCTCGACTTAGTCCCAATTGATAAGCCTTCCATGCTGCGAAATCTCGATGCCGTTAGACTTGATATTGAAAGAATGTCGAGCTGGAAAAAGCTTGTTGACAAGCTTCAAAGGGTAAACCGTGCGAATCTCGAGGCCATGCTTACTATGGAAAGTGATAAAGCTGAATGGCAGAAGGTTCTTGAGCAGCATGATACCAAGATGAGGAGAATCACTACTTATAATGAAGTGCTTGAAGAGGAAGTCGAAAAGCTCAAAGAAGAGCTCGCCACTTCTTCTACTTCCTACACTCAAAAAGAAGAAGTGCTTCAGAAACAAGTGAGAGATGCTCATGCCGGCCAAAGAGACGCCGAAGACAGGCTCGATGTGCAAAAAGAATTAACGAGGGCTATATTGCTGATATTGCAGAGCTTCGGAAGAAAACCAGCTCCCAAGAGGCGGAGATTCAAATGCTAAAGCTTCAACTCTCCAAAGCTGAAAGAGAGCGTGATGAGGCCGTTTCCGGTAAAATTACAGCTGAAGAATCTCATGAGGCAACGAAGACTGGCATCAGCTCGACATTATTTGACTTCTACCTGCATAGCGTCTTGGGGCGCGGTAGTCTCGCCTTTCTAGGTCCCAAATATGAAATTACTCTGGCTGAGGTGTGGGAGGCCGCACTTGATATGCTTGGTGCTAAAGGTGCTGGCTATGTCGAATCAGAGCTTGAGGAACATTATCTAGATGACGGAGCTCGCGCCGCTCTTGTCAGGGGAAAAGAACAACTTGCGAAATTAAGAGCCGAAATGGCAGAAGGGGAAAGTTTAGGAAAAACTACTTCAACTGATCCAGTTCAGCCTTCACCTTCGGCCGAAATCGACGTTGTCGGCTCCAGTTCTCATTCTCCACCCCTACTAAAGCTATTACAGAAGTTGCAACTGTCCATAACGGAGACGAAAGCCAAGAGAGCGGTGAAGTGCTGGGTTTTGAGATTGACGTAGCAAAGTCTACTTTGCCAGGTAATCCTAATGCTGATCTTGCTCAAATAGATTGCTCATTTGCTTCTTATGAGTTTGATGAGCTTATTGACTATTTCTTAAATCTCAATGAGCCGCTATCTCCTTTCTTCACGGGAGATACTAATATTTTTGGCTTTTCTTATTCTATAGCAAAAACGCCAAGTGCCACACAGACTTCTCCTCCTCTAGCTGTCCCTCCTCCGTTCCCTCAAATCACTCCTACTTCCCAGCCGGGATCACAGGAAGAATTGATAGGAGCCCTTCAAGGCTTGGATGATCCAATCGCCTCGCAAGAGCAGAAGGACGAAGGACTTGAAGGAGGCGACAAATCCCCGGAGCATACTGTTTCCGATGATGTAAAACTGGCTGCTCTTATTACTCCGGGAAGTGAGTCATCTTTAAGAAGGAGGAGGAAGCGTACCACTTCCTAGAAGACAAGGAAAAGCATTCTTGTTTCTGAAGAGGAAGCGATGGTTGATCCGGCAGTAACCCTCTCTCCTTCATCCCCAACTCTCCCAAGCCATCCTGAAAAACTGCCTATTAGGTCAGGTGAAGGCTCTAAGGGTGGTGGCAAGAAGAAGTAACAGGCCCTGCTTCGACTTGTTTTTCCTTTTTGCTCTATGCATGTACTGGCCGGAGATTGTGCGGGTAACGGCCTCCGTTTTTTATTTTGAAACCTGTACCTGTACAAAATTTTGACAGTATTGAATAAAATGATTCTTTTTGTTTGTACAAACTTCTATCTGTATTTGAGAATGCATTTACTCTTCATTTTTGTACAAGTTTCTTTATATGATATTGCAGTGAGCTTGTGGTATGTTGTTCGAGCGTAATTTTTACTAATGTAGTTATACCATGTTGCCCCTATACCATAAGCTCGTTGTAATATTTTATACTTTGAGGGGACTTGTACTCTTATTTTCTGGAGAATAATTATTCCATACTTGGAGGAATATTATTCTGCTCAAAATAGAGTACAGCTCGCTCCATATGAGTTTCTACGCTCCAACCTTCGAAGATATCACTTTTTCTTTTGTGCATACACACATTTTTACCAAGTGAATTCTCCTATGTGGTAAAGCGGGCCTCTGAAGGGCACTTTAACTTCTTTTTGAGGAAGAGTATTTTCTAGAATAGATGAACCAGTCTTCCTTTGAAAGCTAAAGTGTGCCTTTAAAGAGGGCTTCTCTTTTTTTTTATATTGCGCCTCGGTGGAGGGCTTTTGATCTTTGTTTTGCATTTCTGATGAAATGTTTCTTTGAAAAGTTGTACTACTGAGGAGGGCTTTTTCACGTTTCAACACTTGGAAGTTTTATTTCAATCTCGGTGAAACGTGTGCCTCCGAAGAGTTGTGCCTCCGAAAAGGTCTTTCTGTTTGATTGTGCCCCTTGGAAGGGGTCTTTTTGTTCGATTGTGCCTCTGGGAAGAGGTCTTTTTGTTCGATTGTGCCTCTTGGAAGAGGTCTTTTTGTTAGATTGTGCCTCTGGGAAGAGATCTTTTTGTTTCTGCCCCTTGGGAGAGGCTTTTATTTTTTCCCTGTTCGCTGGGAAGCGGGCCTCCGAAGAGGGCTTTTCACATTTCGACTCACGGGAGTGTATCACCGATCATGGTGAAATGTGTGCCTCTGTGTAGGGCTTTTGCCTGGAAGTTTGGAGTTTCTTTAACTCAGTTGGACGGATACACGGGAGTGTATCACCGATCAGTCCGCAACTTTATGTCGAGAAAGAACTCTCTTTTTCTGGTTAGGCTCGCTCGAGGTCTTTTAGCATTTCAACTATGGTGAAATGGGCCTCCGAAGAGGGCTTTTCACGTTTCAACACTTGGAAGTTTTATTTCAATCTCGGTGAAACGTGTGCCTTTGAGTAGGGCCTTTGCCTGGAAGTTTGGAGTTTCTTTCTCTTAGTTGGATGGGCTCACGGGAGTGTATCATCGATCAGTCCGCAACTTTATGTCGAGAAAGAACTCTCTTTTTCTGGTTAGGGCCGCTCCAGGTCTTTACCCTCCAAAGAGTTGTGCCTCTGAAGAGGGTTTGTGCCTCCGAAGTGGTCTTTTGCTGTTTGATGCTTGCTCGCCCATGTCTCTTTGCCATCTATTGATGTCGGCGATCCCCATTATCTTTTGCAAGTGTCATCCCTTTTTAGTTGCCATTAAATTTCCTTATCCAAAGAAATATACTTCATAGTTAAGCGAGTTGGTGGTGGTAGACACAGGCTATTTAACTTGATGCTTGTTTGTACAAACAATCGCAGTTAGTTAGAAATGGTCCACTTCCATCCACATCGCTAACTTTTGTTCGAAGCACTTCTTTTGTAGGATTTGAGTATGGAAATTTTGAATGGTTTAGCGTTTGCTTACTGGGTGATGTCGGAGATCGCTTGGTCTTGCGATGGGTAAGCTTTGTTTTTATGGCCTGCATTATTAAATCGACATTTTAGTAACACAATTAACGTATTTTATATGTCGAAATAAAACAAAGCTGTTTATAGTAGTAGAGAACACTTGATTTATAGTGGTTCGGCCAAAAGCTAGGCCTACATCCACTTTATAGCTTTTCATTATTCGCTTGCTTTACAATTGCTTTCAATACAAGAATCATATATTCGTAATTCTTTTACAACATTTCAGCAAAGCTTTTAAGTAAAATATGGACGCAAATGATTGCTTTTCCAAGCTCTTGGGATTTGTTCTCCTTCGACAGTTGTGAGTTTGAACGTGCCATCAAGAAGATTCGTGCTTATAACATACTGCCCCTCTCAGTTTGGCCCAAACACACCTGTGGCTGTCATAATTCTCTTCAAGACTAGGTCCCCAACTTCAAAGCTGCGCTGACGAACTTTGGAATTGAAGTGCTTGGCTATTCTTTGCTGATGAGTTGCAATTGTAAGCTTAGCCTCTTCTCTTCTTTCATCAAGGAGGTCAAGTGCTTCCAATTGCAATTTTGCATTCTCATCTTGATCAAAATGGATCCTTCTGTGTGAGGGGACTTCAGTTTCCACTGGAATCAACGCTTCTGATCCGTATGCCAATGAAAATGGAGTATGCGCAGTCGCAGTTTTGTGGGTGGTTCTGTATGCCCATAGTGCAAGCGGTAACTTATCGACCCAACCACCTTTTGCTTTTTCCAGCTGCTTTTTGATGGTTGATTTGATGATTTTGTTTACTGCTTCCACTTGCCCGTTTGCCTGCTGATGAGCCACTGCTGAGAAGCTTTTTCGGATCTTGAATCATTTGCAGAAATCTTGGAACTCCTCACTTTCAAAATGGGCACCATTGTCTGTGATTATCTTCTGAGGCACACCATACCTGCAAATGATATTTTTAGTCACAAAACTTATCATTTTCTTAGAGGTAATAGTAGCCAATGGTTCGGCTTCAGCCCATTTAGTGAAATAATCAACAGCAACGATAGCATATTTAATTCCCGATTTGGCAGTCGGCAAAGGCCCAATGAGATCTATTCCCCAGATGGCAAACGGCCGTGGACTGACCATTTGTGTTAGCTCAGTGGAAGGTGCTCTAGGAATTTTAGCGAATCTCTGTCATTTATCACACTTTCGGGAATAGTCAGCAACATCCTGATTAATTATTGGCCAAAAGTATCCATGACGGAGGATTTTCTTTGCTAAAGTTTGACCACCTATATGATCCCAACATTCCCCTCCGTGTACTTCAGTCAGAATTGTCTTAGCTTCTTCCTTTGTCACGCATCGGAGTAATGGCATTGAAAATCCTCGTCTGTACAAACGACCATCTTGAAATATATATCTGGAGGCTTTCCTCATCAGCTTCTATCGTTCATTTGAACTTTCTGGCAAAGAACCATTGAGTAAATATTCAAGTATCGGAGTCATCCATGATTCTTGCTCTTGGGATACATTCATAATCCAATCAACATCCATTTCATCTATGCTTGGAGCTGACAAGACTTCGACGGGAACCAATCCCAATAGTTGAGCTTCACCAGTACTCGAATACTTTGCGAGAGAATCCGCCTTCATGTTCTCTTCTCGGGGTATATGGTTTATTGAATAACGGTCAAAATTTTGAAGAAGCTCCCATGCTTTTGATAAATAGGCGGGTAGATTCCCTCCTTTAGCTTGAAATTCCTTCTTGACTTGGCAAACAATAAGCTAAGAATCACTTAAGATCTGTAATGCTTTGATGTTTAGTTCTTTAGCGATCCTTAAACCAGCGATGAGGGCTTCATATTCTGCTTCATTATTTGTCGAAGGAAATTCTAGTCTCAGTGCATAACATGGCGATCGCCCTTCTGGGGTTTCAAGGACAACCCCTGCTCCGGAACAGTAATCATCTCTTGCGCCATCGACATACAATTTCCATTGGATTGGGACGTTATCAGTGACTTCTTCCTCACTATCATCTTTATCCGTACATTCTGCGATGAAATCTGCTAAAGCTTGTCCATTGATTGCTTTCCGGGGATGACAAGTGATGTCATATTGGCTGAGTTCAATATTCCATTTCAAAAGACGGCCCAAAGTCTCAGGACGGAATAAGACTAGCTTTAGAGGCTAATCAGTGAGGAATTTGATGGGATGAGCTTGGAAATACGCCCTCAATTTACTTGATGCGATCAACATATAATAGGCGAGCTTTTCCAACCTTGAATAGTTCATCTCTGCCCCAGTGAATCTTTTGCTGATATAATAGACTGGGCGTTGAATCCTTGTGTCTTCCCGTACCAACACTGCACCGAGAGCATGAGATGAAATTGCCAAATATACGAAGAGATCTTCACCACTGTCAGGCTTTGAAAGTATCGGAGGCACTTCCATATGACGAACCAACTCATCGAATGCCTTCTGACATTCAGGAGTCCACTCAAAGTTTTTTCTTCCCTTCTTAAGAGCATCAAAGAATGGAATGCATTTGTCAGCGGATTTCGAAATGAACCGACTCCAGGCAGCAACCTTTCCATTGAGAC
Organism: Allium cepa; assembly: GCA_030765085.1. Classification (NCBI taxonomy): domain Eukaryota; kingdom Viridiplantae; phylum Streptophyta; class Magnoliopsida; order Asparagales; family Amaryllidaceae; genus Allium; species Allium cepa. The sequence goes on along the minus strand of JASFAV010000027.1, from coordinate 187,654 downwards.
TTTGCAATTCCTTCTTCATTCTAGGAGCCTCGACCTCTCTCAGGGCAGTGATCTGAGCTGGATTAGCTTCAATGCCCCTAGCGCTCACAATGAAACCCAAAAACTTTCCGGATTCCACTCCAAATGAACATTTCAAGGGATTAAGCTTCATTTTGTACTTTCGGAGTACTACAAACATCTCTGCCAAGTGATCCATGTGGCCCACTGCTTTCTTAGACTTCAGTAACATATCATCAACATAAACTTCCATTGTCTTGCCAATCTGTGGTTTAAACATGGCATTAACAAGCCTTTGGTAAGTTGCCCCTGCATTCTTGAGTCCGAAAGGCATGACCTTGTAGCAGTAGAGTCCAACATCTGTGATGAAGCTTGTATCCTCTTGATCTGGCTCATGCATCATAATCTGGTTATATCCGGAGTATGCATCCATAAAAGATAACAATTCATGCCCTGCCGTCCCATCCACCCATGGATCGATCCTGGGCAGCGGGAAACAGTCTTTGTGGCAGGCTTTGTTCAGATCTGAAAAGTCAATGCATACTCTCCACTTTCCGTTAGCTTTTTTAACCAGCACTGGATTTGATACCCAATTTGGATAAGTAGATTCTCTGATGAAACCGTTCTCCATGAGCCGATCCACTTCTTCTTTTAACGTTAACGTCCTCTCAGGACCCTGAGTTCTTCTTTTCTGTTTCATGGGTGTAAACTTTGGATCAATGTTCAGAGTGTGTACTGCAATCTCTGGGGATATTCCACACATGTCAGCATGAGTCCAAGCGAATACATCCAAATTAGCCTTCAAAAATGAAATCAGAACATTCTGAACTGTTGTGTTGAGTTGTGAACCCACATTAAGCACTTTGTTTGGGTCCTTTGGGTCAACGGGTACCGGCACCGTTACCTCTACCGGTACTACCCTATTCTCCCCCACACTGGCTTTCCTTGGATCCATCTCTCTTCATGCGCCACTGTATTCACCAGTGCAGGATCCATCCTGTAATTGCTACAAGGTTGGTTCTTTGGTGCGGACTGGAGCCGCCGCACCTTTTCCCATCTCTCTTTTCCTTGATTCACGTAGCTCTGTAAGATAACATTCTCGCCCCGCATCTTGGTCTCCTTTAATCACACCAACTCCGTTATCCGTGGGGAATTTTATAGTCAGACACCATGGAGCAAGAACAGCTGAGTGTAGCAAGAGTTGGTCAGCCTAAAAAGGCATTGTAGGCAGAGAATTCTTCAACAATTATGAAGGTTTGCTTTCGAGCCACCTTCTTCAGTCCTTTTCCAAGTTCTACAAACAAATCTATGGTCCTAATCGACTGTTTGGGTTCTCCAGCAAACCCAGCAATCTTAAGTGATGAAGCTTGAACGTCAACCATTGGAATTTTCATTTGATCAAAGGTCTTCTTGAAGAGGATGTTGCATGAAGCTCCACAATCAACTAGAACTCTTCTCACAGTTGCCGGCCCAATGCCAGCGGATATGACCAAAGGATCTATGGTCGGAGCCTCGATACCCAAAGAATCTCTAGCACTGAATACAATATCATCTGTGGAAGTCTTTTGTTGCTTTAAAGGTGCATCATTTTCTAAAACAAAAACATTCTCTTCAGCTGATACATGCCTCAAGGCTCGGGCATACCTTTCCGTCTCGTCCCAGCTTTTTCCTGCTGGGTGAGGTCCTCCAGTTATTATATTGATGACAGGTCTTTCCGATTCATGTTCTACGGCCTTCTTACTTGAGCCAGGATGGTGAGCGGGAACTTGTTGTCCTTGAGTCGATGAGGCTGGGGCATTTCTATTCCTTTTCACATACTGCTGGAGTTTGTTTTCCTTCAAGAGTTGTTCAATTATCTCTTTCAACTGACGGCATTCATTGGTGTCATGGCCGGGTTGGTTGTGGAATCGGCAGAACCTTCCACTTTTTTCCATCTTTTTCCCAACTCTCATTTTAGGTGGTGTCGGATAATTGACATCATCCTTGGTAGCAAAGAAGTTGTTCTCAGGGGTATCGGTCAAGGGTGTGAAATTGAAAGGACGGCCTTTCTTAGCATCTCCCTGTTTCTTTCCACCATCATTTCCCCTTTTTTGAGTGTTAGGTTCTTTCTTGTTCGAAGCAGCACCATTGTTCCCGGCTTCCACTGATACCACTTTAGCCGGTGTTTGGAGGCTCTCCAAGCGCATGAATTCAACCGCTTTCTTGTAGAATTTATCGAGCGAGTTTGGTTCTTTCATTTTCAACCACTTTCCAAATTCGCTTGACTTGTCAATCGCCCTCATCAAGTATGTTAGGACCATGCGTGGCTCAGCATTATCTACCTCGGCCAATGCTATGTTAAAACGACTCAAAAATGACCTAATGGATTCTTCCGGATTTTGCTCTAGACTTTATAGTGACATTATATCCTTTGCTTTAGAAGCATACAATCGAAATTGCTCCTTGAATTTCATGGTCAAATCGGAGAACTGATCAATGGACCTGACCGACAGCTTTGTAAACCATAATAGAGCAACACCTTCCACATAAACCGAGAAATATCGACATTTGATTTCATCAGACGCTCTGACACCCGTCATATGCCACTCGTACTTGTACAGAAACTCGTTAGGATCACTCGTCCCTTTGTAGGCTGGAATGGTAGGGGAACGAATTTCCTTGGGAACTCCGCCTTCAAGATCTTTTTAGTAAATGGAGTTTTGCTTGGAGCAAAACCCCACTCTTTCTCATCTTCATCTCTTCGCATATTTTCGTTCATGATTTGGCGAACCATACCCGAAAAATATTCTTCATCATTTAAAGGCTCTAGAGGGCAAACATCAGCCACTCTTTCTGAATTCTGTCTTGACAATCGTTCACGGAGGGTCGGCTGCGGCCCTGATCATCCAGCTTGAGGAGGAGTCCTTTTCACAGGGTCTGCGGCTCTTTGAGAAATGTTCCCTTCAACATCCTGAACTCCCACAGTAGGGTTCCAATCATTATTAACCTTTTGACGGTTTGCCCCTAGTAGATCATTCAATTACTTAAGATCAGGGCGTTCTGGGCATTCTGAGCTTCCAATTTTGCATTCTTGGCATTCAATTATTGATTCAACCCCAAAACTACGGCGTCCAATTCTGCTCGCGTAACTCCAACTGTTGGAGCTGCTTGACTTGAAGGAAGAGAGGTAGCAGTATTCTCTTGAACATTGTCGGATCTTACAGAACTTTGTTTTCTCCCAGGAGCCATTATTTCCAATAAACTTCTGGTTTTAAAAGAAATCCTTTCAACAGACCTCTGCGGAGCAATGATGGAAGTATCCTGAGTTGGGCTCTCAGTGAAAGCACCAAAATGTTAACGTAAAAATCAGACGCTAACACCTCAGTGTAAGTGTAGTGGATGTGAAAGCACCACCCATCAACACGGGAATCAGAGAGAAACAGTAATTCACAAAAAATGCAGTAAAGAACACAGAGTTTATAGTGGTTCGGCCTATAATCAAGCCTACGTCCACTTCAATCCTTTCTTATTGCTGACTTGATTACAACTTGTTACAATCTTTTTCAAGTACAATTTAATTCAAAAGACAAGTAGCTAGAAAAACTTCGATGTGAGAAAGTTCTTCGAATTCATGATTGAATGTCTTGAATTTCTGTTTGAAGTTGATCTAAGCGTCTTGTGTGTGATTGGAATGTTGGAGTGCAGATTGGCTTGAGGATAGCAGAGTCTTGATGCCTTGAAGAAAATGATCCAAAAGTCCCTTGAAAGTTGGAGATAGCAATGTATTTATAGAGAATTCTGGGCAGGAAACATTACCAAGTCCTAAATCGTAACCGGTCTAAGTTGGGTCGCGGACGACTTAAACTAAGTCGTGGGTCGGTTGCGACCTAAATGCTGGGTCGGGACTCCGGAAAGGGATCCTTGCTGAACTCTGGATATATCACAAGTCCTGAACCGTGTACGAGTTAAGAGGCCGCGTGCTAAGTAGCTGCATCGGACTTGCCTTCCTTTGCCTGGGTCGTGAATGACCTAGCATAGGTCGTAAGTCGGTAGCGACTCAAGTGTAGCTCGTGATCTTGTCCCTGTCCTGAGCAGCTATGGCTGCAACCTCCTTGGATAGTTAGATCAGCATCTATCTTAGGCCAGCATCCATGTTAGATTGGTAACCTACCTAATCCTTGAGTTAGTATCCCCTAAAATCTTAAGTCGGCATCCCTGTTGTTAACGTAAAAATCAGACGCTAACACCCCAGTGTAGATTGAAGTTGAGCGAAAGCACCTCCCGTGAACACGGGAACTAAAAACAAGTAGAAAAATCACAGAGAAAGTAGAAAAGACAACAATTTTTATAGCTGTTCGGCTTAAGGTAAGCCTACGTCCACTTTAATTCTCTTTATTGCTGAATCAATTACAACTTTACAACAATCTTCAATTACAATTCTGATGAGACAAACAACTAGAACTTTGATGGAGAAGAATTCTTCGAATCCATGTAGATTGCGTTAGATTTTCCCTCGAAGTTAGTTGAGATTCCTTTCGAACTTGAAGTGTTGAGTAAGTCGAGAATTCAGCAGAGTATTGGCGCTTGAAGAGATTGGCCCAAAAAGTCCCCTTCATGCTTGAGGTGGGTTGGTATTTATAGGGAAATCCCCCATTTAGGTCGTAAGTCATGACCGGTCTAAGGTAAGTCGTGGCCGACTTATCTGGCCTAGCCCCATGGTCTCACAAAAGCTCATTTGTACAAGTCCTAAGTCGTCCACGAGTCAACATCTAAGTCGCAAATGAGTCAGCTGGTCCTTTTGATGCGGCATTTTACCTTCACCCAGTAGCTTTAGGTCGTGGACGACTCAGGCTAGGTCGTGAGTCGTATACAAGTTAACTGATAAGCTTGTTCCCTTTAGATAATAACCTAAGTCCTGAATTGCGTACGAGTTAAGAGTTCACTGTGCTAAGTAAGGGCAGCACCTCATTTGCTTAAGTCGTTCACGACACATGCTAGGTCGTAAGTCGCAGATAGCTCTAAGTCGTTAGCTCGTTTCCTTCTTAAGTCGTGCTCTCTCTTGAACCGTTAAGTCATCTTGTCCTTGAGTCGTGGGCTTCCTTAAGTCGTAAACTGTATACCCTCTTAAGTCGTAGGAACCTTAAGCCATGGATGCCTTAGATCGTGGAGCATCTCTTCTCTTCTAAACTGTTGAGTCGTAGACTTCTCTATGTCGTATGTCGCCAAGTCCTTCAACTCGTTGAACAGTTAGGTCGTCCATTCCTTGAGTCGTAGGTCGTGCCACCAGCTAAGTCGCTAAGCCGTTATACTTTTTAGGCTGTTAAGCCCTTAAACCGTTAAGTCGTTTGACCCCTTAAGTCATCCAACCTCTTGACTCGTTGAGTCGTGCATCTTTTAACTCGTTAGGCTGATAACTCACTGAGTCGCTTGTCCATTGAGTCTCCGCCCAACTTGAGTCGTTTTCTTATTGAGTCGTTGACCATAGGAGTTAACATTTGCCCCTCGAAATACACGCCTAAGTCGTAGGTCTTGTGCTTCGACTTATCTTAACTCGTGTGCCGGTTCAAATTTCATTGCCTCGAAATATAAAAGGCTTAGGTCGCCTCTTCTTCACCTACTTGCTTTCGTGTTTACTTCCGCCATTAACGACCTTCGAAGCTTTTCAGAGACGAATTTGATCAGTTCACCTCATCACCAATCAAGTTACTGCCACCTTCATCACCACACTACGTAAGTAAACTCATCGCTCGCTCAATTTCACAATTACCGTTACCTTTCGAACATGGACTTCTCACTTTCCAACCCCAATCCAAATCCTCACACCACGCTTCATCTTGATTCACGTTATAATTGATTACTGACAAGCTTGGAGCGGTTTGATTGAGTTTTTAGATGACTTGCAAGGAGAAGACGATGGGTCACCATATTTCGATTCAGTTGACCCACGAATTTAGAGGAGACGATATTGTCCTATATGGGTTAACGGGTTAGGAGTTAGGAAGATAACAGGTTATTGATTAGATGGGAGGTTTGTTGATGAAGCGAAGTGCTGACTTGGACATTACTCAATAATTTTGGGTGATCTGTGATCCCTCTCGATTTAACTAGATACGACATAAGCTTTGAGTCGTGGCCGAGCTAAGGCTTAAAGAAATTCTCGTTACTTTGAACTGAAACCTTCTCTCCTTAACACGCTTTGCGGCTTATAGGACCAACAATTTAACGACTTAACTAGCAGGAAACCTTTTAAGTCGTGGTCGATTTATCTTTTAGGTCGTGGACGACTCAACCTTTAGGCCGTGGACGACTCATCACTTGAACGATCTTATACTTAAATGTTAACTCCTATGGTCAACGACTCAATAAGCAAACGACTCAAGTTGGGCGGCGACTCAATGGACAAGCGACTCAGTGAGTTATCAACCTAACGAGTTAAAAGATGCACGACTCAACGAGTCAAGAGGTTGGACGACTTAAGGGGTCAAACGACTTAACGGTTTAAGGGCTTAACAACCTAAAAAGTATAACGGCTTAGTGACTTAGCTAGTGGCACGACCTACGACTCAAGGAATGGACGACCTAACAGTTCAACGAGTTGAAGGACTTGGCGACTTACGACATAGAGAAGTCTACGACTCAACGGTTTAGAAGAGAAGAGATGCTCCACGATCTAAGGCATCCATGGCTTAAGGTTCCTACGACTTAAGAGGGTATACAGTTTAGGGTTCAGGAAGCCCACGACTCAAGGACAGGATGACTTAACGGTTCAAGAGAGAGCACGACTTAAGAAGGAAACGAGCTAACGACTTAGAGCTATCTGCGACTTACGACCTAGCATGTGTCGTGAGCGACTTAAGCAAATGAGGTGTTGCTCCTTACATAGCACAGTGACCTCTTAACTCGTACGCAATTTAGGGCTTGGGTTATTATCTGAAGGGAACAAGCTTATCAGTTAACTTGTATACGACTCACGACCCAGCCTGAGTCGTCCACGACCTAAAGCTAATGGGTGAAGATACAATGCCGCATCAAAAGGACCAGCTGACTCATTTGCGACTAAGATGTTGACTCGTGGGCAACTTAGGACTTGTACAAATGAGCTTTTGTGAGACCAAGGGGCTAGGCCAGATAAGTCGGCCACGACTTACCTTAGGCCGATCACGACTTACGACCTAAAGGGGGGGATTTCCCTATAAATACCAACCCAGCTCAAGCATGAAGGGGACTTTTTGGGCCAGTCTCTTCAAGCGCCAATACTCTGCTGAATTCTCGAATCACTCGACACTTCAAGTTCGAAAGGCATCTCAACTAACTTCGGGGGAAAATCTAACGCAATCTACATGGATTCAAAGAATTCTTTTCCATCAAAGTTCTAGTTGTTTGTCTCCTCAGAATTGTAATTGGAGATTGTTGTAAAGTTGTAATTGATTCAGCAATAAAGAGAATTAAAGTGGAAGTAGGCTAACCTTAAGCCGAACCACTAAAAAAACTGTTGTCTTTTCTGCTTTCTCTGTGATTTTTCAACTTGTTTTTAGTTCCCGTGTTCACGGGTGGTGCTTTCGCTCAACTTCAATCTACACCGGGGTGTTAGCGTCTGATTTTTACGTTAACATTTTTGGTGCTTTCATTGAGAGATGAACTCAAGAAACTTCCACTATTGCTCCGCGAAGGATTGTTGAAAAGATTTCTTATAAAACCAGAAGTTTATTGGAAATAATGGCTCCTGGGAGAAAACGAAGTTCTGTAAGATCTGACAATGTTCAGGAGAATACTGCTACCTCTCCTCCTTCAAGTCAAGCAGCTCCAACTGTTGGAGTTACTCGAGCAGAGTTGGACGCCGTTGTTTTGGGGCTGAATCAACAATTAAATGCTCAGAATGCGCAGTTGGAAGCCCAGAGTGCCCAGAATGCCCTGATCTTGAGTAAATTGAATGATCTACTTGGGGCAAACCATCAACCGGGTAGTAATGATGGGAACCCTACTGTGGGAGTTCAGGATGTTGATGGGAACATTTCCCAAAGAGCCGCAGACCCTGTAGAAAGGACTCCTCTTCAAGCTGGAGGATCAGGGCCGCAGCCGACCCTCCGTGAACGATTGTCAAGGCAGAATTCAGAGAGAGTGGCTGATGTGTGCCCTCCAGAGCCTGTAAATGATGAAGAGTATTTTTCGGGTATGGTTCGTCAAATCATGAAGGAAAGTATGCGAAGAGATGAAGAGGAGAAAGAGTGGGGATTTGCTCCAAGCAAAACTCCATTTACTGAAAAGATCTTGAAGGCAGAGTTCCCAAGGATCCCCCTACTATTCCGGCTTACAAGGGGACGAGTGATCCAAACGAGTTTCTGTATAAGTACGACTGGCATATGACTGGTGCCAGGGCGTAAGATGAAATTAAATGTCGATATTTCCCGGTATATCACGAAGGTGTGGCTCTATTGTGGTTTACAAAGCTGCCAGTCAGGTCCATTGATCAATTCTCCGATTTGACCAAGAAATTCAAGGAGCAATTTCGATTGTATGCTTCTAAAGCAAAGGATATAATGTCACTGTCAAGTCTAGAGCAAAATCTGGGAGAATCCATCAGGTCATTTTTGAATCGTTTTAACATAGCATTGGCCGAGGTAGATAATGCTGAGCCACGCATGGTTCTAACATACTTAATGAGGGCGATTGACAAGTCAAGAGAATTTGGAAAGTGGTTGAAAATGAAAGAACCAAACTCGCTCGACAAATTCTACAAGAAAGCGGATGAATTCATGCGCTTGGAGAGCCTCCAAACACCGGCTAAGGTGGTATCAGCGGAAGCCGAGAACAATGGTGCTGCTTTGAACAAGAAAGTACCTAACAATCAGAAAAGGGGAAACGATGGTGGAAAGAAATAGGGAGACGCTAAGAAAGGCCATTCTTTCAATTTCACACCCTTGACCGATACCCCAGAAAACATCTTCTTTGCGACCAAAGATGATGTCAATTATCCGACACTACCTAAAATGAGAGTTGCGATTAAGATGGAAAAAAGTGGTAGGTTCTGTCGGTTCCACAACCAGCCCGACCATGACACCAACGAATGCCGTCAGTTGAAAGAGGTAATTGAACAAGTCTTGAAGGAAAACAAACTCCAGCAGTATGTGAAAAGGAACATAAATGCCCCAGCATCGTCAGCTCAAGGACAACAAGTTCCCGCTCACCGTCCTGCCCCAAGTGAGAAGGTCGTGGAACATGAATCGGAAAGGCCTGTCATCAATATAATAACTGGAGGACCTCACCCAGCAGGCAAAAACTGGGGTGAGATGGAAAGGTATGCCTGGGCCTTGAGGCATGTACCATCTGAAGAGAATGTTTTTGTTTTAGAGAAAGATGCGCCTTTAAAGCAACAAAAGACTTCCACAAATGATATTGTGTTTAGTGCCAGAGATTCTTTGGATATCGAGGCTCCGACCATAAATCCATTGGTCATATCCGCTGGTATTGGGCCGGCAACTGTGAGAAGAGTTCTAGCTGATTGTGGAGCTTCATGCAACATCCTCTTCAAGGAGACCTTTGATCAAATGAAAATTCCAATGGCTGACGTTCAAGCTTCATCGCTTAAGATTGCTGGGTTTGCTGGAGAACCCAAACAACCGATTGGGACCATAGATTTGTTTGTAGAACTTGGAAAGGGACCGAGGAAGGTGGCTCGAAAGCAAACCTTTATAATTGTTGAAGAATTCTCTGCCTACAATGCCCTTTTAGGCCGACCGACTCTTGGTGCGTTTAAAGCTGTTCTTGCCCCATGGTGTCTGACTCTAAAATTCCCCATAGATAACGGAGTTGGTTTGATTAAGGGAGACCAAGATGCGGGGCGAGAATGTTACTTTGCAAAGTTGCGAGAATCAAGGAAAACAGAAATGGGAAAAGGTGCGGCGGCTCCAGTCCGCATCAAAGAAACATTCTTGTAGCAATTACAGGGTGGACCCTGCACTGGCGAATGTAGTGGTGCACGAAGAGAGATGGATCCAAGGAAAGCCAGTACAGGGGAGAATAGGGTAGTACCGGTAGAGGTAACAGTGCCAGTGCCCATTGACCCAAAGGACCCAAACAAAGTGCTTAATGTGGATTCACAACTCAACACAACAGTTCAGAATGTTCTGATTTCATTTTTGAAGGCTAATTTGGATGTATTCGCTTGGACTCATGCTGACTTGTGTGAAATATCCCCAGAGATTGCAGTACACACTCTGAACATTGATCCAAAGTTTACACCTGTGAAACAGAAGAGAAGAACTCAGGGTCCTGAGAGAACGGCAGCGTTAAAAGAAGAAGTGGATCGGATCATGGAGAACGGTTTCATCAGAGAATCTACTTATCCAAATTGGGTATCAAATCCAGTGCTGGTGAAAAAGGCTAACTGAAAGTGGAGAGTATGCGTTGATTTTTCAGATCTGAACAAAGCCTGCCCCAAAGACTGTTTCCCGCTGCCCAGGATCGATCAGTTGGTGGATGGGACGGTAGGACATGAATTGTTATCATTTATGGATGCATACTCCGGATATAACCAGATTATGATGCATGAGCCAGATCAAGAGGATACTAGTTTCATCACAGATGTTGGACTCTACTGCTATAAGGTCATGCCTTTCGGACTCAAGAATGCAGGGGCAACTTACCAAAGGCTTGTTAATGCCATGTTTAAACCACAGATTGGCAAGACAATGGAAGTTTATGTTGATGATATGCTAGTAAAGTCTAAGAAAGCAGTGGACCATATGTATCACTTGGCAGAGATGTTCACAGTAATCCGCAAGTACAGAATGAAGCTTAATTCCCTGAAATGTTCATTTGGAGTGGAGTCCGGAAAGTTTTTGGGTTTCATTATGAGCGCTAGGGGCATTGAAGCCAATCCAGCTCAGATCACTGCCCTGAGAGAGGACAAGGCTCCTAGAACGAAGAAGGAATTGCAAAGTCTCAATGGAAAAGTTGCTGCTTTGAGTCGGTTCATTTCCAAAGCTACTGACAAATGCATTCCATTCTTTGATGCTCTGAAGAAAGGAAGGAAAAACTTTGAGTGGACTCCTGAATGTCAGAAAGCATTTGATGAGTTGGTTCGTCATATGTAGGTGCCTCCGATACTTTCAAAGCCTGACAGTGGTGAAGATCTCTTCGTATATTTGGCAATTTCGTCTCATGCTCTCAGTGCAGTGTTGGTATGGGAAGACGCAAGGATTCAACGCCCAGTCTATTATATCAGCAAAATATTCACTGGGGCAGAGATGAACTATTCAAGATTAGAAAAGCTCGCCTATTGTTTGTTGATCGCATCAAGAAAATTGAGGCCTTATTTCCAAGCTCATCCCATCAAAGTGCTCACTGATCAACCTCTAAAGCAAGTGCTATTCCATCCTGAGACTTTGGGCCGTCTTTTGAAATGGAATATTGAACCCATCCAATATGACATCACTTACCATCCCCGAAAAGCAATCAATGGACAAGCTTTGGCAGATTTCAGCGCAGAATGTTCGGATAAGGGTGATAGTGAGGAAGAAGTCACTGATAGCATCCCAATCCAATGGAAATTGTATGTCGATGGCGCAAGGAATGATTACTGTTATGGAGCAGGGGTTGTTCTTGAAAACCCGGAAGGCCGATCGTTATGTTATGCGTTGAGACTAGAATTCCCTTCGACAAACAATGAAGCTGAATATGAAGCCCTCATCGCCGGTTTAAGGATTGCTAAAGAGCTAAAGATCAAGGAATTACAGATCTTCAGTGACTCTCAACTTATTGTTTGCCAAGTGAAGAAGGAATTTCAAGCTAAAGGAGGGAATCTACCCGCCTATTTATCAAAAGCCTGGGAGCTCCTTCAAGATTTCGACCGCTATTCAATAAACCATATACCCCGAGAAGAGAACTTGAAGGCGGATTCTCTCGCAAAGTATTCGAGTACTGGTGAAGCTCAACTATTGAGATTAGTTCTCATCGAAGTCTTGTCAGCTCCAAGCACAGATGAAATGGATATTGATTGGATTATGAATGTATCCCAAGGTCAGGAATCATGGATGACTCCGATACTTGAATATTTGCTCAATGGTTCTTTGGCAGAAAGTTCAAAAGAACGACAAAAGCTGATGAGGAAAGCCTCCAGATATATAGTTCAAGATGGTCGTTTGTACAGACGAGGATTTTCAATGCCATTACTCCAATACGTGACAAAGGAAGAAGCATAGACAATTCTGACAGAAGTACACAGAGGAGAATGTGGGGATCATACAGGTGGTCAAACTTTAGCAAAGAAAATCCTCCGTTATGGATACTTTTGGCCAGAAATTAATCAGGATGCTGCTAACTATTCCCGAAAGTGTGATAAATGCCAGAGATTCGCTAAAATTCCTAGGGCACCTTCCACCGAGTTAACACAAATGGTCAGTCCATGGCCGTTTGCCATCTGGGGAATAGATCTCATTGGGCCTTTGCCGACTGCCAAATTGGGGATTAAATATGCTATCGTTGCGGTTGATTACTTCACTAAATGGGCTGAAGCCGAACCATTGGCTACTATTACCTCTAAGAAAATGATAAGTTTTGTGACTAAAAATATCATTTGCAGGTATGGTGTGCCCCAGAAGATAATCACACACAATGGTACTCGGTTTGAAAGTGAGGAGTTCTAAGATTTCTGCAAACGATTCAAGATCCGAAAAAGCTTCTCAGCAGTGGCTCATCCGCAGCAAACGGGCAAGTGGAAGCAGTAAACAAAATCATCAAATCAACCATCAAAAAGCAGATGGAAAAAGCAAAAGGTGGTTGGGTCGATAAGTTACCGCTTGCACTATGGGCATACAGAACCACCCACAAAACTGCGACTGGGCCTACTCCATTTTCATTGGCATACGGATCAGAAGCGATGATTTAAGTGGAAAATGAAGTCCCCTCACACAGAAGGATCCATTTTGATCAAAATGAGAATGAAAAATTGCAATTGGAAGCACTTGACCTCCTCGATGAAAGAAGAGAAGAGGCTAGACTCAGAATTACAGCTCACCAGCAAAGAATAGCCGGGCACTTCAATTCCAAAGTTCGTCAGCAAAGCTTTGAAGTTGGGGACTTAGTCCTGAAGAAAATTATGACAGCCATAGGTGTGTTTGGGCCAAACTGGGAAGGACCATATGTTATAGGCGCGAAACTCCTTGATGGCACATTCAAACTCACAACTGTCAAAGGAGAACCAATCCCAAGAGCTTGGAACAGCAATCATTTGCGTCCCTATCTTACTTGAAAGCTTTGCTAAAATGTTGTAAAAGAATTATGAATATATGATTCTTGTATTGAAAGCAATTGTAAAGCAAGTGAATAATGAAAAGCTATAAAGTGGATGTAGGCCCCGTTTTTGGCCGAACCACTATAAATCTTGTGTTCTCTGCTATTATAAACTGCTTTGTTTTATTTCGACATAAAAAATACGTTAATTGTGTTACTAAAATGTCGATTTAATCATGCAGACCATAAAAACGAAGCTTACCCGTCACAAGACCAAGCGATCTCCGACATCACCCAGCAAGCAAACGCCAAACCATTCAAAATTTCCATAATCAAATCCTACAAAAGAAGTGCTTCGAACAAAAGTTAGCGATGTGGATGGGAGTGGACCATATCTAACTAACTTCAAATGTTTGAACAAACAAACAACCAGTTAAATAGCCTGTGTCTACCACCACCAACTTGCTTAACTATGAAGTATATCTCTTTGGATAAGGAAAATTATTGGCAACTAAAAAGGGATGACACCTGCAAAAGATGACGGGGATCGCCGACATGAATAGATGGCAAAGAGACATGGGCGAGCGAGCATCAATCAGCAAAAGACCTCTTCGGAGGCACAAGCCCTCTTCGGAGGCACAACTCTTCGGAGGATAAAGACCTCGAGCGGGCCTAGCCAGAAAAAGAGAGATCTTTCTCGATACAAAGTTGCGGACTGATCGGTCGATACACTCCCGTGAATCCGTCCAAATGAGAGAAAGAAACTCCAAACTTCTAGGCAAAAGCCCTACTCAGAGGCACATGTTTCACCGAGATTGAAATAAAACTTTCAAGTGTTGAAGCGTGAAAAGCCCTCTTCGGAGGACCATTTCACCACAGTTGAAATGCTAAAAGACCTCGAGCGGGCTAAACCAGAAAAAGAGAGATCTTTCTCGATACAAAGTTGCGGACTGATCGGTCGATACACTCCAGTGAATCCGTCAAACCGAGAGAAAGAAACTCCAAACTTTCAGGCAAAAACCCTACTCGGAGGCACACATTTCACAGTGATCGGTCGATACACTCCCTAGGGATGAAATGTGAAAAGCCCTCTTCGGAGGCCCGCTTCCCAGCGAACATGGAAAAATAAAAGCCTCTCCCAAGGGGCAGAAACAAAAAAGACCTCTTCCCAGAGGCACAACCAAACAAAAAGACCTCTTCCCAGAGGCAGAAACAAAAAGACCTCTTCCCAGAGGCACAATGGAACAGAAATACCTCTTCGGAGGCACACGTTTCACCGAGATTGAAATAAAACTTCCAGGTGTTGAAACGTGGAAAGACCTCCTCGGAGGCACAACTCTTCGGAGGCACACGTTTCACCAAGATTGAAATAAAACTTCCAAGTGTTGAAACATGAAAAAGCCCTCCTCAGAGGTACAACTTTTCAAAGAATCATTTCGTCAGAAACGTAAAGCAAAGATCAGAAAGCCCTCCACCGAGGCGCAATATATAAAAAAAAAAAGAAGCCCTCTTCAAAGGCACACTTTAACTTTCAAAGGAAGACTGGTTCTTCTATTCTCGAAAATACTCTTCCTCAAAAAGAAGTTGAAGTGCCCTTCAGAGGGCCGCTTTACCACGTAGAAGAATTCACTCGGTAAAAATGTGTGAAAGCACAAAAAAAGTGATATCTTCGAAGGATGAAGCGTAGAAGCTCATATGGAGTGAGCTGTACTCTATTTCGAGCAGAATAGTATTCCTCCAAGTATGGAATAGTTATTCTCCAGAAAATAAGAGTACAAATCCCCTCAGAGTATAAAATATTGCAACGAGCTTATGGTATAGGGGCAAAATGGTATAGCTACATTGGTAAAAATTACGCTCGAACAACATACCACAAGCTCACTGCAATATCATATAAAGCAACTTGTACAAAAATGAATAGTAAATGCATTCTCAAATACAGACAGAAGTTTGTACAAACAAAAAGAATCATTTTATTCAATACTGTCAAAATTTTGTACAGGTACAGGTTTCAAAATAAAAAGGAAAAGAAAAGCGGAGGCCGGCACCCACACAATCTCCGACCAGTACATGCAAAAAGAAAAAAGTAAAAATAAATTGAAGCAGGACCCCTTAATTCTTCTTGCCACCACCCTTAGAGCCTTCACCTGACCTAATAGGCAGCTTTTCAGGACGGCTTGGGAGAGTCGGGGATGAAGGAGAGAGGGTTACTGCCGGATCAACTTTCGTTTCCTCTTCAGAAACAAGAATGTCTTTCCTTCTTTTCTTGGAAGTGGCATGCTTCCTCCTTCTCCTTGAAGAAGACTCACTTCCCGGAGTAACAAGAGCAGATAATTTTATGTTATCAGAAGTGGTTCGCTCCGGAGACTCATTGCCTTCTCCAAGCCCTTCTCCCCCATGTTCTTGAGAAGCAATAGGATCATCTAAGCCATGAAGAGCTTCTATTTGCTCCTCTTGCGACCCGGGTTGAGAGGTGGATGGAGGAGTGACCTGGAGAACCGAAGGAGGAATAATTGGAGGAGGGGAAGTTTGAACAATGCTCGATGCTTTCTCTACAGAAGAAAAGAAGTTAAAGTCGGTAAAGAGAGGATATAAAGGCTCATTGAGGTTCAACAAATAGTCGAGAAGCTCATCGAACTCATAAGAAGCAAATGAGCAGTCTACTTGGGCAAGATTAACAGTAGAGTTACCTGGAGAAGTCGGCTTCCTCATATCAACCTCAAAAGCATGTGCTTCGGTGCTCTCTTCACCTTCATCTCCACCCTGTGTACTTGTAATCTCAGTTGTAACTTTGACCAGGGATGGAGAATAAGAACTGGAGCCAATAATGTCGATTTCGGCCGAAGGAGAAGGCTGGACTGGAATAGTTGAAGTAGTTTTTCCTAACCGCACCCCTTCTGCCATTTCAGCTCTTCAGTTTGCAAGTTTTTCTTTTCCCTTGGCGAGAGCAGCGCGAGAATCTTCATCCAAGTAATACTCCTCAAGAGCAGATTCGGCATAGCCAGCACCTTTACCGCCAAGCATGTCAAGTGCAGCCTCCCACACTTCAGCCAGCGTAACTTCATATTTGGGGCCAAGAAAGGCGAGACTACCGTACCCCAAGATGCTGTGCAGGTAAAAGTCAAACAGTGTCGAGCTGATGTTGGTCTTCGTTGCCTCATGAGATTCTTCAGCTGCAATTTTACCGGCAACGGCCTCATCACGCTCTCTTTCAATCATGGAAAGTTGAAGCTTTAGCATTTGAATTTCCGCCTCCTGAGAGTTGACTTTCTCCCGTAACTCTGTAACCTCAGCACGATACCTTCCTGCTGTTTTCTGCTCAGCTTCAAGTTGTGCCTCGGCATGTCGCTGAGCGGCGTCAGCATCGCGAACTTGCTTTTGAAGTACTTCTTCTTTTTGAGTATATGTGGTAGAAGAAGTAGCAAGCTCTTGTTTAAGTTCCTCAACTTTCGCTTCAATCTCTTCATTGTAAGTAGTGATGCTCCTCATTTCGGTATCATGCTGCTCAAGAACCTTCTACCATTCGGCCTTATCATTCTCCATAGTAAGCATGGCCTCTATATTCGCACGGTTGACCCTTTGAAGCTCGTCAACAAGCTTTTGCCAGTTCGACATCCTTTCAATATCAAGCCTGACGGCATCGACATTTCGCAGCATGGCAGGCTTGTCAATAGGGACCAAGTCAAGATCGAACCGCACTCCCTTCAGGCACCAGTGTGGGAACCGGCTTTGCAGAGTAGCCGGGCCTGATCCAACTTGTAATTTAGGCCTGCTGATTATTGTCTGAATGTCTGTCTTCCCGAGGGCAGGAGAGCCAGAAGGAATGTCAAGTGAGACGGGGGCAGTGACCTTTTCAGGAGTGGCAGAAGCATGCTTTTCACCATGCCGGGCACGCTTGCTTGGGTCCTTAACTATATGGCTTTTTCCCCGATCATCATGCGATTTTCTCTTGTGAGAATCGTCACCTCTTTGGGAAGAATCATGGTGCTCCTCCCTTTATTTTCTCTCATAACGCTCTTCTTGAGCCCTTCTCTCCTGAGCCTTTCGAGCGGCTCTCTCTTCGTCGGTTTCTCTGTGAATGGGAAGGTAGCGCCTATAATCATATTGACTACGCCTCCCGTAGCGCTGAAAGTCATCATAGTAAGAGCCTCTGCGTCCCATCGGAGAATCTGAAATAAAAAAAGAGACAAGTCTTAAAAGTCTTCAGAGAAAAGAAGTGTAACTGTAGAATCTTCAAAGTACAAAGAATTGGGTGTATGAAAATGCCGAAAGATTCTAAGTGTGTGTGATGTGCAAACTACACGCATCAAACTACGAACCACTCTTTGACTGCGGAGTAATCGTGGGAGTAGTAATTAACGTCAACTCTTGGGTCGACGGAGCTTGTTGCAAAGAAGAAGTCGCTTCCACTACTGAAGAAGAAACCCTTGTAGTGACAGGGTCATCTTTAAAGATATCTTGTGAGGTGGCAAAGAGGTCGCTCAACCCTTCGAAAGTGTCGTCCCCGCTCTGCCTGACAGGGCCTGTTTTCCTGGCTTCTTCGCCAGACTTCTGTGAACGTTGGGGAGATCCCTGAGTCTCTTCTTCCTCAATGACCGGGGCAAGTGCATATTTGCCAGACGACCCCGCAACATCGACAGTAGTGGAACACTTCACTAGAGAAGCCTCAGGGGCAGGTTCTTTTGGTATGGGTGCGTCAGAAGAGACTAGGGCATCTGATGCTTTAGGCGGAGAGTCTGGAACCTCATAGGGGTGTGTGGAGCGAGAAGGGTGAAGAAGTCCGAACTTGTGAAGGAATTCGTCGTTCAACAAAAATTTCATATCCCGCTCTTCAACCAATACAGCTACAAGCCTCTCTAGAGTTGGCTTGTGGCTGGGATCTCTGGAAGGAGGGGGAAGCGCTGAAATGAAAAAATGAAGTTAACACTTGGTAATTTGGACTTCACAAAACTCAGAGTATAGAAGAGGAAGAGGTAGATGATCTTACTTCCTTCTCTCCACACAGCATAAAACCCCGGAGGGCAACGGACATAGAAGAATTGAGTTAAGAACCCATGGGCAGTGTCAGGGAGACCAACGATCAATTTACAATTTTGGGCGCTTCTTACGAAGGTGATGGAAGGATGATCCTTAGTCCTAGTAAAGGAACATAGGAAGCAAATCTCGTCAAAGCTTGGAAGCCGGTCAAATGTTCTCCTAAATAGCACGCACAACCCCATCAGAATGGCATTGCCATTGGGGTGTAGCTGGAATGGGGAGATAGCTAGTCGAAGAAGAAGATTCTGGAGAAAGTTGTTGAAAGGTGGAATGGTCCCGCTTAGGCACATTTGCCGGTTAACCGCTACAAAGCCAATAGGCGCCACATCAGCAGTGTCACTTTTCCCAGGAAGAATGGCATCTGCTTCGGCAATGCCAAACTGACCGCACAACTGACGAAAAGCTTTGTACGATAAGGTGGTACGGGCTCTTTCTGGAGGATTGACTAATGGAGCTGGAATAAGAGTGGCCTCTCCAGCCTGGCCTGTTATATCTTCTTGCTGAGAAGTCATTCTACATAAGCAACCGGATATTCAAATATGAAGGTGCACGTTTCCTAAAATGTGTGAAGTGTTGTGTAAAATCAACAAAGCAATAAGCGAATGAATCTGGAATGAAAACTAGCAAGCATTTGTCAGTTATGAAGTCTAGGGTTCATTGTTTTAAAATATTAAAGGGAAATGTAGATGCAAACAAATCAGTTCAAGATAGCAATGCTTTGCATTAATATTTCACTTTAGTTGATTGGTTCACAGCATTTCATACAGTATGTTTAAGTTGATTACTCAATGTTAACTAATCTGCCATTTGATGTGGACAGTCAGTGGCAGTATATTCGTCCCAATTTTCAGTAAATGATGTATTGAACAGACTGTTAGCTTGCAAGTCAAAAGTGATCTGCGAAAAAATGCAGCAAAGTTTAACAGTTCAAAGTTCAAGTAACAGTTCAAAGTTCAAGCAGTTTATCCTGGCAATTCAAATTGGAAATACAATCAAGTTATATCAACATCTCTAAGTTTTCAAATTTTTGTTCAGGACATTGAGTCACAGTCTAAAGTTCTCAAAGTCATGAGTCGTTCACAACCTAACAGGGTGGGATGCAATTGGCTTAGGCTAAAGAAAACAATTTGGCAAGTATAAGATCGTTCAAGTGATGAGTCGTCCACGGCCTAAAGGTTAAGTCGTCCACGACCTAAAAGATAAATCGACCACGACTTAAAAGGTTTCCTGCGAGATAAGTCGTTAAATTGTTGGTCCTATAAGCCGCAAAGCGTGTTAAGGAGAGAAGGTTTCAGTTCAAAGTAACGAGAATTTCTTTAAGCCTTAGCTCAGCCACGACTCAAAGCTTATGTCGTATCTAGTTAAGTCGAGAGGGTTCACAGATCACCCAAAATGATTGAGTCATGTCCAAGTCAGCACTTCGCTTCATCAACAAACCTCCCATCTAATCAATAACCTGTTATCTTCCTAACTCCTAACCCGTTAACCCATATAGGACAATATCGTCTCCTCTAAATTCGTAGGTCAACTAAATCGAAATATGGTGACCCATCGTCTTCTCCTTGCAAGTCATCTAAAAACTCAATCAAACCGCTCCAAGCTTGTCAGTAATCAATCATAACGTGACTCAAGATGAAGCCTGGTGTGAGGATTTGGATTGGTGTTGGAAAGTGGGAAGTCCATGTTCGAAAGGTAACGGTAATTGTGAAATTGAGCGAGCGATGAGTTTACTTACGTAGTGTGGTGATGAAGGTGACAGGAACTTGATTGGTGATGAGGTGAACTGATCAAATTCGTCTCTGAAAAGCTTCGAAGGTCAGTAATGGCGGAAGTAAACACGAAAGCAAGTAGGTGAAGAAGAGGCGACCTAAGCCTTTTATATTTCAAGGCAATGAAATTTGAACCGGCACACGAGTTAAGATAAGTCGAAGCACACGACCTACGACTTAGGGGTGTACTTCGAGGGGCAAAACATGGTATAGCTACATTGGTAAAAATTACGCTCGAACAACATACCATAAGCTCACTGCAATATCATATAAAGAAACTTGTACAAAAATGAATAGTAAATGCATTCTCAAATACAGACAGAAGTTTGTACAAACCAAAAGAATCATTTTATTCAATACTGTCAAAATTTTGTACAGGTAAAGGTTTCAAAATAAAAAGGAAAAGAAAAGCGGAGGACGGTACCCGCACAATCTCCGGCCAGTACATGCAAAAAGCAAAAAGTAAAAATAAATCGAAGCAGAACCCCTTACTTCTTCTTGCCACCACCCTTAGAGCCTTCACCTGAACTAATAGGCAGCTTTTCAGGACGTCTTGGGAGAATCGGGGATGAAGGAGAGAGGGTTACTGCCGGATCAACTTTCGTTTCCTCTTCAGAAACAAGAATGTCTTTCCTTCTTTTCTTGGAAGTGGCACGCTTCCTCCTTCTCCTTGAAGAAGACTCACTTCCCGGAGTAACAAGAGCAGATAATTTTATGTTATCAGAAGTGGTTCGCTCCGGAGACTCATTGCGTTCTCCAAGCCCTTCTCCCCCATGTTCTTGAGAAGCAATAGGATCATCTAAGCCATGAAGAGCTTCTATTTGCTCCTCTTGCGACACGGGTTGAGCGGTGGACGGAGGAGGGACCTGGTGAACCGAAGGAGGAATAATTGGAGGAGAGGAAGTTTGAACAATGCTCGATGCTTTCTCTACAGAAGAAAAGAAGTTAAAGTCAGTAAAGAGAGGAGATAAAGGCTCATTGTGGTTCAAGAAATAGTCGAGAAGCTCATCGAACTCATAAGAAGCAAATGAGCAGTCTACTTGGGCAAGATTAATAGTAGAGTTACCAGGAGAAGTCGGCTTCCTGATATCAACCTCATAAGCCTGTGCTTCGGCGCTCTCTTCACCTTCATCTCCACCCTGTGTACTTGTAATCTCAGTTGTAACTTTGACCAGGGATGGAGAATGAGAACTGCAGCCAATAATGCCGATTTCGGACGAAGGAGAAGGCTGGACTGGAATAGTTGAAGTAGTTTTTCCTAACCGTTCCCCTTCTGACATTTCAGCTCTTCATTTTTCAAGTTGTTCTTTTCCCTTGGCGAGAGCAGCGCGAGCATCTTCATCCAAGTAATGCTCCTCAAGAGCTGATTCGGCATAGCCAGCACCTTTACCGCCAAGCATGTCAAGTGCAGCCTCCCACACTTCAGCCAGTGTAACTTCATATTTGGGGCCTAGAAAGGCGAGACTACCGTGCCCCAAGATGCTGTGCAGGTAAAAGTCAAACAGTGTCGAGCTGATGTTGGTCTTCGTTGCCTCATGAGATTCTTCAGCTGCAATTTTACCGGCAACGGCCTCATCACGCTCTCTTTCAGTCTTGGAAAGTTGAAGCTTTAGCATCTGAATTTCCGCCTCCTGAGAGTTGACTTTATCCCGTAACTCTGTAACCTCAGCACGATACCTTCCCGCTGTTTTCTACTCAGCTTCAAGTCGTGCCTCGGCATGTCGCTGAGCGGCGTGAGCATCTCAAACTTGCTTTTGAAGTACTTCTTCTTTTTGAGTATATGTGGAAGAAGAAGTAGCAAGCTCTTGTTTAAGTTCCTCAACTTTCGCTTCAAGCTCTTCATTATAAGTAGTGATGCTCCTCATTTCGGTATCATGCTGCTCAAGAACCTTCTGCCATTCGGCCTTATCATTCTCCATAGTAAGCATGGCCTCTATATTCGCACGGTTGACCCTTTGAAGCTCGTCAACAAGCTTTTGCCAGTTTGACATCCTTTCAATATCAAGCCTGACGACATCGAGATTTCGCAGCATGGCAGGCTTGTCAATAGGGACCAAGTCAAGATCAAACCGCACTCCCTTCAGGCACTAGTGCGGGAACCAGCTTTGCAGAGTAGCGGGGCCTGATCCAACTTGGAATTTAGGCCTGCTGATTATTGTCTGAATGTCTGTCTTCCCGAGAGCAGGAGAGCCAGAAGGAATGTCATGTGAGACGGGGGCAGTGACCTTTTCAGGAGTTGTAGAAGCATGCTTTTCACCGTGCCGGGCACGCTTGCTTGGGTCCTCAATTATATGGCTATTTCCTCGATCATCATGCGATTTTCTCTTGTGAGAATCGTCACCTCTCTGGGAAGAATCATGGTGCTCCTCCCTTTCTTTTCTCTCATAACGCTCTTCTTGAACCCTTCTCTCCTGAGCCTTTCGAGCGGCTCTCTCTTCGTCGATTTCTCTGTGAATGGGAAGGTAGCGCCTATAATCTTATTGACTACGCCTCCCGTAGTGCTGAAAGTCATCATAGTAAGAGCCGCTGCGTCCCATCGGAGAATCTGAAATAAAAAAAAGAGAAAAGTATTAAAAGTCTTCAGAGAAAAGAAGTGTAAATGTAGAATCTTCAAAGTACAAAGAATTGGGTGTATGAAAATGCCGAAAGATTCTAAGTGTGTGCGATGTGCAAACTAAGCGCATCAAAACTACGAACCAATCTTTGACTGCGGAGTAATCATGGGAGTAGTAATTAACGTCAACTCTTGGGTCGACGGAGCTTGTTGCAAACAAGAAGTCGCTTCCACTACTGAAGAAGAAACCCTTGTAGTGACAGGGTCATCTTTAAAGATCTCTTGTGAGGTGGCAAAGAGGTCGCTCAACCCTTCGAAAGTGTCGTCCCCGCTCTGCCTGACAGGGCTTGTTTTCCCGGCTTCTACGCCAGACTTCTGTGAACGTTGGGGAGATCCCTGAGTCTCTTCTTCCTCAATGACCGGGGCAAGTGCATATTTTCCAGACGACCCCGCAACATCGACAGTAGTAGAACACTTCACTAGAGAAGCCTCAGGGGAAGGTTCTTTTGGTATGGGTGCGTCAGAAGAGACTGGGGCATCTGATGCTTTAGGCGGGGAATCTGGAACCTCATAGGGGTGTGTGGAGCGAGAAGGGTGAAGAAGTCCGAACTGGTGAAGGAATTCGTCGTTCAACAAAAATTTCATATCCCGCTCTTCAACCGGTACAGCTACAAGCCTCTCCAGAGTTGGCTTGTGGCTGGGATCTCTAGAAGAAGGGGGAAGCGCCGAAATGAAAAAATGAAGTTAACACTTGGCAATTCGGACTTCACAAAACTCAGATTATAGAAGAGGAAGAGGTAGATGATCTTACTTCCTTCTCTCCACACAGCATAAAACCCCGGGGGGCAACAGACATAGAAGAATTGAGTTAAGAACCCATGGGCAGTGTCAGGGAGACCAACGATCAATTTACGATTTCGGGCGCTTCTCACGACGGTGATGGAAGGATGATCCTTAGTCCTAATAAAGGAACATAGGAAGAAAATCTCGTCAAAGCTTGGAAGCCGGTCAAATGTTCTCCTAAATATCACGCACAACCCCATCAGAATGGCATAGCCATTGGGGTGTAGCTGGAATGGGGAGATAGCTAGTCGAAGAAGAAGATTCTGGAGAAAGTTGTTGAAAGGTGGAATGGCCCCGCTTAGGCACATTTGCTGGTTATCCGCTACAAAGCCAGTAGGCGCCACATCTGTAGTGTCACTTTTCTTATGAAGAATGGCATCTGCTTCAGCAATGCCAAACTGACCGCACAACTGACGAAAAGCTTTGTACGATAAGGTGGTAGGGGCTCTTTCTGGAGGATTGACTAATGGAGCTGGAATAAGAGTGGCCTCTGCAGCCTGGGCTGTTATATCTTCTTGCTGAGAAGTCATTCTACACAAGCAACTGGATATTCAAATATGAAGGTGCACGTTTCCTAAAATGTGTGAAGTGTTGTGTAAAATCAACAAAGCAATAAGCGAATGAAACTGGAATGAAAACTAGCAAGCATTTGTCAGTTATGAAGTCTAGGGTTCATTGTTTTAAAATATGAAAGAGAAATGTAGATGCAAACAAATCAGTTCAAGATAGCAATGCTTTGCATTAATATTTCACTTTAGTTGATTGGTTCACAGCATTTCATACAGTATGTTTAAGTTGATTACTCTATGTTAACTAATCTGCCATTTGATGTGGACAGTCAGTGGCAGTATATTCGTCCCAATTTTCTGTAAATGATGTATTGAACAGATTGTTAGCTTGCAAGTCTAAAGTGATCTGTGAAAAAATGCAGCAAAGTTTAACAGTTCAAAGTTCTAGTAACGGTTGAAAGTTCATGCAGTTTATCCTGGCAATTAAAATTGGAAATACAATCAAGTTCTATCAACATCTCTAAGTTTTCAAATTTTTGTTCAGGACATTGAGTCACAATCTAAAGTTCTCAAAGTCATGAGTCGTTCACAACCTAATAGGGTGGGATGCAATTGGCTTAGGCTAAAGAAAACAATTTGGCAAGTACAAGATCGTTCAAGTGATGAGTCGTCCACGGCCTAAAGGTTGAGTCGTCCACGGCCTAAAGGTTGGGTCGTCCACGACCTAAAAGGTTTCCTGCGAGTTAAGTCGTTAAATTGTTGGTCCTATAAGCCGCAAAGCGTGTTAAGGAGAGAAGGTTTCAGTTCAAAGTAACGAGAATTTCTCTAAGCCTTAGCTCGGCCACGACTCAAAGCTTATGTCGTATCTAGTTAGGTCGAGAGGGATCACAGATCACCCAAAATTATTGAGTCATGTCCAAGTCAGCACTTCGTTTCATCAACAAACCTCCCATCTAATCAATAACCCGTTATCTTCCTAACTCCTAACCCGTTAACCCATATAGGACAATATCGTCTCCTCTAAATTCGTGGGTCAACTGAATCGAAATATGGTGACCCATCATCTTCTCCTTGCAAGTCATCTAAAAACTCAATCAAACCACTCCAAGCTTGTCAGTAATCAATCATAACGTGACTCAAGATGAAGCCTGGTGTGAGGATTTGGATTGGGGTTGGAAAGTGGGAAGTCCATGTTCGAAAGGTAACGATAATTCTGAAATTGAACGAGCGATGAGTTTACTTACGTAGTGTGGTGATGAAGGTGGCAGGATCTTGATTGGTGATGAGGTGAACTGATCAAATTCGTCTCTTAAAAGCTTCGAAGGTCGTTAATGGCGGAAGTAAACATGGAAGCAAGTATGTGAAGAAGAGGCGACCTAAGCCTTTTATATTTCGAGGCAATGAAATTTGAACCGGCACACGAGTTAAGATAAGTCGAAGCACACGACCTACGACTTAGGCGTGTACTTCGAGGGGAAAATGTTAACTCCTATGGTCAACGACTCAATAAGAAAACGACTCAAGTTGGGCGGCGACTCAGTGGACAAGCTACTCAGTGAGTTATCAACCTAACGAGTTAAAAGATGCACGACTCAACGAGTCAAGAGGTTGGACGACTTAAGGGGTCAAACGACTTAACGGTTTAAGGGCTTAACAACCTAAAAAGTATAACGGCTTAGCGACTTAGCTGGTGGCACGACCTACGACTCAAGGAATGGATGACCTAATAGTTCAACGAGTTGAAGGACTTGGCGACTTACGACATAGAGAAGTCTACGACTCAACGGTTTAGAAGAGAAGAGATGCTCCACGATCTAAGGCATCCATGGCTTAAGGTTCCTACGACTTAAGAGGGTATACAGTTTACGACTTAAGGAAGCCCACGACTCAAGGACAAGATGACTTAACGGTTCAAGAGAGAGCACGACTTAAGAAGGAAACGAGCTAACGACTTAGAGCTATCTGCGACTTATGACCTAGAATGTGTCGTGAGCGACTTAAGCAAATGAGGTGCTCCTCCTTACTTAGCACAGTGACCTCTTAACTCGTACGCAATTCTGGACTTGGGTTATTATATGAAGGGAACAAGCTTATCAGTTAACTTGTATACGACTCACGACCTAGCCTGAGTCGTCCACGACCTAAAACTGCTGGGTGAAGGTACAATGCCGCATCAAAAGGACCAGCTGACTCATTTGCGACTTAGATGTTGACTCGTGGGCGACTTAGGACTTGTACAAATGAGCTTTTGTGAGACCAAGGGGCTAGGCCAGATAAGTCGGCCACGACTTACCTTAGACCGGTCACGACTTACGACCTAAAGGGGTGGATTTCCCTATAAATACCAACCCACCTCAAGCATGAAGGGGACTTTTTGGGCCAATCTCTTCAAGCGCCAATACTCTGCTGAATTCTCGACTCACTCGACACTTCAAGTTCGAAAGGCATGTCAACTAACTTCGAGGGAAAATCTAACGCAATCTACATGGATTCGAAGAATTCTTCTCCATCAAAGTTCTAGTTGTTTGTCTCATCAGAATTGTAATTGAAGATTGTTGTAAAGTTGTAATTGATTCAGCAATAAAGAGAATTAAAGCGGATGTAGGCTTACCTTAAGCCGAACCACTATAAAAACTGTTGTCTTTTCTGCTTTCTCTGTGATTTTTCTACTTGTTTTTAGTTCCCGTGTTCACGGGTGGTGCTTTCGCTCAACTTCAATCTACACCAGGGTGTTAGCGTCTGATTTTTATGTTAACACCTGTTAAGTCTTAGGTCGGTAACCTTGTTAAGGCATTAGGTCGGCATCCCTCTCAAGTCTGTTAGGTCGGTATCCCTCTTAGAGCTTAGGCAGTTAGATCGACATCCATGTTTGGTCGGCAACCTTTTGGGTCATTAACTTTTCAGTCGTTGAGTCATGGCCGGGGCGGAGTTAACATATACCATAAGCTCGTTGCAATATTTTCACTTTGAGGGGACTTGTACTCTTATTTTCTAGAGAATAATTATTCCATACTTGGAGGAATATTATTCTACTCAAAATAGAGTACAACTCGTTTCATATGAGTTTTTACACTCCACCCTCCGGAGATATCACTTTTTCTTTCGCATGTATACATTTTTACGAAGCGAATTCTCTTATGTGATAGAGCGGGCCTCCGAAGGGCACTTTAACTTTTTTGAGGAAGAGTATTTTCAAGAATAGATGAACCAATCTTCCTTTGAAAGCTAAAGTGTGCCCTTAAAGAGGGCTTCCTTTCTTTTTTCTTTTTTTCATATTGCGCCTTGGTGGAGGGCTTTATAATCTTTGTTTTGCATTCCTAATGAAATGCTTCTTTGAAAAGTTGTACCTCTGAGGAGGGCTTTTTCACGTTTCAACACTTGGAAGTTTTATTTCAATCTTGGTGAAACGTGTGCCTCCGAAGAGTTGTGCCTCCGAAGAGGGCTTTCCACGTTTCAACACTTGGAAGTTTTATTTCGATCTCGATGAAACGTGTGCCTCCGAAGAGTTGTGCCTCCGAAGAGGGCTTTCTACGTTTCAACACTTGGAAGTTTTATTTCGATCTCGGTGAAACGTGTGCCTCCGAAGAGGTCTTTTTGTTTGATTGTGCCTCTGGGAAGAGGTCTTTTTGTTTGATTGTGCCTCTGGGAAGAGGTCTTTTTGTTTGATTGTGCCTTTGGGAAGAGGTCTTTTTGTTTCTGCCTCTTGGGAGAGGCTTTTATTTTTTCCCTGTTCGCTGGGAAGCGGGCCTTCGAAGACGGCTTTTCACATTTCGACTCATGTGATGTTTTATTTCAGATCACGGTGAAATGTGTGCCTCTGAGTAGGGCTTTTTCCTGGAAGTTTGGAGTTTCTTTCTCTTAGTTGGATGGATTCACGGGAGTGTATCACCGATCAGTCCGCAATTTTATGTCGAGAAAGAACTCTCTTTTTCTGGCGAGGCCCGCTCGAGGTCTTTTAGCATTTCAACTGTGGTGAAATGGGCCTCCGAAGAGGGCTTTTGATGTTTCAACACTTGGAAGTTTTATTTCAATCTCGGTGAAACGTGTGCCTCTAAGTGGGGCTTTTGCCTGGAAGTTTGCAGCATCTTTCTCTTAGTTGGATGGATTCACGGGAGTGTATCACCGATCAGTCCACAACTTTATGTCGAGAAAGAACTCTCTTTTTCTGGCGTGGCTCGTTTGAGGTCTTTATCCTCCGAAGAGTTGTGCCTCTGAAGAGGGCTTGTTCCTCTGAAGAGGTCGTTTGCTGTTTGATGCTTGCTCGCCCATGTCTCTTTGCCATCTATTGATGCCGGCGATTCCCGTTATCTTTTCAAAGTATCATCCCTTTTTAGTTGCCAATAATTTTCCTTATCGAAAGAAATATACATCATAGTTAAGCAAGTTGGTGGTGGTAGACACTGACTATTTAACTGGATGCTCGTGTGTACAAACATTCGCAGTTAGTTAGAAATGGTCCACTTCCAGCCACATCGCTAACTTTTGTTCGAAGCACTTCTTTCGTAGGATTTGAGTATGGAAATTTTGAATGGTTTAGCGTTTGCTTGCTAGGTGATGTCGGAGATCGCTTGGTCTTGCGATGGGTAAGCTTTGTTTTTATGGCCTGCATTATTAAATCGACATTTTTAGTGACACACTTAACGTATTTTATATGTCGAAATAAAACAAAGCAGTTTATAGTGGTAGAGAACACAAGATTTATAGTGGTTCGGCCAAAAGCTGGGCCTACATCCACTTTATAGCTTTTCATTATTCACTTACTTTACAATTGCTTTCAATACAAGAATCATATATTCGTAATTTTTTTACAACATTTCAGCAAAGCTTTTAAGTAAAATATGGACGCAAATGATTGCTGTTCCAAGCTCTTGGAATTGGTTCTCCTTCGACAGTTGTGAGTTTGAATGTGCCATCAAGAAGTTTCGTGCCTATGGCATATGGCGCCTCCCAGTTTGGCCCAAACACACCTATGGCTGTCATAATTCTCATCAGGACTAGGTCCCCAACTTCAAAGCTGCGCTGACGAACTTTGAAATTGAAGTGCCTGGCTATCCTTTGCTGATGAGCTGCAATTCTAAGCCTAGCCTCTTCTCTTCTTTCATCAAGGAGGTCAAGCGCTTCCAGTTGTAGTTTTTCATTCTCATCTTGATCAAAATGGATCCTTCTGTGCGAGGGGACTTCTGTTTCCAATGGAATCATCGCTTCTGATCCGTATGCCAATGAAATTGGAGTATGCCCAGTCGCAGTTTTGTGGGTAGTTCTGTATGCCAATAGTGCAAGTGGTAACTTATCGACCCAACCACCTTTTGTTTTTTCCAACTGCTTTTTGATGGTTGATTTGATGATTTTGTTTACTACTTCCACTTGCCCGTTTGCCTGTGGATGAGCCACTGCTGAGAAGCTTTTTCGGATCTTGAATCGTTTGCAGAAATCTTGGAAATCATCACTTTCAAACTGGGTACCATTGTCTGTGATTATCTTCTAAGGCACACCATACCTGCAAATGATATTTTTAGTCACAAAACTTATCATTTTCTTAGAGGTAATAGTAGCCAATGGTTCGGCTTCAGCCCATTTAGTGAAATAATCAACAACAACGATAGCATATTTAATCCCCGATTTGGCAGTCGGCAAAGGCCCAATGAGATCTATTCCCTAGATGGCAAACGGCCATGTACTGACCATTTGTGTTAGCTCAGTGGAAGGTGCTCTAGGAATTTTGGAAAATCTTTGGCATTTATCACACTTTCGGGAATAGTCAGCAGCATCTTGATTATATTCTGGCCAAAAGTATGCATAACGGAGGATTTTCTTTGCTAATGTTTGACCACCTGTATGATCCCCACATTCCCCTCCGTGTACTTCTGTTAGAATTGTCTTAGCTTCTTCCTTTGTCAAGCGTCGGAGTAATGGCATTGAAAATCCTCGTCTGTACAAACGACCATCTTGAACTATATATCTGGAGGCTTTCCTTATCAGCTTCTGTCGTTCTTTTGAACTTTCTGGCAAAGAACCATTGAGCAAATATTCAAATATCGGAGTCATCCATGATTCTTTCTCTTGGGATACATTCATAATCCAATCAACATCCATTTCATCTGTGCTTGGAGCTGACAAGACTTCGACGGGAACTAATCCCAATAGTTGAGCTTCACCAGTACTTGAATACTTTGCGAGAGAATCCGCCTTCATGTTCTCTTCTCAGGATATATGGTTTATTGTATAACGATCAAAATTTTGAAGAAGCTCCCAGGCTTTTGATAAATAGGCAGGTAGATTCCCTCCTTTAGCTTGAAATTCCTTCCTGACTTGGCAGACAATAAGTTGAGAATCACTGAAGATCTGCAATGCCATGATGTTTAGTTCTTTAGCGATCCTTAAATCAGCAATGAGAGCTTCATATTCTGCTTCATTATTTGTCGAAGGAAATTCTAGTCTCAGTGCATAACATAGCGATCGCCCTTCTGGGGTTTCAAGGACAACCCCTGCTCCGGAACAGTAATCATTCCTTGCGCCATCGACATACAATTTCCATTGGATTGGGACGTTATCAGTGGCTTCTTCCTCACTATCACTTTTATCCGTACATTCTGCGATGAAATCTGCTAAAGCTTGTCCATTGATTGCTTTCCGAGGATGATAAGTGATGTCATATTGGCTGAGTTCAATATTCCATTTCAAAAGACGGCCCGAAGTGTCAGTACGGAATAGGACTTGCTTTAGAGGTTGATCAGTGAGGACTTTGATGGGATGAGCTTGGAAATACGGCCTCAATTTTCTTGATGCGATAAACAAACAATAGGCGAGCTTTTCCAACCTTGAATAGTTCATCTCTGCCCTAGTGAATCTTTTGATGATATAATAGACTGGGCGTTGAATCCTTGCGTCTTCCCATACCAACACTGCACTGAGAGCATGATATGAAATTGCCAAATATATGAAGAGATCTTCACCATTGTCAGGCTTTAAAAGTATCGGAGGCACTTCTATATGACGAACCAACTCATCAAATGCTTTCTGACATTCAGGAGTCCACTCAAAGTTTTTTCTTTCTTTCTTCAGAGCATCAAAGAATGGAATGCATTTGTCAGTAGCTTTTGAAATGAACCGACTCAAGGCAGTAACCTTTCCATTGAGACTTTGCAACTCCTTCTTTGTTTTAGGAGCTTTGACCTCTCTCAGGGTAGTAATCTAGGCAGGATTAGCTTCAATGCCCCTAGCGCTCACAATGAAACCCAAAAACTTTCCGGACTCCACTCCAAAGAACATTTCAAGGGATTAAGCTTCATTCTGTACTTTCGGAGTACTGCGAACATCTCTGCCAAGTGATCCATGTGGTCCACTGCTTTCTTAGACTTCACTAGCATATCATCAACATAAACTTCCATTGTCTTGCCAATCTGCGGTTTAAACATGGCATTAACAAGCCTTTGGTAAGCTGCCCCTGCATTCTTGAGTCCGAAAGGCATGACCTTGTAGCAGTAGAGACCAAAATCTGTGATGAAGCTTGTGTTCTCTTGATATGGCTCATGCATCATAATCTGGTTATATCTGGAGTATGCATCCATAAAAGATAACAATTCATGCCCTGCCGTCCCATCCACCAACTGATCGATCCTGGGCAACGGGAAACAGTCTTTGGGGCAGGCTTTGTTCAGATTTGAAAAGTCAATGCATACTCTCCATTTTCCATTAGCTTTTTTAACCAGCACTGGATTTGATACCCAATTTGGATAAGTAGATTCTCTGATGAAACCGTTCTCCATGAGCCGATCCACTTCTTCTTTCAATGCTGCTGACCTTTCTGGACCCTGAGTTCTTCTTTTCTGTTTCACGGGTGTAAACTTTGGATCAATGTTCAAAGTGTGTACTGCAATCTCTGGGGATATTCCACACATGTCAGCATGAGTCCAAGCGAAAACATCCAAATTTTCCTTCAAAAATTAAATCAGAACATTCTGAACTGTTGTGTTGAGTTGTGAACCCACATTCAGCACTTTGTTTGGGTCCTTTGGGTCAACGGGTACCGGCACTGTTACCTCTACCGGTACTACCCTATTCTCCCCTGCACTGGCTTTCCTTGGATCCATCTCTCTTCGTGCGCCACTACATTCACCAGTGCAGGGTCCACCCTGTAATTGCTACAAGGTTGGTTCTTTGATGCGGACTGGAGCCGCCGCACCTTTTCCCATTTCTCTTTTCCTTGATTCACGCAACTCTGTAAGATAACATTCTCGCCCCGCATCTTGGTCTCCTTTAATCACACCAACCCCATTATCTGTGGGGAATTTTAAGTCAGACACCATGGGGCAAGGACAGCTTTGAATGCAGCAAGAGTTGGTCGGCCTAAAAAGGCATTGTAGGAAGAGAATTCTTCAACAATTATAAAGGTTTGCTTTCGAGCCACCTTCCTCAGCCCTTTTCAAAGTTCCACAAACAAATCTATGGTCGCAATAGGCTATTTGGATTCCCCAGCAAACCCAGCAATCTTAAGTGATGAAGCTTGAACGTCAGCCATTGGAATTTTCATCTGATCAAAAGTTTTCTTGAAGAGAATGTTGCATGAAGCTCCACAATCAACCAGAAATCTTCTCACAGTAGCCGGCCCAATACCAGCGGATATGACCAAAGGATCTATGGTAGGAGCCTCGATACCCAAAGAATCTCTGGCACTGAATACAATATCATCTATGGAAGTCTTTTGTTGCTTTAAAGGCGCATCATTTTCTAAAACAAAAACATTCTCTTCAGCCGGAACATGCCTCAAGGCCCGGGCATACCTTTCCATCTCGCCCCAGCTTTTTCCTGCTGGGTGAGGCCCACCACTTATTATATTGATTACAGGTCTTTCCGATTCATGTTCTACGGCCATCTCACTTGAGCCAGGACGGTGAGTGGGAACTTGTTGTCCTTGAGTCGATGAGGCTGGGGCATTTCTATTCCTTTTCACATACTGTTGGAGCTTGTTCTCTTTCAAAAGTTGTTCAATTACCTCTTTCAACTGACGGCATTCGTTGGTGTCATGGCCGGGTTGGTTTTGGAACCGGCAGAACCTTCCACTTTTTTCCATCTTACTTCCAACTCTCATTTTAGGTGGTGTCGGATAATTGACATCATCCTTGGTCGCAAAGAAGATGTTCTCAGGAGTATCGGTCAAGGGTGTGAAATTGAAAGGACGGCCTTTCTTAATATCTCCCTATTTCTTTCCGCCATCATTTCCCCTTTTCTGAGTGTTAGGTTCTTTCTTGTTTGAGGCAGCACCATTGTTCCTGGCTTCTACTGATACTACCTTAGCCGGTGTTTGGAGGCTTTCCAAGCGCATGAATTCATCTGCTTTCTTGTAGAACTTGTCAAGCGAGTTTGGTTCTTTCATTTCCAACCACTTTCCAAATTCGCTTGATTTGTCAATCGCCCTCATCAAGTATGTTAGGACCATGCATGGCTCATCATTGTCTACCTCAGCCAATGCTATGTTAAAACGATTAAAAAATGATCTGAGGATTCTCCCAGATTTCGTTCTAGAATTGACAGTGACATTATATCCTTTGCTTTTGAAGCATACAACCGAAATTGCTCCTTGAATTTCCTGGTCAAATCGGAGAACTGATCAATGGACCTGACCGGCAGCTTTGTGAACCTCAATAGAGCCGCACCTTTCAGATATACCGGGAAATATCGACATTTGATTTTGTCAGACGCTCTGGCACCTGTCATATGCCAATCGTACTTATACAGAAACTCATTAGGATCGCTTGTCCCTTTGTTTGCCGGGATAGTAGGAGGAACGAAATTTCTTGGAAATTCTGCCTTCAAGATTTTCTCAGTAAACGGAGTTTTGCTTGGAGCAAAACCCCATTCTTTCTCATCTTCATCCCTTTGCATACTTTCCTTCATGATCTGATGAACCATGCCTGAGAAATATTCTTAATCATTTACAGGATCTATAGGGCAAACATCAGCCATTCTCTCTGAATTCTGTCTTGACAATCGTTCACGGAGGGTCGGCTGCGGTCCTGATCCCCCAGCCTGGAGAGGTGTCCTTTCCACAGGGTCTGCGGCTCTTTGAGAAACGTTCCCTCCTTCAACATTTTGAACTCCCGTAATAGGGTTTCCATCATTATTAACCGGTTGACGGTTAGCCCCAAGTAGGTCGTTCAACTTACTTAAGATCAAGGTGTTATGGGCATTCTGAGCCTCCAACTGTGCATTCTGGGCATTCAATTGTTGATTCAACCCCAAAACTACGGCGTCCAATTCTGCTCGCGTAACTCCAACAGTTGGAGCTGCTTGGCTTGAAGGAGGAGAGGTAGCGGTATTCTCTTGAACATTGTCGGATCTTGTAGAACTTCGTTTTCTCCCAGGAGCCATTATTTCCAATAAACTTCTGGTTCTAAAAGAAATCCTTTCCACGAACTTTTGCGGAGCAATGATGGAAGTGTCCTGAGTTGGGTTCTCAGTAAAAGCACCAAAATTGTTAATGCGTAAAATCGAACACTAACACCCCGGTGTGTGAAGTGTGAATGTGAAAGCACCACCCGACGGTTCGGGAACAGAATATCAGCAAAAATAACAGAAAATACAGTAAGAGACAGCGATTTTATAGTAGTTCGGCTTAAGGAGTAGCCTACGTCCACTTTAAGTGTCTTTATTACTAATCTTGTTACAAAAAAATACAATGCTCTTCAATTACAAATCTCTTTAGTTACAAAACACTTTGAGCAAGTAGCTTAAGCTTCGATGTAGATGAAAGTCTTCGAATCCATGTCGGATGTGTGAAAGTCTTTCAAAGTAGCTTGTAGTGTTCTTTGAAACTTCAAGTGTAAAGTCGGTTTAGAAACTAGCAGAGTATCGGCGCTTGAAGAGATTATCCAAAAGGTCCTTTGAAAGTTGGAGATGGCAATGTATTTATAGAGAATTCTAGGCAGGAAATATTACCAAGTCCTAAATCGTAGCCGACCTAAGTTGGGTCGTGGACGACTTAAACTAGGTCGTGGGTCGGCTGCGACTTAAATGCTGGGTCGAGGCTTCAGAAAGGCATCCTTGCCGAACTCTGGATATATCACAAGTCCTAAGTCGCAAATGAGTAAACCGGTCCTCTCGTAAGCGATGCGGCGTTGAACCTTAACTCCATAGTTTTAAGTCGTGACCGAGTTAACAAGATGTGGCATAAGTATCACGGTATCTCATTTGTTTGCTTAAGTCGTGTACGACTTATCATAGGTCGTAGGTCGTAACCGACCTAAACTCATTCTTGGCTTGTGACTTAACTGGAGTTCACGAATCATGGTGCGGTATTGAATTTGCCTCTGTAGTTTTAGGTCGTGAACGACCTAGCAAAGGTCTTAAGTCGGTCGCGACTTAGGTGCAGCTATCTTAACTTTTCGTGCCTTGAGTCGTTTAGTCATAGACTTTTTTGGTTGTTGGACCGTTACTCCCTTGGGTCGTTAGGTTGTAGCTTCTTAAGTCGTGAACTGCTTTTAAGTCGTGCCATCTCTTAAGTCGTAGACTTCCTTAATTTGAAGACTGCTTAGACCATTTCAATTCTTAAGTCGTCTAGACCTTAACTCGTTAGATCGTCCAGACCTTAAGTCGTAAGTTGTGAAGTACTCTGAGTTGTTAGGTCGTCAATGCCTTAAGTTGTGTACCTTCCTTGAGTCGTGTACTCTCTTAAGTCGTAGAAACCTTAAGTCGAGGAGGCCTTAGGTCATGAACAACCCCTTCTCTTTTAAGCCGCTAAGTCGTAGACCTCTCTATGTCGTAAGTCGCCAAGTCTTTCAACTCGTTAAGTCGCGCACTCTACTTGAGTCGTACACCTTGCCAGAGTCGTACAGTTCTTAACTCGTAGAAAATTGAGGGTTAACATAGATGTTGTTAAATAAAACAACTAATATAGTGGAAATAAAATATACGTTAATATGACTTGGAGGCAACCAACTCGTCTCCTGAAGCTCCCAGGCATCCACACTAGATCTGTAAATATGCTCGGACTGACTCGAACATTATAAGAAAAAAATTGCCTGGACTAGTCTAGTTAACCAGAATGACATAAACTCAATCAAAGCATATTAATTTCTATTTTTATAAAACCCTTTCAAAATAAAAGGTATCTGATAAGACCATGCCACACAATAACACCAATGATTTTTTACTTATGATGACCAAACCATTCATATCCGAAATTCCAGTAGTATTATAATAATGTCTAATAGTGAAAATATTAACAATCAAGTAGCTATGGTGCTCGTGGGTGTACATCACAATAATACTAGGTATATAATCAAAAATCATTAAAGTGCATTCGCTAGTTGTGTAGTATTCCATAGAGGAGCCATCAGTGCTTCGAGAATGGTCCTTTTGCACAAGGATCAAAGTTGTCCTTCTGAAGCAACAATACATCCCTAGTGATGTAATAGGAAATACATAGCAAGATGCGTAGGCTGAATGCATCGCTTCATGCATGCATAACAACCACACTTAACTCTAGGAAGGAGACGACTGCACCCCTATAGTTTAGCTAAACCCTGGCTATGCATCTTATCTCTGATTTTAGTTATTACTGTTGGTAAGGCTACATCCAGCATTCCAGCTCACGCGCCACCTCCTCAATAGATCTCAGAACCACACATGGATTCACATACCTCAATAGGTCTCGAAACCATACATGGATTCCCGCATCCAAAATTGATCTATGAATCATACATGGATTTCCATACGCAAGCAGGTCTCAGAATCACATAGGGATTCCCACATTCAAAATAGATCTTGGAATCACGCATGGATTCCCATAACCCAACGGGTCAGGGAACCACACATGGATTCCCACATCTCAAAATAGATCTTGCATATGGATTCCCGTAACCAACATCTCTTAGAATCATACATGGATTCTCACATCTCGAACAAAAATTGAATCTACTCAAAGCATATAACCCGTATATGATTTTAGAGTGGTTACTATATCGCATCATCTCATAAAGTACACTCCCCCAATTACTGGATGTTCCAAAACCAATCGATCGATTTTCAGAATACTCGATGCTATTTCTTTTAAAAATAGTCAGACAATACGTAAGAGCGGATCACTTCCTAATCGTTTAAGCAGACGGATTACCTTATAGCTTGGTCTAGGAGAACAACATGAGTTTATAGGTACAATCTAGCACCACCGACGGTAACTGTACCATAAAATCTGCATGTTTCCCCTATATATTTCCAAAGTTAAATCCTTCGGTGTTAAGTAAGGAAAGAATATTACGTACTGCCAAAATTAATAAGGATTACATATTTATGTCAAGATTTGATAGTTATTATTTAGTATCAAATAAACAAACATTCTAAACATAGATTATATTTCTTATCGAACCATCAAGCCTCTTAGTTCAATCTTTCATTAATTAAATCTCTTTCCAAAAATATTTATCAAAATATTTGTATACTCATCTTACTAGTATAACTATATTCACAAACCATTCCTTTCAAAACATTGAAAAACTTTTCCATATATAAATGGCATAAGTATAATCACCAAACATTCAGAAATATTTTCTATTTCAAAATCATATTAAAATGATCAACACCCCCACATGTCATTAAAATGGAGATATTAATAACCCGAAACACTAGTCCTTCTCATAAATCTCTTTCATTTTATAAATGCTTCCTTTATAAATTTCCAAATCTATTTATAATTTTTTTATAAATTTCCAAGTTTTATTAATAAAAATACTCTTTTATAAATCTCAATAACCCATTTATAAAACTTCCCTTTCAAATAGCTAAACCATTTATAAACCTCTTTTCTAAAATCATTTAAAACCCAACTTCTTTTCAAATTTAAAACCTCTTTCAAATTTATAAACTCCTTTAAATAAATCCTTTCTACAAAAGAAATCCTATTATAAACAATTTATTATTTAATTATAACAAATAAAAACTTTAATGTCATAAAGATAAATTTTAAACATTTTTAAATAGTATAATAATAAACTTTAAAAACATTTTAAATAGTATAATAAATAATTTTTAAAAACATTTTAATAAATAAAATAAAATAACTTTAAACAATTTTTAAAATATAACTAATTCACCAAGCAATATTACTAATAAAATAAGTATCCAGATTTAAATAATCAATAATAAAATAATTTATTGTCTTTAAGCAACATTGATAACTAATTAATTATCTTTAAACAGCATTAATAAAATAATTAATTTAAATAACTATATACATAATAATTAACTTTACTAAGGAAATAATTTTACGAAACATTTTGTAAAATAGAAATTAAAAAAGCACTTTGTTAAAATAAAAAATAAATAAAAAATTATACTTCGAATTCTAATGTTTGACGTTAATTTAAAACCATAACTTTCCAAATCAAAAATGAGGCTTAGCGACCCTAATAGTACTTAAATAAACTACCCTTATACTCAATTTAACTTCTCAAGTTAAATTGCAGGTATTTTCATAAATAGGCATGTATGTAAACCAAATCCATAATTAACAATCAATTGTTAACACATCACATATCCGGTATTAATCAGCTAGCACTTAAATGAATGTCCATATTAATATAAAAGTAGAACAAGAATTTATTATGTTAAATGAATGTCGTTCAATATAAACTCTTCCATTTATTATGAGACAGTTTATTTGGCCAAATAAGTAACACCAAGGAAGTATGCTCAAATTTACTACATCATTATTGAAACAACATAATTATATTAAATCTGTAACGACCCGGAATTTTCGTTCCCGAAAATTCCAGATAGTTAGAGAAAAGAAGAAAGAGAAAGAAGAAGAACATAAAAGAAACACACAAACTCATATTCGCAGTGGATAAAATATAATATCAATAATAGTCATACCAAAGAAAACTGTATCTATCAATTTACATCGATATATCAGAGTTACAACAATTTTATACAACATTGGATAGATACAATCTAACATGTCTCAGATATACAATAACATAGTGGAAACTCTCCATACGTCTCTGCCATCCAGCTCGCCTCCTGAGCTCCAGAACGTCCTTACCTGAAAATCTGTAATACTCGGTCTGACCCGAGCATTACATCAAAGTAACACCAAGGTCAGGCTGGAAACCAGCGTGAGTAAATCCATCTAATATACTATTCAACAATCATAAAACTTAATTTAAACCCAGGGGTAACTCGTACTTCACTACGAGTTTTCAATTTATCATGGTCAACACCTTCACACATCAATATCTATGGACCTCTACATAGTTTAAAGGATCCAATTTCTTAATTCATTCCATTTCCAGCCTATTGATTTCACTTATTAAATCCATAAGAAATTTATAGACGATTATAAATCGAAGGGGTTTCGGATATTTACTAATACCTGACTCCGGTCTCTTCGAATTCAATACCTTCATATTCCAAATTATTCACTTGAAAGACAATTCAATCTTCACATACAGAGTGTCACCCACATTAATTCATCATTGATAGACAACTAAATTATCTCAGTTTAAACACAAAGCATTCCCAAATCACATATCCAAGATATCAGTCAATCTAAGGCATGCAATATTATTCAATCACTCGTAAGCAAGATAAATTAGTTCTACCATTCCAAATTAATTTAAACAAATTAATTTAATTATTTTATTCACCTTTGATCCTGCTTACTTAACATTAATTAAATTTAAACCATTAATAAATCATGCCTAAATTATCCTTTCTAATACATTAAGTAATTAACTTTTAATTAATCACACAGATTATTTAATCTTTACCTATTCACATTAATTACATAAATGCCTAATTAATTTCTCAAATTAATCACTTACAATGATCAATTAGTCATTTATTGATTCCACTATTTAATTAACTACCCATTAATTAATCTCTTATCTAGTATCCCTTAATTGTTTATACTAGGTAATTAATCCTTTACTGCTCCCTTTAAGAAATTCTTAGATTACTTTCATCCCGTAATTATTATTTTGGGTTGATAATCTTCAATTAATTAATCTCTATACATTAACAAGTTTAACCTTTTATTCATAATTAAATGAGTTAACTCCTAACAAATTTCTTAAATTGCTTATATTAAGTAGTTCACTATCTAAGTAATAAACTTCTAATTACTAATTACAAATTAGTTAATCTCAAATTAATTAATTTATAATCCCTAAATCATTAATAACTTAATTTCTCTTTAAATTTCTTAATTTTATTAATCTTTAATCACCAAAGTCCTTGTTTTACTTAAAGATAACCTATTTATCTAATTTATCATTTAATCTTTGGTAACACATAAATTAATCCTTTAAATTAATTTCTAAATTACATATTTTAGTTTAGTACTTAAATAAACTTAAGAATTAATTTATTTTAAGTAAAACTTACTATACAACTTCTTAAACCAATAAGAATAACACTACTACACAAGGAATAAAAGAATCAGTAGAACCTGATTACAAAATTTTGAACTACTCTTTTTTTTTAAAAAAAAGTGGAAAAAAACTGTAAAACCTTATTCTTCGAGTTTACCCAGGAACCAACCCGAGTCCTTTGCAAAGTTTACCCTGAGTCACACGCATGACCTCCCACTTCGAGGCAAAATCCAAATCTGCTCGAAGCAGACCCGAGTTCGCATTGTCTTCCCCAAAACAGTCATCAATTCCGACATGAATGCACTGGTGCACATGCACCAACCCACCGCGTTGCTTCGGCCACCCATTCCACCTTTAGTAAGTCACCGTTGACCACCTCAATCCACCCAGCTACCTAGATTCGCCTCGAACTACCCAGAATCAAAATTGAAAGATCCGGTCATCTCTGGAAAAAAAACTAGTCACAAAATCTTCCTACTCCGCCCCTCTTCCGACCACCAGAGGAACCACCACACCGTCCAGACCTTCCTCTCACCCGCTTCTAGCTCTTTCCCACCCTCCGTTAGTCCCTAACCAACAACGTTGTCGCCAATTTGCCTAATCTTGACATCGACCAAAATTAGCTCCTAAACCCTACTCATTCCCCTACCGATCACCACGATGATCGTAAAAATCATCATACATTTTTCCTGAGGTCTCTGACCTTCATGCCACCTCCTGAAACAACCACGACTCTTCCCCTTCACTTCGATCATCAGGGAAGCCCTCAATTCCATAATCTGATCATTCCCAAAATACTAACCCAATACCCAACTAAAACTCATAATTTTAGTTTTAAAATTCGAGTTTTCTTGTGTTGATTTACGCTGCATGCTTGAACTCATAAAACAATTTATTTGGTTTTTAACATTTTTTTCTAAAATCATACTGTATTTACATAGTTACAGAATGTTAGTAAATCAAAAATACTTAAACAAGTTTCTAAAACTTGAACTATGAATTATCAAACTCGTATTGTTTAAATTCTAAGTCTAATAGTAATTTGGATAAGAAGTTTGAATTTTTTTCTGAAATGTTAAACTCTGTATATATTTTTTTTCGTAACAGAGAAGAACATGTTATAAAATCTGGCACAGATCAATACAATCACCAATATCCAGAGATTCCTACTTATACATACATGTGCATAACACAAATACAATATACTATCACATGCATAGATTTAGATCTGTTGTAAGTTTCATAGAAAAGGGTTGCTCATAAGTATAAAATTCAAACTGGTTCAAGCATATAAAAAAAATGCAGAGGATTACTCACCTGTATACATAGCAGCAACATTATATTTTAGGTCAAGGTCCAGATGTTGATTAAATCCTCTTGATCGAGCTTAAACTGATCTGGGGCTAAGCTTTAGTTGAGATGAATTCGTATCTAAATTTGCTTGCTTTATTTCAGAAGAAACTACCAATTGCAACAGTTACAATTTTTTCTGATTTGCTTGGATGATTCAGATTTTACTCTTGTTCCAGGTTATACAGTTTTCATTTTTTTTCTTTTGTTTTTGTATCACATCTTCCTGATCTTTGTTGAAGAGAACAAAAAAAATTCTTAGCTGAAAATAAAACTTTACTTTTATTTTACAATTTAAATTTTAAACTTAATTATTAGGAGAATTACATTTGTCACTTAGATGATTTAGTTTCCTTACACCTAAGCTTATTGACTTACAAATGTCCTTATGTTTAAATTTATGTCTTACAAGTGTTATGATGTTTAATTAATATTTACAAAAGTATTTTCCTAATGTTTTAAAAATGTTTTAAATGTTATTTTTTTTCTTTCTTTTTTTCTTCTTTTTAATAATTTATTTAAGCCTTATATAAATATTTATGAAATATTTACATGATTATAAGGTATATTTATTTTATAAAATAAGCTTTGGATTTCAATAAATATTCATGTGAATTCAAATAAACATTAATTAACAAATAACTTATGCTTTTGATTCAAATCTATATAACATGTGTTTATAAATTTGAGAAATTTAGTTTAACTCCTTATATAAAATTTTAAAACAATTTTATCTTATGATAAAATTAAAATGAAAGAAATATTAAAACAAATGAACCTTTAATTTAAATCTTATTTATCATTTTCAAAAGTATTAAATCAGGTTAACATTTCAAACTACAAATTATATATTTATTAAAGTTTGAAAACATTTATTAAATTCAAATCAATATTTTTTTTCCTATTTCTAACATATACATAAAAATTCATATATTTAATTTGTTTGAAATAATAGTTTTTTTCCTGATATAAAAATTCAGTTCCTATTATTTATATTCAGATATTCTTTATTATCAAAAATTCTTATCTGTTCAATCTATAAACCGGAGAGTTATCCAACTATTAGATGCTCAAAAACTCAGGTTATCACATTCCTCCCTCCTTAGAATCTTTTCGTCCTCGAAAAGGAACGAAGCCAGAATTTAATAAATATTTTAAAACCAGTTAAAATATTCTTTGATCATTTTAAAACACTTTTAAAATTAGTATAATATTTCCAAAATAGTTTTGTAAAAATACTTTTATAACTCGATGTTTCAACCAGTCCATCCTTGTTCTCATAAAAATTTGGTCATACGTTGGTCAAGCGTACAACTAAAAATCTATAAGTACTTAGAAGACCCGTTTTCAACATCCAGTAAAAATACTTTGAAAATAATTTTATTGAAAATATAGAAAACAGTTTTGAAAATAGAGGATATATCTTTGGTAAGAATGCTTTGGAAATCATCACCCCCATCCATGGTCGTAGTTAACCCGATGGTTACGTTGCCGTCTCGACAAAATTATAGATAACTGTAAGCCTCCACGCCGCTCGATTACACCATGAAACCCGCTACAGATCGCAGCTACAACTGGGGTTACGTAGCTATCACAGCAAAAACCCATATAACTGTAGGCATCAGCGCCCTCGAATTTCGCTGCCAAAAATGAAACTTCTCCACTCCACTTGACCATAGATCGCAGTCTACCGATGTTGCGTTGCCTTCCCGGCAAAATCAAGTGTAGACCGTTGACACTCATCCTCCACAATATTTTCGCTATGGTCCCCACAGTAGATCGCAGCGACATCGAGTTACACTGTCATCACACCATAACCCAAATGCCCCTATATGCATCAGCGCCATCGACTTTCGCTACCCAATAATCCTCAGGAACTAGTTTTGTTCGGATTCCTCACAGGATCAACTTTAGAACCCCCCCCTTGGGTCTCAAGGCAGCACCACCCGGTGGTACTCCTGAGAAGTCCATTCCAAGGGAGCGCCTTTTTCCCCAGAGCATCATCAAAACATTTTATACTATACATATATACTATCTTTAAATCATACACCTAGTATGATACAAAGCTCCTTTACACAAAATCGATTATTCCAAAATCGATAATTCTCAAACTAGGCTTTTTAAATTCTCATATTGATTTTACCCAAAAATCAAAAGCCTTTCCAAATCCAAAGGTTCCCAAAACCTTTTCCAAAATCCTCATGTGATCCTTTATATATATATATATGTATATTCAGATATATAAATTCTTTCAAAACTTTGGATCATTCCAAATATGTATAAAACTGCTTTTATACTTCAAACACTTTCAAAAACCATTTTCTTTTGGCAAAAGATTCATCAAGGGGAGTTTTATCTCATATAACAAAGATATTTAACTTTGTTTACTCAAAATCAAATATACAAATTTGATCACTCCTTTCAATATCATTTTCATTCAAATTCGTACAATGTACACATTACATTTGTAAGCCATACCAATTTGATCGCTCACTCGATCACACAATTTCATTTCCGAACTAGTATCGTCCACCCGACTTCCTAGTGCGGACACAGATCTGGTTCCTTGATCAGAAACCGTCATTCTCCTTGCTAGTCATAACTAATCCAGAACCAACCAACAATCCATATCCAGGTTCGCCGTCGAAAATCGAGTGAAAAATCTCAACTCGGATCGATATAACTATCTCGAAATTCTGTGCTCGAATCTGGATCCAATCACTATGCGAATAGAATAACATACGTACACCCTACGTATTTATCTTTATTGGTTATTAGCCAATTCAATTCCATTTCAATTCACATTCACATTCACTTTGATTTTCATTCACTTGTTCACAATTGCTTCAATCCATCTGGATTACCATTTCTATTCCTATCTCGATTGGGTATTTAACCAATAACAGTTTGAACTCTGACCAGTTTATTTAGAAAATAATTTGGAATTTTAAAAATAGATAAATAGTTGGAAAATAATTAATAGTTTGTAAAATAGGTGTAAAATAGTTAGAAAATAGTTAAATAATT
This sequence comes from Allium cepa, assembly GCA_030765085.1. Classification (NCBI taxonomy): domain Eukaryota; kingdom Viridiplantae; phylum Streptophyta; class Magnoliopsida; order Asparagales; family Amaryllidaceae; genus Allium; species Allium cepa. Next base: position 142,992 of record JASFAV010000027.1, on the reverse strand, counting down.
ATAGAAATTTTAGATAATTGCAAAATAATAGTAAGATAGAAATTAGTTTTGTAAAATAGTAATTAGTTTATAAAACAGTTGGAAAATTGTTAAACAGTTTCAAAAATAATTGTAAATCAAATATAAGATAGTTAGGCTTTTAAAAGAAAGGTTGTATGTATAATAAATAGCTTAGAAAATAGGTTTATATTAAAACAATTTATATTAAAAATAGTCCAGAGTCAAACTGCTCATTTCCCAATCTCCATTCTCATCAATTTAATTTACATTTCCACTTCCATTTAAATTGACCCAATTCAATTTAAATAACTTCAATTTCCATTGAAATTGATTCAACCCTAATTAAAGTTGAATTAATCCTTAGTTTCTTTTCAAATTTAACTTTATTCAACCTTGATCTCAAATTCTACTAATTCAAATAGATTTCATTTAAACTAGTTCCAATTTCAATTCATTTCAACTCTCGTTTGAATTAATCCCAATTTCATACTCCATTTCCAAATCAAGTTGAATTATTCTTGATTTCTTTCCAAATTCAATTCAAATTCCATTTGGATTTAAATCCATCAACATTAATTATAATTCCAAATTATTCAAATCAATTCCGACTAATTTCAAATTGAACCCACTCCAATTTCAAATCGTTTCCAATTAATCCAATTCAATTTTCCCTTTGAATCTTATACCCATACATCTTCGATTACCATTTCAATTAATTCAAATCATATTCAATTTGAACTAATTCAAATTTCAAATTTAAACCATCTCTCATTCATTTAAACAATTCCAATTCATAACTTAAAGAATTTTAACAATAGTAGGATGATGCCATCTAATTTATTTTAAAACATCCATTCATTTTCAATTTTTAGATCTCAAACCCAATTTGAGATCACTCGAACTCTCAGTTACAGTCAACGATTTAACTTCCCAAGTTAAATCTTAATTTCATCTTAAAATTTACATATCAGGTTGATCATCCCAACATATTTAACTTTTTCCCAAGTTAAACTCAATTCACTTAATCCAGTCAACCTTACCTAATTTGAACTTCCATTTCAAATTTTGAACCACCCATAAATAATTCTTTCCTCTTATTAAGTTCAAAAACTTATTACTTTGGGTATCATATCTCATTCCCAATTTAAAACTCAATATTTAGAGTTTACCTCAAACCATCTTTGATATTATTTTATCCCTCATATATACATATTTATTTCTAATTACCTTTGATATTATGTATATCCACATGTATACATATTAATTTCTTTTACATACCAAGTTATACTTTAAAATTTTAAACCACCTTTGGTTTTTAATTCAAAACAATTTTCTTTAAAATTTTCAAACATTTCTTATTTTAAAATAAGATCATACTCAAAGTAGTTTGAATAATATATTATTTCCTTTAACATTTTGAAAACAATTTCAAATGTTTAAATTTAGAATTCAAAGATTCACAATTTGAAACCCACTTTAATTTTCATCCTTTCTAAGTTACAAGTTTATTCTCCTTTTAAATGTTTATTTCCTTAAACATTTTATTGTTTATTGAAGAACAATCATTCCATTATTAAACACAATAACCATTTATTTCCTTGGTTTAAAACCAATCCTAATTCATCTTATTCTGAAATACTTCTCCAATTCAAGATTTCAATTTTAGTTTGAATCCATTTCAAACTGGTCTTTATTTAATTCCAATTTCAATTTGGTTGCATTCTATTACTACTTAATTTAATTCTTACTATTACTTTTAATTTAATTAATACTACAACCAATTTCCTTAATATAATAGATAATCTATTTCTTATATAATATTCATTTACTTTTGAAATCTTTTAAAAACTTTTATATAAGAAAATAACAAGTACGCTCTCTCATATATATATACACTCAACTCATTTTAGGGTACCACTTACCTTATCCTTAATGAGTAATCCCACCAGAGCCAAGGTTCTCGCTTAACCTTCTGCTCTGATACCAAATGTAACGACCCGGAATTTTCGATCCCGAAATTTCCGGATAATTAGAGAAAAGAAGAAAGAGAAAGAAGAAGAACAGAAAAGAAACACACAAACTCACATTTGCAGAGGATAAAATATAATATCAATAATAGTCATACCGAAGAAAACTGTATCTATCAATTTACATCGATATATCAGAGTTACAACAATTTTATACAACATTGGATAGATACAATCTAACATGTCTCAGATATACAATAACATAGTGGAAACTCTCCATACGTCTCTGCCATCCAGCTTGCCTCCTGAGCTCCAGAACGTCCTTACCTGAAAATCTGTAATACTCGGTCTGACCTGAGCATTACATCAAAGTAACACCCGGGTCAGGCTGGAAACCAGCGTGAGTAAATCCATCTAATATACTATCAAAACAATCATAAAACTTAATTTAAACCCAGGGGTAACTCGTACTTCACTACGAGTTTTCAATTTATCATGGTCAACACCTTCACACATCAATATCTATGTACATCTACATAGTTTAAAGGATCCAATTTCTTAATTCATTCCATTTCCAGCCTATTGATTTCACTTATTAAATCCATAAGGAATTTATAGACGATTATAAATCGAAGGGGTTTCGGGTATTTACTAATACATGACTCCGGTCTCTTCGAATTCAATACCTTCATATTCCAAATTATTCACTTGAAAAACAATTCAATCTTCACATATAGAGTGTCACCCACATTAATTCATCATTGATAGACAACTAAATTATCTCAGTTTAAACACAAAGCATTCCCAAATCACATATCCAAGATATCAGTCAATCTAAGGCATGCAATATTATTCAATCACTCGTAAGCAAGATAAATTAGTTCTACCATTCCAAATTAATTTAAACAGATTAATTTAATTATTTTATTCACCTTTGATCCTGCTTACTTAACATTAATTAAATTTAAACCATTAATAAATCATGCCTAAATTATCCTTTCTAATACATTAAGTAATTAACTTTTAATTAATCACACAGATTAATTAATCTTTACCTATTCACATTAATTACATTAATGCCTAATTAATTTCTCAAATTAATCACTTACAATGATCAATTAATCATTTATTGATTCCACTTTTTAATTAACTACCCATTAATTAATCTCTTATCTAATATCCCTTAATTGTTTATACTAGGTAATTAATCCTTTATTGCTCCCTTTAAGAAATTCTTAGATTACTTTTATCCGGTAATTATTCTTTTGGGTTGATAATCTTCAATTAATTAATCTCTAAACATTAATAAGTTTAACCTTTTATTCATAATTAAATGAGTTAACTCCTAACAAATTTTTAAATTGCTTATATTAAGTAGTTCACTATCTAAGTAATAAACTTCTAATTACTAATTACAAATTAATTAATCTCAAATTAATTAATTTATAATCCCTAAATCATTAATAACTTAATTTCTCTTTAAATTTCTTAATTTTATTAATCTTTAATCACCAAAGTCCTTATTTTACTTAAAGATATCCTATTTATCTAATTTATCATTTAATCTTTGATAACACATAACTTAATCCTTTAAATTAATTTCTAAATTACATATTTTAGTTAAGTACTTAAATAAACTTAAGAATTAATTTATTTTAAGTAAAACTTACTATACAACTTCTTAAACCAATAAGAATAACACTACTACACAAGGAATAAAAAAAATTCAGTAGAACCTGATTACAAAATTTTCAACTACTCTTTATTTATTTTTTAAAAAAATGGAAAAAAACTGTAAAACCTTATTCTTCGAGTTCACCCAGGAACCAACCCGGGTCCTTTCCAAAGTTTACCCCGAGTCACACGCATGACTTCCCACTTCGAGGCAAAATCCAAATCTGCTCGAAGCAGACCCGAGTTCGCATTGTCTTCCCCAAAACAGTCATCAATTCCGACATGAATGCACTGGTGCACATGCACCAACCCACCGCGTCGCTTCGGCCACCCATTCCACCTTCAGCAAGTCACCGTTGACCACCCCAATCCACCCAGCTACCTAGATTCGCCTCGAACTACCCAGAATCAATATTGAAAGATCCGGTCATCTCTGGAAAAAAAACTAGTCACAAAATCTTCCTACTCCGCCCCTCTTCCGACCACCATAGGAACCACCACACCGTCCAGACCTTCCTCTCACCCTCTTCTAGCTCTTTCCCAACCTCCGATAGTCCCAAATCAACAACGTTGTCGCCAATTTGCCTAATCTTGACATCGACCAAAATTAGCTCCTAAACCCTACTCATTCCCCTACTGATCACCACGATGATCGTAAAAATCATCATACATTTTTCCTGAGGTCTCTGACCGTCATGCTACCTCCTGAAACAACCACGACTCTTCCCCTTCACTCCGATCATCAGGGAAGCCCTCAATTCCATAATCTGATCATTCCCAAAATACTAACCCAATGCCCAACTAAAACTCATAATTTTAGTTTTAAAATTCGAGTTTTCTTGTGTTGTTTTACGCTGCATGCTTGAACTCATAAAACAATTTATTTGGTTTTTAACATTTTTTTCTAAAATCATACTGTATTTACATAGTTACAGAATGTTAGCAAATCAAAAATACTGAAACAAGTTTTTAAAACTTGAACTATGATTTCTCAAACTCGTATTGTTTTAAATTCTATGTTTAATAGTAATTTGGATAAGAAATTTGAATTTTTTTTTCCGAAATGTTAAAATCGGTATATATTTTTTTCGAAACAGAGAAGAACATGTTATAAAATCTGGCACAGATCAACACAATCACCAATATCCAGAGATTCCTACTTATACATACATGTGCATAACACAAATACAATATACTATCACATGCATAGATTTAGATCTGTTGTAAGTTTCATAGAAAAGGGTTGCTCATAAACATAAAATTCAAACTGGTTCAAGCATATTAAAAAAAATGCAAAGGAATACTCACCTGTATACATAGCAACAGCATTATATTTTAGGTCAGGGTCCAGATGTTGATTAAATCCTCTTGATCGAGCTTAAACTGATCTGGGACTAAGCTTTAGTTGAGATGAATTCGTATCTACATTTGCTTGCTTTATTTCAGAAGAAACTACCAATTGCAACAGTTACAGTTTTTTCTGATTTGCTTGGATGATTCAGATTTTACTCTTGTTCCAGGTTATACAGTTTTCATTTTTTTTCTTTTGTTTTTGTATCACATTTTCCTGATCTTTGTTGAAGAGAACAAAAAAAATTCTTAGCTGAAAATAAAACTTTACTTTTATTTTACAATTTAAATTTTAAACTTAATTATTAGGAGAATTACATTTGTCACTTGGATGATTTAGTTTCCTTACACCTAAGCTTATTGACTTACAAATGTCCTTATGTTTAAATTTATGTCTTACAAGTGTTATGATGTTTAATTAATATTTACAAAAGTATTTTCCTAATGTTTTATAAATGTTTTAAATGTTATTTCTTTTTCTTTTTTTTTCTTTTTAATAATTTATTTAAGCCTTATATAAATATTTATGAAATATTTACATGATTATAAGGTATATTTATTTTATAAAAATAAGCTTTGGATTTCAATAAATATTCATGTGAATTCAAATAAACATTTATTAACAAATAACTTATGCTTTTGATTCAAATCTATATAACATGTGTTTATAAATTTGAGAAATTTAGTTTAACTCCTTATATAAATTTTAAAACAATTTTATCTTATGATAAAATTAAAATGAAAGAAATATTAAAACAAATGAACCTTTAATTTAAATCTTATTTATCATTTTCAAAAGTATTAAATCAGATTAACATTTCAAATTACAAATCATATATTTATTAAAGTTTGAAAACATTTATTAAATTCAAATCAATATTTTTTTTCCTATTTCTAATATATACATTAGAATACATATATTTAATTTGTTTGAAAATAATAGTTTTTTTCCAGATATAAAAATTCAGTTTCTATTATTTATATTCAGATATTCTTTATTATCAAAAATTCTTATCTGTTCAATCTATAAACCGGAGAGTTATCCAACTATTAGATGCTCAAAAACTCGGGTTATCACAAAATCGGTATTATTTTATCACTTAATACATTATCCATTTTCAAAAATGATAATTTGTCCAAACTAAATAACCAAATTCAACATCCAAGCATATAACTAATAATTTTTTTATCTACTATATAACAAACTAATTAACCAAAAAGATGAGTTAACTCAACAAAATATTTTTGTTATCGCTTCCGCCTTTTAGTTTCGTCTAAAATCGAACAACATTTGATTTTAGCTTGAAATTCAACAAGGTTCGATCTCAACTAATCCAATTCCATAACGTAGATATCATCATTGCAAACCCAACATGACTTAGCAAGTTCAATTTGGACCTTGTATGAACTAGATATACAATTTATATGACTAAAAAATTAAATAATATAATTACTAACTCAATCATTAACCCATCATTATCTAAACCTTAATCCATGAAAATATCGACCTCTAATCCTTAACCCTAAACAAAAAATTAAGTAACCCAGCCACCATCGAACTCGAGAACGCTCCCATCGCTAGAGATCACTAGATCCCACCGCAACTTCACCAATGCCTTATGCGACCACGAGCAACCCAACGCTAGTAGCCACAACCCCAACACACAGCCATTGCCTAGATCTAACCCAAAATAGCTATGTCGTTCAATCCTAGATTGTCGCTGCTATGCTCCGCCTTAACCTCTCCACCAGCACTGATGAACTCCTCCAAATATGCCAAACCTTTTTCATGTTGGGCCCTTGCCCTAATTCGGCCTCTAGTGGCCGAAGCAATATGGACTGTTAGGATGGAGGGTTTATAATTTTGGAGGCTAGGGTTTTTGGCTAAATGAATGAGGGGTAATGGTCCTTATATAGGAAATATCTCCGACACTATTCATCCCAAATTTTTAAATATCCAATCGAGGCATGCTTACTGGCATTTCGAGCCAAATACCTCTATTACGAACTCAATGGAAATATTTGCTAGGGATTAACTCCAACATATCCAGCAGTTAGGTTTTCAAGTTGCTTTGTTTATGAACCGAACTCGACTTTCTAACTCGAAACCAAATAGTGAAGTCTATCAATACTTATAATCATTTTAGCTCGGTCGGCTCATCCAGACCTAGTGGAATTAACCCCAATCCTAAAAAGTCCATCTGTGTAAATTGAATTTTTAGCCCATTGATAAAGTAAACTATTCAAATATTTAAATACCTAAAATTTAAATATTCAAAGCAGCACAGAAATATGGGCAGTTACACTCTCCCCTACTAACCCAACATCCAAGCATATATAATTATATAAAAATCAACTTTAACTTGTGCCAAAACAACAAGTCCCAAGCTAGTATATTCCAGAGACTATCCTAACTACATATACACATGTCAGTCAAGAAGGCATTCTCACTTGAATCGAAATATAAACACTCGAAAAGACTAAGCAACAACAACTTCGTCTATATTGACAACTTTCCATATTGTCACTAAAATTCCTTTGTCACTTAGGGCCATTCCAAAAATCTCTGACACCGATTCTTACGACTATCGGTCATATCCAAAAATCCTTGCCCTAACTTCTTATCAACTTATGCTTAAATTTTTGGAAAATTTCGGCAGTATCTCCTTTGCACGGCTCGATTCGAGAAATTACAATTTGCCACATATGGCCCAAACCAACAAAACAATATTTGGGTCACAAAATGACCAATCAAATCCTAAACTCTCAATCTACTGCACGACCATTTGTCAGGCAACAGCTCTACTCATGAAACCAAAAGTAACAAGCTAGCTTTTGCTTCCATGTACCTGAAATCACTTATGTAACCCAAAAGAGAGCTAAACATGATAGTGAAACAATATAACAACTCGTCCATCATATAACAAGAATCTAAGCATGTTGAACCATAAATAACAATCATCTCAATCAATATATCAAATCAATTCATGTCACTTACGTTTCTAATGTAAGTAGAAAAAATTTATATCAAAGCCCGTACGACCTACATAAGCTATCTTTGCATAATAATAAATCTGATCACTCAATCGATCGCATAAATTTCATTTCCAAACTAATTCTCTAGTGCACACTTTGACCCGAATCCTTGATTAGGAACCACCATTCTCCTTGCGTAGCCATATACTATGACAGGAAACTTTGGTTCCACACCAAGAACCCTCACCAATTGATCGTCGTCAAGAATCGAGTGTTAAATCCTTATTCAGATCGATGTAAATTATCTTGAAAGCATGTGCCTGAATCTGGATCAAAGATCCTCATGTGAATAAAATGATATACGTACATCCTACATATTTATTCTAATTGGTAAGCACACCAGCTTCCTTTTTAATTTAAATCACATTCAATTTCATTAAACAAGGTTTCATTCTACGCTAAATTCATTTATGAACCATTTCATAAAACATTATTTAAGTCCACAAATATTTCATGATTTGAGGTTATAAACACCTTATAAAACATAACATAGTTTTATCAACGCATTAAAACTTAAGTTCATATATTAATACAATAATGTTCTACAACTAATGAGTATGTACAATTTTATATTTCATATTAGTTTTACTTAACCAGGATGCTCAACAATTTTAAATTTGTTTTAACTTACTATCTTCTCAAATTTATAAGTTACAAAAACTAACTTTCATTTAATTCCACCAAAAACACCTAGCTTCAATTTCTAAATCGAATTTTGAAGTCATTTGACCTCTTTAGCGCACATTCTGATCTGTTTTATTAATTAGATATCTCCGTTCTTCTTACAATGCCATATACTATGATAGAAAAATTCAAGATCATATAAAGAATCTATATCAAGTATTCGCTATTAAGAATCTAGTTAAAAATCCTTTTTCAGACCGAAGTAAACACCTCGAAATCATCTACTCGAATCCTAGATCGAGAACTGCCATGCAAATAAAATTTATCTACGTACACTTACGTATTTTTTCTATTGGTTTCTTAACTATACCAATTACTCATTTTAAGTCACATTCATTCACGGAAGAATCATTTCTCATTTAATATTAAAACCGTTTATGGAACATTTCTTAAAATATTTTTCAGTATTTTTAGACATTTTTTTCATTTATAAACCATGTCATTAAAACAAAATTTCACTTTAAAACATTTCAAGACTTAAATCCACAATCGTGTAATACCCTAAGACATCCTAAGAGTATATACAGAACATTCATATTTATTTTATTTAATAAAGATGTTCTACAAATTTAAACTTGTTTTAGCTTTCTAACTTTTCAAATTAAGAGTTACAAAAATTCATCTTTTATATATCAAAAAAGTACGTAGCTACAAATGTCTAAACTAGTTCAAAAGTTTTCGATTGTTTAATATCGCCAAAAATATTCCATTTTATTTCAAAAATCAAAAACTTCTAAACAGCAATTTCTAATAAGATGCACAAATAAACCTACCCTAATGCATAAGGTGCATGCATTTATAAAATAACTTAACAAAGTTTCGCTTATTGATTAAACACACTTTACTACAAGGAGAAAACAAGAGAAGATATCACAATTTTTTGGGTTATGCCACTACCACTCGAGCACCCAACATAATATACAAACAAATATTTTCCATATAGAAGCTTAATTCAAAACCTTTATTAAACTACTCTATATTTTATATCAATATCTTTTAGGGAAATTTTATAACCAAACATTGGCTTTATTTCAATTCATTTGAAATAATAGTATATACATATATCTTTTGTATATCATATCATAACTTTGGGATTTAAACCAAAATCTACTTTTCCAAAACAACTTGTAGCAAACTGCTATAGTAGCATCCGTTACTTAGAAACTCAAAAATGAATGTCGATGATGCTGTAATGATAATTGGAATTATTTTCTAACGACATAGGTGAGTTCGATACTTCTTATCTTATTCAAAATCCTTTTTAAAATATTCAAGTTCATAAATACTTGCATATAATACTATTACTATTTTCTTTAAAACCTTAAAAAAAACTATTTTCAAAACCACCGGGATTTAAGTTCTCAAATTCTTGGTTAAATCATTTTTATTTATAAACCATACTTAAAAAATTTGCTTTCTTTATAATATCATTTCACAAATATTTATTCCAAAATATCTTACTATTTTTTTAGACTAAAATAAAACATCTTTTATTAAAATTAACTTTTGAACCCAATGTTTTCATTGAACGCCTTAGAGTCGCACTATGAAACTAAATTCATAAGGCAATTATTTCAATGTTCCCATAAATTATTGTCTACCTAACTCATGTTGTACAAAGTAAATTACTTATAAACTGGTTAAACACGAAACAACAATCAACAAACAATAATTAATGCATATAAATTGGCTGGGAAGTATTAAGCGAATAATCGTACAAATGATAATAATACTTATAAACTAGTCGAGCATGCCAAATCATTATACAGATGAAAGCAATGCTCAAAAACTGGTCAAGCATGGCTAAACTAATTAATGAGAGGTAAAAAATGAACATCATTAATCCCTACTTTAATCAACTACACTATCAACCTACTTATATAAGTTACCTTATATAAGATTTTTTATTTTAGTTGTTTGAATTACTATTATGGTATACATCTATAACAAATACAAATAAGCTCTCATATTTATAAACACTCAACTCATGCAAAGGCATTCTATTACCTTATCTCTTAATGAGTTATACCCAACCAAAGCAAGGGTTCTCGCTTAAGCTTCATTTTCGATACCAAATGTAATGAATGGCTTTTTCGACCCTTGAATGTCAATACTAATACATTCATGGTAATCATGTATTGAGCAAACAAGCGTTGGAAAGACATAACGTTAGGATAAAGAAAATGAAGAAAAGAAAACGAACAAAAAGAGGAGAACAAAATCATCAGAACCTCATAACTGAATGATAACATATAATATCAAAAGTTAATATATAGAGCTACTCTAACGTACGTAGTATTTAAAAGTTACTAGTTATAGTACTATCATAACCTTGGACAGATATAACAGTCTGTCCTTACAATTACTGATACAAACACACATACATACGTTTAATGCGGGGAAATAAGAATGCTACGATAAGTGGACATCTATCCCCTCTTCAAGAGCTCAATGAACATCAACAAAAATCTTTCATTTCTCGGTCCGCTTGAAAGAGCACACAAGGAATTTAGTGAAAACAAAACTCACACATCAAACATAAGCGTTGTGTGAGAAACTCAAGAAATATGTGTACAACATATAACAACACTTTTAAGACCATCGTAACGGTTATCTCCTCAAAAGAGCCAACCATCTTAACAAGTACATATTGCGATATAATGGATAATATCTAGGATGAAGCATAAAAATTTGAAAATATTTGCCATTCTTACATTAGTCACACCACAATAAAATTCAATAGGTATACAAGTAGAACCACAAAGGTACGTTCACATTATCCACGGTGATCTCTCTAGTGAACTATCGACCAATCTTCTATGATGAGGTTCAAAAGCCACTTTTTGAGCATCATATATCACTTGATAAGACATATCATAAGGCAAACACAATAAGCCTATGCAAGAATGAATGAACCCATACCATGTGAAATCAAGTATCATCAACTCTCCGCGTGCAATATATTGATAGGTACAATCTGGATACTGGAGTTGATGTACCCTCCACAGGTTAGTTGCACCCCAACATCATGCATCCTACTCAATCTTTAGTCATATACCGATGGTGAAGTCATGTTTAGCATCCCAACACACGAGCCATCATCACTTGAACAGATCACAAATCCCAACATGGATTCCAGCATCTCAAATAGACTATTTCCAAAAGGTAGAACAATATCCTAGTCTTGAAGTGGTTTTCGATAAGTAGAACACTTACTGACCCCAGTCTCTTCAACAATGAATTGACAAATTTCCTAAATTAATTTGGTCATATTCAACAACAATGAGAACGTTCCTACATGTAAACCAAATATTGAATACTTATCACATTCCCAACATTCTCAACTTCTACTATCCCTCGATTAAGGGTGAAGCCCACTAGGTTAGAGCGCTATTGCTTCTACACCATACATGATTCATCATTATTAACTCTCACAGATAGAAACAAGTCTACATTGCCAGCTTTAATGCAATGTACATAACTAAATACTTTCTATAAACAAGTAAACAAACAAAGCACGATCAACGCATACAAAGAACGACCAGGTCACATAAATGACTTTTAATCCCCTTTATACTTAATTAATCTTTTATTAATTGAAACCTATTTTGTTAGTAAATCTCCTTTTTGTCTAGTAAAACTTCTTTCATTAATTAAGACTTCCTTATTTAATTAAACTCATTATGAATTAAAAACCTTCACTTATTAATTAAACTTCACTTATATAGTTTAAAATTTATTTTATTTAGTTAAAAATTCACTTATTAAACTTGTATGTAGACTTAATTTACTTTATAATAGATATATTCTTCTAATCTACTCTTTACGTATTTACAATTTATTTACATGTACACTTTTTTATACTCTAAAAGTATTCATTACTTATCTCAGGTTGTATAAGCATATTCATAAATCATTAACAAGATTTACTTTAAAATATAATCAAAGAGGTTAAAAAATGTTATTTAAATATTACTATAAACCCCTTCTATCTTTTATATTTTAAACATATAACCATTACTTATCTTTATTTCAGAAGATTCTATTATTGTTGTTATCTTTAAATTCCATTATTGTCTGATTATATTTATAATATTATCCCACTTTAAAATATAATTTAAGGGTTTAAAAGCAACTTTTACTAAAACATTGGTTACTACAAAACCAACACACTTTACACTTCCACATTATCTTTAAAGCTTCCTTTTAAAGATTTAATTATATTTATAAGGTTTATAACTAAATGTTGCATAAACATTGTATGCTATTGGCCCAGAATAATTCACTCATAGTTAAATTAAAATATCCCTTATTTAAGCCTTAATTTTACTCAAGATTATCATTCGAATTATGTTTCAAACTATATTCCAAATTATAATTCAAATTATATTCCCGAATTATAATTCCAATTATATTCCCAATTAAAATTTTAATTATAATCTTATTCATATTTCTAATTATAATCTTAATTATAATCCTATATAAACTTAACAAGTTAATATACGTTTACTTTATTTATAGAACTATTTATTTTAACTAAAGTGTTACAAAAAAATCATCTCTTATTTCATTATAAAAGATTTAACTTGTTTTTCCTAACTAATATTTTTACTAAAAACCTTTTTTTGAAGTGATATATATGTATATATTTGCTTATGTATATGTGTACTAATTTATTTAAAAGATTAAATGCTTAATAATAAAAAAATTTAAAATATATTATATAACATAAGCTTCTACTATTTTAATAAATTATTTAACTAATTTCTAAATACTATATATGTTCAAAAGTACATTAAAAATGCTTTAAAAATACTTTAAAATACTTATACCATGGATTAAAGTATTTATTCACTTAAAGATATTCATTTTCTATTTTATTTAAAACAATAAAAATGTGTTTTAAAATTTAAAACCCTTTTCTTTAAAAATCTACATTGAGATATAAAATATTTTTGTCATTTTCTTTCAAAAGATTAAATCTAAAACCCTTTTCTTTAAAAATTTAAAACCCTTTTCTTCAAAAATCTAAATTGAGGTATGAGCTACAGTACATGTTTTGGAGGATTAAGAGAGGTTATACTACATAAAATTTTGTCATTTTCTTTCAAAAGTTATAACTTGCATGGTTATCAATTTAATTTTATATTTAACACACAACAATTATACACACAACATATAAAGATTCTATGGTGAGTAAGCTTGCCAAAACAAGATGTAGATAATTCTAATAAGTGTGCAATAGCGAAGATGGCGTCTCAATTGGATCTTATATGGAAAAGTTATGAATTTGATAACTCTGGATTAAATAATTAAATTAATTGACTTAATTACTTAGTTAACTTAATACCTTTTCTTCCCCGATCAATTCCCGCTCCTGTACACGGACAAAATATCCGCCTCCAGGCAATACACATCACTTCCCATACCTCACCCTCTACTTGACGAAATGACGTGCCACTAACTCAATTCAACTTTTTCTACGTTCTCTCCGAGAAATATGCACCTAAACTTTTGAAGCTCGATCTCTCATAGCCGTCGCGACCTGATTCTAGTAAAGGCTACAGTAATATGTCGCATGTCAAAATCATATATCGCACTATCAAAACGCTACAATCTACTCGCCTCCTCATGAGAAACACCCTAAAACGCTCGGCTTGGCAAGTTGTCGCCCTAATCTCCTCCAAATCGAAACCCTAGCTTCTTCCTCTAAACGTCGATCATCTCTTAAAACTGCGACACCAAATAAACCCCATATAGATTTGAAGCTCTTCTTCATACAAGCCCAATGGATCCCAAATCGGCTACTTTCGAGGCTGTAGCTTCATGATTAATTGGGGAAGATAGCAACTATTGTTTTTCTTTGTTTTGGATTTATAAAAGTAAAGGAGGAAGAAACAAATAAAGTGAGGAGAGGGAAATGGGCAATGAGTTATTTATAATAGTAAAAATGTTATATTTAATTTGTTAAATTAAAAAGTTACATAATTCGAGCTTATACGATCACATGGGATGTCAAATCGTTATGAAATTCGTCGGCTTACATCACCATAATATTTTAGTCTCTATGGCACTAATTTTATCAAAATTTGAGATAGTCCCTGACATGATAATTTCAGGCTTTTTATGGCCATTCATCGATAAAATGATTTTGATCACGTTATCGATATTTATTCAAACTATTAACTTTTGTAAACAAATTTCCTATTATTAGCTATAATTAAATAAGGGGTTAATTTGGTTATTAAATCAATTTTCTAAAATTATTCCAACATTTAAGTATTTAAATACTTTAAATATTTGGATACAAAGTCTCCAAATTCTAAGTCATTACACGGAAAGTGGGTTATCTCTAATCTTATAGATCTGATTTTTTTACGGATGTGAATTGATTCTTTATATAATAAACACATCTGTTGTAATATACATAGATCTAATTTAAATTACATTGATGAATACAGAATAATCAATTTCAACATGCATATAAAATTCCATGAATACACATACATATATATATGTATGTGTGTGTATGTATAATCGATTAAAAAGCCTTTGATAAATGTTAGAATATATCCCTTGAAGTTGGAAAATAAATGGTAGGAATTATATCAGAAACACCGTGATGAAAAATTATGAAAACTGTACTTAAATCAAAGATGGAGCCAAACGAAATAAACAAGAAAAATAAATCTTAATAATCTGGAAAGACCATGTTCAAACATCTGACTAGTTGGTCAGACATTTGAACACAACTATGGGCGATTTTCGAGATAGACTTCACGAACCTAAAAGAAAACAATAGAAAATAGGAACAACTTGTGACATGCACAGTGTATCACGTACATGACACAAGGTCATGTATATCGATATACACTTGCTTGATAAAAATGCAGGGACAGGTGAGCACAATGTCAAACCCAAGAAAAAGATGGACTCAACTCAAGTGAAAATGCTCGACCAAAACAAGACCAAATATACCAAAGAGCCATAGAGGACTTCAAACTGAACCTAGACCGAACAAAGCAATAGCGATGCAACTAGATTAGACACTTGTCAGAGCATTCAAAACAAAACAACAAGCTTCAGACAAGTGCAAATGCAACTCAGGCATGAACACACACATAACAAAACCAGACATGGCTTAGTCAGACCAAGGAGGAGCTAACTGCTAAGTTAATTAACATAGAGAGGAGTGGAATTTGGATGGATATGTTGTCTCTGAGTATTACATATTTTAGTAAATACAAGGAACCAGAATGCACAAGTTTCAAACATGCTCAAATCCACAACAAAAAGCTTCAGACTCCAAATGAACTCAACAAGATGGTGGAACCAAACTACAATGTGCACCAAACCAAACAACATATGGAACTAGACATTCAAGCATTTAGGGATGAAAACATATGAAGACTTCGCACTTGAACCAGACTACAAATATACATATGACTTGAACAAAATCAAAATAAAGTGCAACCAGAATAAAACACTAGTTCATATGTAAGTTTCAACATGTACAATAAGTGCACTGAATAATCAAGTTACTATAGTTTTACGAAAGAGATGAAACAACCCAGATAAATGAAATGCGAAATGAAGTCTACATATCAAGACATCTACAAAGTGAAGACTCTATAAAATAACAATACGACCAAACAAAGAAATATGAATGGTTATGCAAACATATAGCATATAACGACATGCAACAGAGAATACAAAGCTCAACTTCAACATGAACTGGCAATGTATATACATATGCAACTGAATGGACAACAAGGCACAAAAGCAATCACACATATATATACATATACATACGCAACTGAATGGACAGTAAGGCACAAAAGCAATCACAGACATATATACATATATATACGTATGTATGTATGTATGTATGTATGTATGTATGTATGTATGTATGTATGTATGTATGGAGATCATCATTACTTGAAGCATGCAAGAGACTACGGATCAATAAAATGAAATAAAAGAACCTCTTCAAATCAAAACGGCGGTAGCAGTTCAAATGAAGTCAAAATATATCTCCAATCCAAGTATCAAGGGAAATCACTGAAAAAGTCAAAACATTATCACAAATTGAAAATGCCGAAGCCATAACACCATCAAAGAATGGACCTAGAGAAATAAACGGTGCAAATTTAAAATCATAGAGACACACGTATGAAATGAACAAATCAAAATTCATCAAATCTTTCAAGCAATAATCGAAAGGCCAAGTAATATAAGAGATAAATTCATGAAAAATTCGAACAAGTTATACGAATGAGATTATAGGGATTTCATCCCTATAAATAAACCCATAACATCATCGGCGATGAGCGTTAAGTTCTAGTTCAAACAAATCAACAGAGCAATCAAGTCAAACATAAGTAAAATGGAAAAGGGCATACCAATTTGTATTCCATTCGAACTCGATTGTGAAGAGTCTACAAAGCAAATCAAAGAACACTGATAGAAGAAGCAGCGAAGTAAGAACAAAAACATTAATGAATTCGAGCTTCTAATTTCCAAGTGGCGCTTCAAATAAAACCCTTATTTTTTGAGAGCAAATAAAAGAGTCGGCTGAAACCATTTCACAGAGAAAAAAAGGGGAAGACATCTTTATTTTTTAGTGGTCGATCATTATTTTTATAGGCTTTAGTTAAAAAATAATATTAGGGTTTTGTTGTTTAATTTTATTTGTAATTTCTTTTTAAATTTTGGTGAATTTAAAGTTGTGTAACTAGGTACGAACTACGGTTTTGTAATTCGAGAATTCGCAACCAATGGCTGAGTTGTGGCAGGGTTTTGAGCATAGATTTAGGTTAGTCAGGTTAGCGGGTGTCATAAGTTTACGTGTGTAAACATCTGACTGCTTAATTTCTAGTAGAAACCTTCGGGGCAGCATGTATGCAAGTTATTGTCGAAGCTAGGTAAATCTGTATGTGATCTCTACTGCATTACATTCTTTGTTTATTTTTATTTCCGCATTAATTTTTAGTATCAACCTATTCTCCCTCACTGTAGGGTGAAAACGATCCTATAAGTAGTTTGAGAGCTAGGAACAAAACCTTTTTTTAAATTTAATTTTTTCATTGGCTTCTTTTAATAATGCTTTTGCTGAAGGTCAGTCCATAGTTAGACCACCCATGTTTAATGGTGAATATGCTTGTTGGAAAAATAAAATGAAGTTTTCTCTAAAAACCAAAGATGCATGGAATATTGTTGAAACGGGATATAGGACACCAACAATAATGGTAGATAATCAAGAAGTTGAAAAACCTATGGATAAGTAGACATATCTTGAAAATAAATTGCAAAATGCTAAAGCTATGAATTCTATTATTTGTTCACTAGATCAAAATGAATTTAATCGTGTCTCACATTGTCTAACTGCATAGGGAATTTGGCACACGCTTGAAGTAACTCATGAAGGAACCTCCAGGTTAAAGAATCACGCCTTGCCATGCTTAGTAGCAAGTACGAGAACTTCACAATGGCAAATGATGAAAGTGTCAAAGAAATGTATGGACAACTTTCTAATCTCATATACAAATCAAAATCTCTAGGAAGACTATACAACGAGATGGAAATAGTCCGAAAAATCCTCAGAATTCTTGCAAGCAAAAGTGACTGCCATTCAAGAATCAAAAGATTTGAAACAGGTTAAAGTTGAAAAACCCATCGAAAATATCACCACTTATGAGCTAGAAATCAAATTCAAGGAAGAATATGAAGGAGGAGATATGCGTAAGAAATCAATAGCTCTCAGAGGAGCAATAGAAAGTGAAGATGATTAAGACGATGAAGCAGCTGAACTGGCACTGATAATAAAGAGATTCAAAAGGTGGAACTGAACATATGGAAATCCTGCCCTAAATAAACAACTGAAGAACAAAATCATCAAAGTTCTAGAAAACTTAGAAGAGCAGAAGATCATTTGTCACAAATGCAATAACCTAGTCATATCAAGCCAAATTGTCCTTAAAATCAATTCCGCAAAGGAAAGAAACCGAAAAGGTGAACTTTTGCAACAACTTGGGATAAAAGTGACGAAGATGATAAAAGCACTGGCAGTGAGAGTGAACGAGCAAATATATGCTTTTCAGGAAAAACAAGTGACAGCGATGATGACGAGCCAAGTGAGGTATCAAAACTTACTCACTCTCAATCACTTATATATTTTCTCAAAATAAATGGTTGTTTTGAAAGGCTTAAGGAGAAGTACACTAAAATTGAATCATAAAAGGATAGTTTGATAGAACTAAATATGCAACCTGATCAAATGGTTCAACACTATAGCAATAACTGCACTAAGTGTGATAAGTGTCCATCATTTGAAGAGGAAATAAAAAATTAGAAATAAAATTAAATTGCTTGAAAATTAAATTATGATTTTGAAAGGAAGTGTAAACACTATAAGAGAAAATTCTATTAAATAGTACATTTTTGTAACGTCCCGAATTTTCGCGCGCTTTAAATCGACACACGTGCCAATTCAAACCATACAAAAGGGCGGATTGTTATGGGGTAAATAATAAAAACAGAGAAGAGAAAAAAAAACTAAACAGAATCTCACAGCGGAAGGATAAAATATAATAATAATTATACAGTTCATGAAACTATTTACAAAACATTTGATTCTTCTTTATACAATAAATATCAGAGTTCACATACCAATAAATCTCAATGCAGCGGAATACAGTGTAGTGGAACCATATAATATATAATAATAATAGTAATGAAATCTTCGTCTTCTTCCTCCAGAAAAATCTTCAAATCCTAAAACGCTCAGACTGACCCGAGCGAATTTGAAAAGACAAAACACTCGAGTCAGAACTAAAAGATCTTATGTAAGTTAAATTAACAGAAATGAATATGAGTGTTGTAACTCAAGAGATGCTCGGGATTTATATCTCTTAAGGATCCGTTAAACTATTTACTATGTAGTATATTTCGCTATTATAATAGTGTCTAATTGTAAAATAAACTTACTTTTAAATAGCGTTAAGGCTTTACATTTTCCACCTTAACACATAATATATTCCCATAGTCTATACAGTACCTTAATCTCCCCCGTACTGGGCGTCGTCAGAGGGCACTCCATAGGTATGGTACAAAACCAAAATCGTATAAGGCGCGATAGGGTAGGTGACACGGCACAACTAGGCAATGCCAGGGTAGATATACCCATTACGCATCCGGGCTGGCGGTAACGCATAGCCGCAGCTACCGCCCACCTCGAACAAACTCCCCCTAAAATCAAAAGTAAAGGTGGCCACCGAATCAATCCAAACTCAGAGTATAGTATCGAAGAGGAGTGTCCGATAAAGGGCGCTAACCCCCTTGGCCCGAGAATCACTCCTGTTTTAGCCATCTTATGCCCACTCACGGGAGTCAGTCCACGTATTTACCTTAAAGGAAACGCCGCCACCAACCTACTTCATTATGGAATCTCCACCGCGTACACGGTTGTTAAAGTGGTTTTCGGAGTTGGCAGAGAGTATGATAACTTCCAATCCCGGTCTCTTCAACAACCAAACGTTATTATAACACCGTGGTCATTTAAAAATAATTATACTTTTAAAACCAGAATATAATTATCCATTTCAAAACCCATAAATACGATATCAATTCCTTTTAAAACCCAAATAAATATGATATCATTTTATTTCAATTATATTTCTTTTCCAAAATCATTCCACTTTTAAGATTTATAATACCTCGAAACCAAATATTTGAAATTTAACTTTCAACATAATACTTCGAAATCCATAATTTTAAAACCATAACTTTCAAAACTTAAATGGTTTGGATATTCAACAGTATATAAAATAAAACAGTTGAATTTAAAATTTCTTTATAAAGTAAATAATTTCCACGCCTTTACAATTTTATTTACTTTATATTCAGTCTAAACCCATAACCTTTAAATTCACTTTCATTTTGAATAAAAACACTTAGATTTCAATATTTTCAAACTTTGAGTATTTGATAACTTTCAAAACTAAGGTTGGGAATTTCTATTCAACAATTCATTGTCCTATTATTTAGTTTTGAAACGTTTACATAATAGATCCATAACCATTTAAAATAAAACCCAATTTATTAACACTAACTATTTTCTTCCATTTATTTATACTAGAATTATTCATTTAATTTATCTTGAATAAAAATCCAGTTGTAAATATCATACCTTTAAAATTTCTAAGATTAATAAGTTTACACCAACTTGTGGAGTTTAATTTTTAAATAAGCCCAATTCCAAATAAATTTCCAATTAAATTTCCAATCTTAATTGATTTGAACTATTTAAAACTCTATATATACACAATATCTTAAACATGTACTTAATCATAAATATAAATTATCAAACTCCATTTTTCAACTTATTTATTTCCATTCAACCAATTCATACATAGCTTAAATTCAATAATTTAACGATATATGTATATATAAAATAAGATTTTATATAAGATCAAAATTAATATTTATTTAACTGCATCCTATCCAAACCATAGAAATACTTTCAAAAATAACTATATATATATCGCGATACCTGTATATAATTTTCTATCCTATGGTCAAGTGATACGGATATTTATCATTTCAATCCGCAATTTAAAAATAAAAAATGCGGTTGTATAACATTTCAAACCGCAATCCCGAATGAAATAAGAATGCATAATAACTTGCAGTTTATACAATGTAAATACAGCATCCATTCATCCATCATATCAATCATTAACATTTATCAATCTATCATCCAATTCAAACAATCACATCAATAAATAATAATTAATTACTAACAGTTAATTTTTCAAAAATGAATTAAATAACTGTTCAACTGTAGTTTATATGCAATAATAAATAAATTTGACTAGCATTTTTAATGGCGGTTTAAATGTAATAAATAAATAAATTAATAGTTAACTGGCAGTTTTAAATGCAAAAATGAATTAAATAACGCGTAAACTAACTGAATGCAATTTAACTGAGAAAATGATGAAATATATGCCAAACAATTATAAATAAAATTTTAAACACATCATACATAAATTTAACAAACATAAGAAATTTTGGAAATTGGAAGTGGGTTAAAACACTCACCTTTTGAATTTAAATCCAATTTAAACCCAAAAAATTGACCTTCTCAAAATTCGCCCAAACCAGCGTCAAAGTGTCTGGGATCTCAATACGAACCTAGCGGAGAAAACCGCACGTGAAACGGAGTTCGTATGTATGAGTTATGATTATTAGCACTAATTGAAATCGAGATTTACAAAAATAAATTAAAAAAAAATAAAATACCGTGCCACATCCACTCTTCCCACGTGAAAAACGTGTATGCTTCTTCTTGATTGGAAGCTTTGTTCCATAATTTTTCTTTTATTTCGATTTACTTTAATTTTCCTCCTTATTATATGAATGTATGTATTTTCAAAAGGTTTGGAAAAAAAGATTTGAAAAAGAAGATTTGAAAAAGAAGAATTGAAAAAGAAAAAGATTAAAATAAGAACTCAAAATGGAAGAGAAGATCTAGATTTGAAAAGAAAGAAGAAAGTTTGAAATAGAAGAAAATTTTAAGAAGAAGAATATTTGAAGAGGAAGGAAAAATTAAAATGAGATATAATAAGAAGATTTGAAGGAAAAAAAAGAAAAGAAGAAGGAGATTTGAATGGAGGCTAGGGTTTCATTTGCATCATATCGTATTTATAAGGTTAGAGTTAGGTTTAGGGACAAAGTGATTTGAAAGGAGAGGCTGCTATTAATTAGAAATAAAGTAAATATGAACAACTTGGTATTGAAATATAGTAATATGAACAACCCTTTTTTTAAAAGTAGCAGGTATTAAAAAGAGGTAATTATTAATTAGAAAGGGAATGAATATGGAGGGACAAAAATAAATGACACGTTTCGTTAGTCTGATTCTAAATTAATTAAGTGCTAGATACAGAAAAGTTTGAATACATCATATATATTCATACTTTAACTGTGTGTTAAAATTGCTAAACATATATCAAGTACGATTAATTGGTGACAATATATAGGAATAAACAAGAATAAATGTAGATGCAATCACATAAGGATCTAATAGGGAAGAAGATAAAAAGTAATGACGTTGATTAATTCCATTTTCCCACTTTAGCCAATTTATTAATACAACATTTAATTATCATGCAAGTTGTATTATGACTAGAAAACATAAACAACAAACAATAAATTAATATGTATATAATATTACCTCGCTTTTAAATTGTTTGACAAAAAAAATTAAATTAAATCATGCTTTAGCAATTTGAAATTAAAATATTAAATGTTTATATGTATACACATGCACACAAACACACATACATGTGTGTATAAAGATTAAACCAAAGCTTATTAATTAATTCAAAGCATGCTTCCATACCACATTAAATTGTCTAATGCATATGTAAACTTATGTATACTTGAAGTCAAAAATACATATATACATATAAATTAAACCTTTTTACCTTAATGAAATTTATTTAAATTTTTAACAAAACAAAACTGGAACACGACAAATTAAGAAATATAGCAATAAACCTTTAAGATCCTTAAATAAGGACATTTGAGATAATAAATTAGGTAACAAATTTAAATATTGTTGTAATCAAAATCAAAGCTTAGATTTATTATCGAAAAATTGTTAAGCATATGTAAACTTCTATTATAATTTATTAGATTAAGAACAAATAATTTATTAACAAAGTATTCAAATTTCATGATATAATCAATTCAAGATAAATTGACAATATGTGTATACAATATTTCTGTTTCAACACAAATGCCAATTATATGTATATAAACTTTTAGATCCAAAAAAAATGCAATTTGGTTTAAGAGTTTAAAATATGGATCTGTAATTAAACATTCTTTTAATATATATATATATATATATATATATATATAAATTTGTTTTGATTTATCAAATTAAAAGTCAAATTATACACAAAAATTAAAATAAATAAATAAATATCGATTCCCATTCTTAAATTCACTATTGATCATATTACCATCCTGGGTACCATTTATTTTAAACCTAAAATTTGCACTTCATCATCTTGTATTAATGTCATCCAATTTCTACTTATTATTATTTCTTAATTTACATTCTATAGCTTACTTTGTATACTTTTTCTTATTAATTTCTTAATTATCAAAACTTAAACTTTATTCCCCAAAACCACAAATTATTACTTAACATAAATCTACTCTTTTATTACTTTACGTTCACACTTCCGTTACAATCAAATTAATCACCAGTTACGTTATCATCAAACCAACGTAAATTAATATTTTGAATGCTTACATTTATTTCTCTTATATGGTTGTTATTTATCTACTTGTGCTAACTTTTATTACCTGAATTTTCCATTATTATAAGCCTTTAATATTTCCATTTAAATTACATATAAATTTCAATTCAATCCATCCTTTATTACATCAAATGTTACTTTAATTTACGTTAACCAACGTACAATTAAGATTTATTTGTAATCGATCACCAAAATTTTATTTTAACTTATTAAATAAACAAGCAACCTAAAAATTGCAACTTATGTGCTTTTAATTGCATTGACATTTAAACTTATTAGCTTATATCAACACTATTATCATTAATTGCAAACAGATTACCAATTTTAGTCATTACCCCAAATAACTAACGTATATTAATCTACATTATTCCCAAGTTACAAATTTTGAATTAATTACTATTTATTATTATCGTTTCGCTGATTAATTTAACATTTGCATTGGTTTTTCTTATAATAAATTTATTGCCCAATACTCCTATATTCATCTTAGATTTGTTCAAATGGCTATATTTCAATTTATAACCAAAATTTTCTATTGATTTCCCATTTTAATTTATTAGACTCCAATAACGTAATAGTTAAATATTAATTTCACTTATTTGTAATAAATCCACAAATTGAATTTCAAATTTCAAATATATTCATAAATCTTGGTTTTTCACTTCTTAAATCACCCAATCGTCATATTATAAATAAAATTAACATTGATTGAATCTTCTAGAATTAACAAACTACAATGCTAATCGAAACTACCTTAACTACACAAATTGGGTCAAAAGTTTTCAATTGTTTTCGCATTAAAGTTTATTAACTACCCAAATAGGTATCTTATCAATTGTAATTATTTAACTTTAATTACCTTTAATCTTATTTCAATTATTCTCATTTATTCCCTACCAATATTCGTTATCATTTATAAATGTCATGTCAGTTTCTTCTTTTATTGCGATGTATTCATTCATTCATTCATTATTGCATAACTTCATTTATATTTTATTTATTCATTTATAGTATTTGTGCTTAATCCAATTTCTTAGCAACCCAATTATTTACTAAAGTTTATACCCAGTTATTTATACTTTCCTTTATTACTTACAAATCTTATTTCATTCATAAATGCCATCATTTAATAATTTATTGCATAAACTTCATTCACTAATATTCGTGCTATTCATGTTTAATTCAATACCATCACACATTAATTCGTTTACTAAAGTTTACGATCATTTTTTTATATTACTTACCTTCTTATTATATTAAATTAGTAGCATTTCAATTTTTACTTAAGTTTATATTTCCAACCAATTACTAAAATATCTTACATAATATTGAATTCATTCAACTACCTCTGATTATAACATTTCATTAGTTAATTCAATATTCTTGTTTGATTCCTAAATTAAACTTATAACCAAGTATAACAAATTTCATAAATTTAATTAATTTCTATTTCATTTTTTTTTTGAATTTGTAAATCTTATTTTCAATCGCTACATTAAATTTCTGACATTTTCTTTGTTATAACTACTAGAATTTTTATTTCTTCCGAAATTAAATTGCAAAATTTAAATCAAATTAACAAATCTATTGTTAACGCTAAAATTTGAACGCTAACACCCCGGTGTATGAAGTGAGATTGTGAAAGCACCACCCGATAGCTCGGGAATAGATTATAAGCAGATAATAGTGAAAAAGCAGTAAACAACAGCAATTTTATAGTGGTTCGGCTTAAGAGAGAGCCTACGTCCACTTTGAATATCTTTATTGACGATTTGATTACAAGTCAATGCAGTTACACTTTGATTACAACACACTTTGAGTTTCAAGTGACTTAGAACAAGTAGCCTAAACTTCAATGTCGATCCAAATCTTTGAACACATGTTAGACATGTTTGATTTCTTCGTGAAGTTCCTTGAAGGTGTTGAAGTGGTTCAGAACGCAGCAGAGTAACAGCGCTTGAAATGAATGAGCCAAAAGTCCCTTGAATGTTGGTGGTGGCCATGTATTTATAGGCAAATCTGGATAGGAATTTTTCGCCCAAGTCCTGAGTCGTGACCGACTCATGCTAAGCCGTGGCCGAGTCAAGTTGAGCCGTGGCCGGCTTATCTGATTAAGCATTTGGTCTTCTCACTAGCCCATTCTTTTGCTGGATTCTAAGCCAAGTCCTGAGTCGTTGGCGAGTCAATTCTCATTGGGACAGGCATTGTGGCAATGGAATACGACTCAGTGGCTTTAAGTCGCGGACGAGTCATCCTGAGTTATGAGTCGTTAAGTCATTTCTTAGGTCGTCAATCCTCTTGAGTCGTTTCTTACGATGAGTCGTGGACTTGTTGATTCGCTGAGGCGATAGCTTTGATGAGTCGGTAATGCATTGAGTCGGTCTGCCTTGTGAGCCGTTAACTAGTTAAGCCACTCTGCTCCTTCAAGTCGTTAACTCGTTGAGTCGTTGATCCACTGAGTCGTTGCTTACCTTGTGAACCGTTAACCCCTTGAGTCGTCCTATCCCTCTAAGTAGATGAGTCGGTCCATCCCTTGAGTAGATAAGTCGGTCCATCCCTTGAGTGGATGAGTCGGTCCAGTCCTTAAGTAGATGAGTCGGTCCAGTCCTTAACTGAGTCGCTACCAGTTGAGTCGGTACCTTCCTTAAGTAGATGAGTCGGTCTTGTCCTTAACTGAGTCGCTACCAGTTGAGTCGGTACCTTCCTTAAGTAGATGAGTCGTTGGGTAAAACGAGGTTAACACTTGCCCCTCGAAGTACACGCCTAAGTTGTAGGTCGTGTGCTTCGACTCATCCTGTCTCGTGTGCCGATTCAACTTTCACTGCTCACAGCTATAAAAGACTTGAGTCATCACTCTTACCTCCTTCTTCTCAATACCTATCTCTTAAGTCACATCTGCCATTAATACTTCTCCGAACCTTCGAAGGCGTTTCCGAGCTAATCAGTTGACGACTTATCCTCGCTATTACATTGCGTAAGTGAATTCAATATTTGTCCAACCATGTTTGCCGTTAAATCGTGAATCCCCATCCTCTGATTCTAATCCAACGTCATGCGTCGCGTTGCATCCTCGAGCCAAGCTGCGATTGATTTCCAATCGTCATTAGCTATGTTGTTGCGGCTTACGAGAGCTCAGCTACGTGTTGGATATACGATGGACCTGAGGCGATTCGAATCTGTCTTGGGCGATTTGTTGGTGCAGAGAAATAATAGGTTTTACTGAGAAAGTGGTGGATTTGGAAGAGACGAAATGACCCTTAACGGGTTAATGGGTTGGAGAGTGGGCGACCGGTTGAGGAAATGATTTTGGATTCATACGGCCTAATTGGTTTTTTGATTGCACGAGCGACTCAGCCCCTTAGATCTTCACCACGACTCATCCTTTGAACCGCGAACGACTCAAATCATCTACCGTGAACGACTTAAGCCATAGGCCATGAACGACTCAAGTCATAAGTCGTAAACGACTCAGCACTTGAACTATTTTTCACACCGAGTTGCTCCTTGTGGTTTGAACCTATGACCGGCTCAATTAGATGTAACCTAGGATTTGAGTCGCAGCCGAGACAGGACTTGGAGAATTTTACACTGCCTCGAACTAAAATCTTTCCCATTACTATGCCTTACGACTTAGAGAACCAGTGACTCAATGTCTTGGAGCATAAATAACCTAGCTTAACTTGCTTCATAATCTTTAAAATGTGGACGAGTTATCACATTATACTGCTTTGTAGCATAATTCTGACTCGATCTTTGTCTTGAATTGCTGAAATAAACTGCCTTAATATTGAATTGTTTGGACTTTAACCTGCTAAACTTTGCTGCGTATTTTAGTTTTACAGATTGCTTCAATTTGCAAGTATACAACCTGTTTAATACAACAATCACAGAAAATCGGGACGAATATACTGCCATCGATTGCCCACATCCAATGACAGATTAGTCAGTAGAGGATAAATGTTAAATAGATTGCGTGAATGAAGTACTTTAAACCAACGAATCCAAGTAGAGTGCTAAAGCAATGTTGAAATAGTCAACTGAAATTGACCAGTTTGCAATAACACTATACCTGAAACTTTAAATTAACAAGTCCTGAAATTTAGTAATTGATCAATTGCCAGCTAGCTTAACTTCAGTTATATTTACTTGTTTATTTTCATTAGTTCTGCACAACACTTCACACTTTTAGGAAACGTGCACCTTCGCATTTGAACATCCAAGTGCTTGTGTAGAATGACATCTCAACAAGAAGAACCGATGGGCCAGGCTGAAGATGTCTTCCCAGTAGCCAACCTGTTGGATAACCCTCCGGAGAGAACTCCCACAACTCTGAATCAGCGGGTGTTTAACCAATTGCTCATCCAGTTTGGCATTGCCGAAGCTGATGCCTTATTGCCGGGGCCAAATGATACTGCAGATAGGCCCCCTTCTGGCTTTATTGCTGTCAATCGCCAAATTTGCTTGAGCGGTGCCATACCACCTTTTAATGACTTCCTTCAGCAGTTCCTGCTTCGATTATCTATCTCTCCATTCCAATTGCACCCCAATGGCCATGCCATTCTGATGGGGTTATGTGTGCTATTTAGTAGAGTTCTGTGCCGATTACCGAGCTTTGAGGAAATCTGCTACTTCTGCTCATTCACAAAAATTAAAGATCATCCCTCTATCGTAGTTATAAGGAGTGCTCGAAACCGCAAACTCATCACCGATCTTCCTGAAAGCGTTCATGGATTTCTAAATCAGTATTTCTTTGTTCGCTGCCCTCCAGGGTTTTATGCCATCTGGAGAGTAGGAAGTAAGATTTTCCTGTTTTTATTTCTCCATTCTTGGGCTTTTCGAAATCTGAGTTGCTAAATGCTAACTTCGCTTCTTTTTTCCTGTTTTAGCACTTCCTCCTCCCTCTAGAGACCCATGCTATAAGCAAATTTTTGAGAGATTAAACACCATGGCGGCAGAAGAGAGGAGTATAAAGTTTTTGTTAATGATGGATTTTTACATCAATATGGGCTTCTTCATTCCTCTCGCTTCACTCAGCCTCGTGAAGTCCCCACTGAAATTCCCGATTCTCTGATGGAAACTCCTGATGCCCCGGTCTCTACTAAAGAGCACATGCAGGGAGGAACCTCTATAGAAACTCCACTAGTGAAGTGTTCAATTCCGAAGGATGCTGCGGGGCCGTCTGACAAGTCTGTACATGCCCCAGTTATTGAAGAGGAAGAACCTCCACGATCTTCCGGAAGATCTGCTGACGAAGGAGTTGAGAAAGCCAGTCCCAAAAAACATGATGGTGATGATGTTTTCGAGGGGTTGAGCGATTTAATTGTGACTTCTCAAGAACTTTTCAAAGATGATGTTTCCAAAACTATCTCTTCTGTAATTGAGGCGACATCTTCTCTACAACAAATGTCAACTCCTTCTACTCAAGTTATCACTTCCTCTACTCCACAGAGTGGTCTGTAACTTGATGCGTGTAGTTTACACGTTACACAACACTTAGGATTTTTCAACACTTCTACGCATTCACCTTCTTATACTTTAAAGATTTCTAAAGCTTATTATTTTTATTCCAGATTCTCCAATGGGGCGCAGCAGCTCATACTACGATGATTTCCAGCTCTACGGGAGGCGTAGCCAACATGATTATAGGTGTTTCCTCCCTTCTTACAGAGAATTTGATGAAGAGAGGGCCATCAGGAAAGCAGACGAGAGACGAGCATATGAAGAACGTCACCGAAGAGAACAAGAAAGACATGACCCTCCCCACAGAGATGATGACATTCAAAAAAGAAAGACTCACGATGAGAGAGGTAAAGGTCACATGGACGATTCTTCTAGCAAGCGGGCTAAACTTACTGAAGAAACAATGCCGACAGTTTCTCAAAATGTTCCTGCTCAATCTCCTGCCCCCGTTCGTTCCGACATTCAAACAATCATCAACCGGCCCGCATACCAAGTTGGGAAAGGTCCTCCCACTCTTCAAAGTCGATTCCCTCAGTGGTGTCTGAGAGGGGTTCGATTTGATCTCGACTTGGTTCCTCTCGACAAATCGGCTATGCTGCGAAATCTTGATACTGTCAGGACCGATATTGAAAGAATGTCGAACTGGCCAAAACTTGTCGACGAGCTTCAGAGGGTTAACCGAGGCAATCTCGAGGCCATGCTCACAATGGAGAACGATAAGGCTGAGTGGCAGAAGACACTCGAACATCATGACGCCGAAATGAGAAGTATTGCTTCCTATAATGAAAAGCTGGAAGCGGAAGTAGAAAAGCTTAAGGAAGAATTAGCTACTTCATCTACTTCCTATTCTCAAAAGGAGAACATGCTTCAGCAACAAGTACGAGATGCGCATGCCACTCAAAGGGCAGTCGAAGATAAGCTTACACACAAGGAGAAGGTCATAGAAGAATATCGCGCTGAAACTTTACAGCTGCGAGAACAGACCAGCTCTCAAAGCTTGGAGATAGGGATGTTAAAAGCTCGACTTGCTATGGCCGAAAAGGAGCGTGACGAGGCTGTTGCTGGTAAACTTGCGGCCGAAGAGGCCCATCAAGCAACCAAAGCTGACATTGGCTCCACATTATTTGATTTTTATCTGCACAGCATTTTGGGGCGTGGCAGCCTTGCCTTTCTAGGCCCTAAGTATGAAATTACACTAGCTGAAGTTTGGGAGGCAGCACTCGATATGCTCGGTGGTAAAGGTGCTGTCTATGCTGAGTCAGCTCTTGAAGAGCATTATCTTGATGATGATGCCCGCGTCGCTCTTGCCAAGGGAAAAGAGCAACTCGCCAGAGTGCGGGCCGGAATGGCGGAAGGGGAACGTTCTGAAAAAGAAATACCACCTACCACCTCTGAACGTCCTTTAGTTTCTTCTGAAGTTGACATCACAGGTTCCAGTGCTCGTTCGCTGCCTCCTACAAGAACCGGGGTAATTACCCCTGCTGATGATGAGGCTTTGGAGGATATCGGGGCTCAAAATTATGAGATTGAACTAACAAAGCAAACATCTTCAGGTAATTTTGACATTGGTCCGATTCAGGTGGATCGCCTGCTTGCTCCTCAAAAGTTTGATGAGCTTCTCGATTACTTCTTGAATCTCGACGAACCCATATCTCCCTTCTTTTGGGGAGATACTAATATTTTTAATTTCTCTTCTTCTGCAGTTGAAACACCATGTGCTGTGCAGACTTCGCCTCCTCCGGTTATCCCTCCTCCATCTCTTCAGGTGACTCCTCCTTCTGCTTCACAGCCTGGGTCACAAGAGGAGCAAATTGAGGCTCTTCATGGCTTGGATGACCCTATCGCTTCGCAAGAGCAGAAAGACGAGGGACTTGAAGGAGGCGAGATCTCTCTGGAGCGGACTCCTTCTGATGACGTAGTTTTGTCCGCTCTTGTTACTCCAGGGAGTGAGTCTTCTTCGAAGAGAAGAAAGAAGCACGGAACATCGAAGAGGAGGGGGAAGAAAATCATTGCTACTGAAGAGGAACCGGAAATTGCACCAGTTGCACCTCCCTCTCCTTCTTCCCTTATTCCTTCAGACCGACCTGAAAAGCTAACCATTCGGCCGGGTAAAGGGTCTAAAGGTGGCAAGAAGAAATGAAGACTTCAGCTTTTAGCTTCTTGTCTTTCTTTTGCATGTACTGGTCGAGAATTGTGCGGGTATCGGCCCCTGCTTTTTTTATTTTGAAACCTGTATCTGCAATTGAATAAAATGATCCTTTATTTGTACAGACTCTTGTTTGAATTTGAGAATGCATTTATTATTCATTTTTGCACAAGTTTATTTATATGATATTGCGGTGAGCTTGTGGTATGTTGTTTGAGCGTACTTTACCGATGTAGCTATACCATTTTGTATGTAACTATACCATGTTGCCCCCATACCATAAGCTTGCTGCAATATTTTATACTTTTAGGGGACTTGCACTCTTATTTTCTGAAGAATAATTACTTCATTCTTGAAGGAATTTTTCATAGAGTACAACTTCCTTCATATAAGTTTTTACACTTTGTCCTTCGAAGAAATCACTTTTTTCTTTTGCTTATGTACGCATTTTGCCAAGTGAATTCTTCTATGTGGTAAAGCGGACCTCTGAAGTGTACTTTAACTTTCTTCCTCTTTTTTTTTTTTAAAATAGAAATTTGTACCTCTGAGGAGGAATTTTTCACGTTTCAACACTTGGAAGTTTTATTTCAATCTTGGTGAAACGTGTACCTCCAAAGAGTTGTGCCTTTGAAGAAAGCCTTTTCACGTTTCAACACTTGGAAGTTTTATTTCAATCTCGGTGAAACGTGGGCTTCCGAAGAGGTCTTTCTTCTTGATTGTGTCTTCGGGAGGAGGTTGTACCTCTGAGGAGGGATTTTTCACGTTTCAACACTTGGAAGTTTTATTTCAATCTTGGTGAAACGTGTACCTCCAAAGAGTTGTGCCTTCGAAGAAAGCCTTTTCACGTTTCAACACTTGGAAGTTTTATTTCAATCTCGGTGAAACGTGGACTTCCAGAAAGGTCTTTATTTTGTTTTGCATTTCAACGTTGGTGAAGTGAAATTCCGAAGAGCGGCTGTTACACTTCAACTCCTGGTGAAATGTGCCTCCGAAGAGGTCTTTATTTTGTTTGCATTTCAACTCTGGTGAAGTGAAATTCCGAAGAGCGGTCGTAACACTTCAACTCCTGGTGAAATGGGCCTCCGAAGAGGGCTTTTATTTTGTTTGCATTTCAACTCTGGTGAAGTGAAATTCCGAAGAGCGGTCGTTACACTTCAACTCCTGGTGAAATGGGCCTCCGAAGAGGGCTTTTATTTTGTTTGCATTTCAACTCTGGTGAAGTGAAATTCCGAAGAGCGGTCGTTACACTTCAACTCCTGGTGAAATGGGCCTCCGAAGAGGGCTTTTATTTTGTTTGCATTTCAACTCTGGTGAAGTGAAATTCCGAAGAGCGGTTGTTACACTTCAACTCCTGGTGAAATGTGCCTCAGAGAGGGTTTTCATCGCCTGGAAGTTACTCTCTCATGGTTGGAGGGTCATGACTCCTCCAATCTTTTTTGTTGAGTAGAGAACTTTCTTTTTTGTGGCGTATGACCCATTAGAGGTCTTTATCCTTGAAGAGTTGTGCCTCCGAAGAGGACTTGTGCTGCCGGTGATGGCTTTGGTTGTTCCCTTGTCCACTTGCTTATGCCTTTTCCGCGATCCTCTTATTTTTTTTTTTAAAGCTTTCATTCCCTTTTCTTACAAGTAACTTGTTTAATCCAAGGAAGCGTACTTCATTGTCAGGCAAGTTCGTGAGAACGAGCATTAGCTTCTTAATTGGATGTTTGTTTGTTCAAACGATCTCAATTTATAAGCAAAGGCCCGTTTCTGTCGAAATCATAGGCCGTTCAATTGAAGTTCTTCCTATCTAGGACTTGAATTCGGAGCTTTTGTGACTTGAAATTTGGCGAGAATCACTTGGTCTTATTATGTGCAAGTTTCACTTCCATTGTCTGCAAAAATTTAAATCGACATTTCAGCAATACATTCTATGTACTTTTTATATCGAAAATAAAGCAAACATGTAATAATAATAAGGAACACAAGATTTATAGTGGTTCGGCCAGGAAATTGGGCCTACATCCACTTTATATTTTTTCATTATTTACTTGCATCAGTTTTACAATTGCCTTCAATTACAAGAATCATACATTCATAATTCTTTTAACAATATTTCAACAAAATTTTCAAGTAAAGTATGGAAGCAAATGATTGCTGTTCCATGCCCTTGGAATTTGATCTCCTTCAACAGTAGTGAGTTTGAATGTGCCGTCAAGAAGCTTCTGACCTATGACATATGGTCCTTCCCAATTTGGCCCAAACACACCTGTCGCTGTCACAATTCTCTTCAGGACTAGGTCTCCAATCTCAAAGCTGCGTTGGCGAACTTTGGAATTGAAATGTCTGGCTATCCTTTGCTGATGAGCTGCAATTCTGAGATTAGCCTCATCTCTTTTTTCATCAAGGAGATCTAGCGCATCAAGCTGTAGCTTTTCGTTTTCTGCTTGATTGAAATGGATTCTTCTATGTTAAGGGACCTCTATTTCTACCGGAATCATTGCCTCTGACCCGTATGCCAGTGAAAACGGGGTGTGCCCAGTCGCAGTTTTGTGAGTGGTTCTGTATGTCCATAGTGCCAGTGGTAGCTTATCGACCCAACCACCTTTTGCTCTTTCAAGTTGCTTTTTGATGGTTGACTTAATAATTTTATTCACGGCTTCCACTTGCCCGTTTGCCTGGGATGAACCACTGCTGAGAAGCTTTTTCGGATTTTGAATCGCTTGCAAAAATCTTGGAATTCTTCACTTTCAAACTGAGTACCATTGTCTGTAATTATTTTTCGAGGTACACCGTATCTGCAAATGATGTTTTTAGTCACAAAACTTATCATCTTCTTTGAGGTGATAGTAGCCAGTGGTTCAGCTTCTGTCCATTTAGTAAAATAATCTACAGCAACAATGGCATATTTAATTCCAGATTTGGCAGTTGGTAACGGTCCTACAAGGTCTATCCCCCATATTGCAAACGACCATGGACTGACCATCTGTGTGAGTTCAGTGGAAGGAGCTCTAGGAATTTTGGCGAATCTTTGGCATCTGTCACATTTTCAGGAATACTCTGCTGCATCTCGATTAATTTCTGGCCAAAAATATCCGTATCGGAGAATTTTTTTTGCTAATGTTTGGCCACCTGAATGATCACCACATTCTCCTCCATGTACCTCCGCTAGGATTGTTTTAGACTCTTCCCTGGATACACATCGAAGTAATGGCATGGAGAACCCCCGTCTGTATAATCGGCCATCTTGGATTATATATCGAGAGGCTTTTCTCAATAGCTTTTGTCGTTCTTTTGAGTTCCTGGTAAAGATCAATTGAGCAGATATTCTGTTATCGGAGTCATCCATGATTCTTGCTCTTGAGACGTGCTCATGATCCAATCAATATCCATCTCATCAATGCTTGGAGACGACAGGACCTCCACTGGAGTTAACCCCAGAAATTGTGCTTCGCCTGTGCTAGAGTACTTTGCGAGATAATCTGCTTTCATGTTTTCTTCTCGAGGAATGTGACTTATCATGTAATGATCGAAATCGCTCAGGAGTTTCCAAGCCTTTGACAAGTAGGCGGGCAGATTCCCCCCTTTTGCTTGGAATTCCTTTTTGACTTGGCATACAATAAGCTGAGAATCACTGAATATCTGTAACGCTCGGATGTTTAGTTCTTTAGCAATCCTTAAGCCAGCGATAAGGGCTTCGTATTCTGCTTCATTGTTTGTTGAAGGAAATTGCAATCTTAGTGCATAGCATAATGATCGGCCTTCAGGGGTCTCAAGTACAACACCGGCTCCAGAACAGTAGTCGTTTCTCGCGCCATCGACATATAACTTCCATTGGATTGGGGAATCGTTGACCGTTTCCTCCTCACTGTTACCCTTATCTGTGAATTCTGCGATGAAATCCGCTAAAGCTTGTCCATTGATTGCTTTTCGGGGATGATAAGTGATGTCATATTGACTGAGTTCAATATTCCACTTTAGAAGACGACCCGAAGTCTCAGGGCGAAACATGACTTGCTTTAAAGGTTGATCAGTGAGGACTCTGATAGGATGAGCTTGAAAATATTGCCTCAACTTCCTAGATGCAAATAGTAGGCAATAGGCGAGTTTTTCCAACTTAGAGTAATTCATCTCTGCCCCAGTGAGTCTTTTGCTGATATAGTAAACTGGATGTTGAATCCTCTTGTCTTCTCGTATCAGCGCTGCACTTAAAGCATGAGATGATACTGCCAAGTATATAAGAAGATCCTCGCCATCGCCAGGCCTAGAAAGTATTGGAGGTGTTTCCATATGGCGAATCAATTCATCAAAGGCTTTTTGGCATTCGGGACTCCAATCGAAGTTTTTCTTTCCTTTCTTTAGGGCGTCAAAGAATGTGATGCATTTATCTGTGGCTTTGGAAATGAACCGACTCAAGACGGCGACTTTTCCATTGAGACTTTGCAATTCCTTCTTTGTTCTAGGAGCTTTGACTTCCTTTAATGCAGTAATTTGAGCTGGACTAGCCTCAATGCCCCTAGCGCTCACGATAAAACCTAAAAACTTGCCGGATTCCACTCCAAATGAACATTTTAAAGGATTGAGCTTCATTCTGTATTTTCGGAGGACTGCGAACATGTCTGCTAAGTGTTCTATGTGATCCACTGCTTTCTTAGACTTTACTAACATGTCATCGACGTAGACTTCCATAGTCTTTCCTAATTGCGGTCTGAACATAGCATTAACAAGTCTTTGGTATGTTACCCCTGCATTCTTCAGCCCGAAGGGCATAACTCTGTAGCAGTAGAGACCAACGTCGGTGATAAAGCTCGTGTCCTCCTGATCTGGCTCATGCATCATGATCTGGTTATATCCAGAGTATGCATCCATAAAAGATAACAATTCGTGTCCCGATGTTCCGTCTACCAGTTGATCGATTCTGGGTAATGGGAAGCAGTCTTTGGGGCAGGCCTTGTTTAGATCTGAGAAATCGATGCATACTCTCCATTTTCCGTTGGCTTTCTTAACCAGCACTGGATTTGAAACCCAATTCGGATAGGTAGATTCTTTGATAAAGTTATTCTTCATGAGCCGATCAACTTCTTCTTTTAATGCTGCCGACCTTTCTGGACCTTGGGTTCTCCTTTTCTGCTTCACAGGTGTAAATTTTGGATCAATATTTAGAGCGTGTACCGCGACTTCTGGGGATATTCCGCACATATCGGCATGAGTTCAAGCAAAAACATCCAAATTTGCCTTTAAAAAAGATATTAAGATATTCTAAATTGACGCATTAAGTTGTGAACCCACATTCAACACCTTGTTTGGGTCCTTTGGGTCAATAGGTATTGGTATTGTCGTTTCCACTGGTACCACTCTATTTTCCCCTGCACTGACTTTTCTAGGATCCATCTCTTTCCTTGCTCCGCTGTGCTCGCCAGTGCAGGGTCCGCCCTGTAATTGCTACAAGGTTGGTTCTTTGATGCGGACTGGGGCTGCCGCATTCTTTCCCATTTCTCTTTTTCTTGTTTCTCGTAGCTCTGTTAGATAACATTCTCGCCCAGCATTTTGATCCCCTTTTATAACTCCTACTCCATTGTCTGTAGGGAATTTAATAGTGAGGCACCACGGGGCAAGAACAACTTTGAACGCTGCCAGAGTTGGACGACCAAGGAAAGCATTGTATGCAGAAAATTCGTCGACAATCACAAAAGTTTGCTTGCGGACCACTTTTCTCTCTCCTTCTCCAAGTTCCACAAACAAATCAATGGTTCCTACCGGCTGCTTTGGCTCCCCAGTGAAACCAGCAATTTTCTGCGATGAGGCTTGCACATCAGCCATAGGGATCTTCATTTGGTCGAATGTTTTCTTGAAGAGGATATTGCAGGATGCGTCACAATCAATGAGAACTCTTCTGACAATAGCTGGCCCGATACCAGCCGAGATGACTAAGGGATCCAAGGTAGGAGCTTCAATACCTGCGGAATCCCTAGCTTTGAACACAATATCATCATCAAAAGTTCTTTGTTGATTCAGGGGCATAGCACCTTCCAAAACGAATACATCTTCCTCGGTCGGTACATACTTCAAAGCTCGGGTATACCTTTCCATCTCACCCCAGCTTCTGCCTGCTGGGTGAGGTCGTCCTGTAATGACATTGATAATGGGCCTTACAGATTCATGCCCTGCAGCCTTCTTACTTGTCCTAGGCTGATGAGCCGGAGCTTGTTGCCCCTGACTAGATGAAGCAGGATTGTTGCTATTCTTTTTCAC
This sequence comes from Allium cepa, assembly GCA_030765085.1. Taxonomy (NCBI): domain Eukaryota; kingdom Viridiplantae; phylum Streptophyta; class Magnoliopsida; order Asparagales; family Amaryllidaceae; genus Allium; species Allium cepa. Next base: position 105,106 of record JASFAV010000027.1, on the reverse strand, counting down.
AAATTGCTGCAGCTTGTTTTCCCTTAGCAACTCTTCAATCAGATTTTTCAACTGGCGGCATTCGTCGGTCTCGTGACCGGGTTGATTATGGAAGCGGCAGAACTTCCCACTCTGTATAGCCTTTTTCCCGGTCCTTAGAGGAGGAGGTTTAGGAAAGTCAACGGAATCTTTAGTGGCAAGGTAGATACGTTCCGGCGTATCTGATAAAGGAGTATACTCTGACGGCTTGAAGGATCGGGGCTTCTTCAGATTACTCTGCTTCTTCCCATTGTTATTTTCCCTTTTTTGCCCTACCGATTCATTCTTGCGTGGAGCAATAGTGTTGTCTTCAGCTTTTTCCAATACTGCCTTTACCGGTACGGGACGGCTTTCCAAGCGTATGAATTCATCTGCTTTTTTATAGAATTTTTCAAGGGAATTTGGTTCCTTCATGTTTAGCCATTTCCCAAATTCGCTCGACTTGTCTTTGGCCCTCATTAGATAGGTCAAGATTATCCGTGGTTCTGCTTGTCTACCTCGGCCAGCGCTATATTAAAGCGATTCAAGAAAGATCTGATAGTTTCACCCGGATTCTGTTCTAAACTTGATAATGACATAATATCTTTGGCTTTTGAAGCGTATAGTCTGAACTGCTCCTTGAACTTCCGGGTTAAGTCAGAAAACTGATCGATAGATCGGACTGGCAGCTTGGTGAACCAAAGCAGAGCTACACCTTCCAGGTATACAGGAAAATATCGGCACTTTATTTCATCAGAAGCCCTGGCACCTGTCATGTGCCAATCATACTTATACAAAAATTCGTTCGGATCACTTATTCCTTTGTAAGCAGGAATGGTTGGAGGGACAAACTTCCTTGGGAATTCAGCCTTTAAGATTTTCTCAGTAAATGGAGTTTTACTTGGGGGAAAACCCCATTCTTTCTCGTCCTCAACCCTCTGCATACTCTCTTTCATGATTTGTCGGACCATCCCAGAAATATACTCCTCATCATGTCGAGTTCTAGATCCACCAACCTTAGGAAGTGTTTGTTCAAAGGGGCTAGCAGCCCTTTCAGGAGCATTCCTTTCTTCAGCATCATGAATGTTGCCAACAAAGTTCCTTTCATTACCTGCCGGTTGGCGGTTTGCCCCAAGCAAATCGTTCAACCTATTCAGAATTAGGGCATTTTGGGCATTCTGAGCCTCGAATTGTGCATTTTGGGCATTTATCTGTTGGTTCAGCCCTAAGATTGCAGCATCCAGCTCTGCCTTTGTAACTCCGACAACTGGAGTGGCTTGATTCGATATAGGGGAAGCGGAGGTTCCCTCTTGAATATTCCCAGGTCTGACAGATCTACTTTTCCTTCCAGGAGCCATAATCTCGGATAGACTTCTGGTTTTCAAGGAAATTCTCTCTAAAAACCTCTGTGAAGCAATGATGATAGTTCACCTGAGTTCGGTTCTCAGTGAAAGCACCAAAAATGTTAACGCTAAAATTTGAACGCTAACACCCTGGTGTATGAAGTGAGATTGTGAAAGCACCACCCAATAGCTCGGGAACAGATTATAAGCAGATAATAGTGAAAAAGCAGTAAACAACAGCAATTTTATTGTGGTTCGGCTTAAGAGAGAGCCTACGTCCACTTTGAATATCTTTATTGACGATTTGATTACAAGTCAATGCAGTTACACTTTGATTACAACACACTTTGAGTTTCAAGTGACTTAGAACAAGTAGCCTAAACTTCAATGTCGATCCAAATCTTTGAACACATGTTAGACATGTTTGATTTCTTCGTGAAGTTCCTTGAAGGTGTTGAAGTGGTTCAGAACGCAGCAGAGTAACAGCGCTTGAAATGAATGAGCCAAAAGTCCCTTGAATGTTGGGGGTGGCCATGTATTTATAGGCAAATCTGGATAGGAATTTTTCGCCCAAGTCCTGAGTCGTGACCGACTCAGGCTAAGCCGTGGCCGAGTCAAGTTGAGTCGTGGCCGGCTTATCTGATTAAGCATTTGGTCTTCTCACTAGCCCATTCTTTTGCTGGATTCTAAGCCAAGTCCTGAGTCGTTGGTGAGTCAATTCTCATTGGCACAGGCATTGTGGCAATGGAATACGACTCAGTGGCTTTAAGTCGCGGACGAGTCATCCTGAGTTATGAGTCGTTAAGTCATTTCTTAGGTCGTCAATCCTCTTGAGTTGTTTCTTACGATGAGTCGTGGACTTGTTGAGTCGCTGAGGCGATAGCTTTGATGAGTCGGTAATGCATTGAGTCGTTCTGCCTTATGAGCCGTTAACTAGTTAAGCCACTCTGCTCCTTCAAGTCGTTAACTCGTTGAGTCGTTGATCCACTGAGTCGTTGCTTACCTTGTGAACCGTTAACCCCTTGAGTCGTCCTATCCCTCTAAGTAGATGAGTCGGTCCATCCCTTGAGTAGATAAGTCGGTCCATCCCTTGAGTGGATGAGTCGGTCCAGTCCTTAAGTAGATGAGTCGGTCTAGTCCTTAACTGAGTCGCTACCAGTTGAGTCGGTACCTTCCTTAAGTAGATGAGTCGTTGGGTAAAACGAGGTTAACATCTATTAATCAAAATTTACGGATCGTTACAACTTTGTTATTGAATTAAAATGAATCTCTCAAAACGGTCCAACAACTGTCTACAACTTTAGAAAAATTCTCCAAAGGAGAAAGATCATTAAATATGCTATTAGGGAAACAAACTGTTAATACTGTTAGACAAGGACTTAGGTATACTCAATCTAGAAGAGTTAGAAGTGAAACTATCATGTAAACTCCAAGTGCATGATTTGTAGAATAATTGGACACAATCACAAAATTGCTGATATAGACCCAAACACGTAAAAACTATAACAATTTGGGTTCCTTAAAGCACGAATGTAAAATCCTTTAGAACCAAACAAATCTGGGGACCAAACTGAATAAACATAGACTGTCTGGGTTCTATGCAAACTTGTTTTTCAAAATATTTTATCGCTAACAATGATGCACCAATAAAAATAAATAGGTCACAAAAATCTTTCCTTATGTAGATGTGTTTGTAGGCTAAGGAGTAGCAAGAGTGGTACCTGGATTTTGGCTGTTCCAGGCACATGACGGGCAACAAATAAAAGTTCCTTAATCTACAAAAATACAAAGATAGTAGAGTCACAATGGCAACAATGATGTATTATATGTTGAAAATCTACACCATAGTTTAAATTCAATCATCCAGTGCAAGTAATTCTAGATTCCGTTCATATGGATCTATTTGGACCTAATGATATTGCAAGCTTATACGGTAAGAGATATTGTTTTGTATTGGTTGATGAGTATTCTAGATACACATGGGTATACTTCTTTATCTTACTACTTCTAGACCAGACGATATTTTCTTTGTTTGTTTATGTGCACGATTTCAGTCAAATCCAAAGGAATCTCATTTAAAAACTATAAAAAGGATTATAAGATATCTGTTGCACACCCCACAGTTTGGTCTTGTGGTATCTAACTTATCATAACTTTGAGTTAAAGGGGTACTCAGATGCAGATTATGCTAGTAGTCTAGTTGATAGAAAAAGTACTAGTGGAATTTGTTTTATGTTGGGACATTCATTAGTTGCATCACATTCACAAAATATTTTCATAAATTTCATTTCAGCTGATCTTCAATTGGCAGACATTTTTATAAAAACCCTTTATAGAAAATAGTTTTTGTCAACTACATAGCGGTTTAGGCATTTTAGAAATTTGATTTTATAATTTTGGATTTTATCTTAAATATCCATGTTAACTAATCTGACTCCCTACAGATTAACGAAAAGGAAAATAGTGACTGAAAAATGTGACGAGTGTTGATATTAATCATACATTATAACTTGAGACAGTGTATTTTGTAAATTTCTTTAAAAATTTGAAAAAAGTTTGTAATAGCTTTTGTTGGTATAGTTTCCATGCCCATCTTTATTTCTATCATATTTCTAACGATCATCACTCATCAAAAATCAATATTGTATGTCAAAATGTGGTATCTAAACAGGAAATTATTCCTTTTTTAACAAACTGCAATAAAATTATCCAAAAGTACTCACACTAATTTAAAAGTCCTCACAATTATGCATGAATGAAGTACTTGGGATTTTTGATTATGTGCTTTCAAGCTCATTTAAAAGTCCTCACGGTTATGCATGTATGGAACATATATCAAAATTGATTATTAATTAGGCAAGTTGATTCTAACCCTATTTAAAAGTCCTCACGATTATGCATGGTTAGAAGATGCTTGAAATTCATTTTTTAATAAATTTGGGAATACTACTAATCTCATTTAAAAGTCCTAACTGTTATGCATGGTTAGTAAGTATTCAAATTCCTGTCATAAATATACCACAAATGGACACGACTATATGGTTTTCTATACCGACATCACCCTATCACTCTAAAATGGAATATACGCCTAACAGAATATTTATGATTTTTGTTTGATTTTTTGTTGAAATTTAATATTTATACTCGTTTCGGTATTTATTTTGTATTAATGTCTATCACTATATCTTTTTTCGAACACTACAACTCTTTTGTTGATAACAAAAGGGAGAGAGAAGTTAAGATTTTGGCAAGCATATTCTCATATAGGCTCATTGCGTTTTTTTTTGTTTGTATATTTTTCATGCATATGTGAAGGGGGAGCCTTGTTGTAGGGGGAGCATTAACATAAGGGGAGCATTCAAATAGGGGGAGCTAATAGAATTCATCAAGACCAAATACATTAAATAAAGCCAATATCTTAATTTATGTTTGTTATCATCAAAAGGGGGAGATTGTAGAATATGCTAGTGTATGATTTTTGTTGATGATAATAAACACACACACAAAGATATATATATATATATTCATTTAAATGTCATTGTTATTGTACTAGTTTATTTTTCACATAATTAAATAAATATTTGTTGAATAAAATAAATAACTCAGAATTCATATTCATACAAATATTTTATTCAAACAAATATTTTGTCATAAATTCAAATAGTACAAATTTGAGCTCTCACTACATTTATACATTTTCAATTGCAATACAACTTCAATTACAACACATTTTCACTTTAAAGTTTTTTTCATACATAATTCATATCATTACATATTCACTCACACTCGTATTTTATCTTCAACACTGTTCCAGCCTGTATCCAGCATCTGAACTATCTGCAAAATAAACACTGACATAGAAAACTTGAAAATAAATATTTTGCAGTTTACAATGAAGTTTGTCTTTTGAAAATATTATTTGCGTCGGTTATTTAGGTTAATTCATCTTACGTGAACAACATGTGACATGCACAATGTATTACCATACATGCCACAAGGCCATGCATACCGATATACACTTGCTTGATAAAATTGCAGGGACAGGTGAGTACAAGGTCAAACCCAAGGAAAAGCTGGATTCAACTTATGCGAAAACACTCGGCCTAAACAAGACCTAATATAACAAAGAGCCATAGAAGATTTCAAAAGGAACCCAGGCCGAACAGAGCAGCAACATGCAACTAGATTAGACACTTGTCAGAACATTCAAAATAAAAAAACAAGCTTCATACATGTCCAAATGCAACTCAGGCATGAACACGCGCATAAAAAAACCAGACGTGGCATAGTCAGACCAAGAAGGAGCTAACTGCTAAGTCAATTAATGCAGAGAGTAGTGGAATTTACATGGATATGTTGTCTCTGACTATTACATATTTCAGTAAATACAAGGAACCATATCGTACAAGCTTCAAACATGCTCATGTCCGCAACAACAAAAAGCTTCAGACTCCAAATGAACTCAACAAGCCAGTGGAACAAAACTACAAAGTGCACCAAACCAAACAACTTATGGAAAAAGACATGCAAGTATTTCGGGATGAAAATATGTGAAGACTTCACACTTAAACATGAATGCAAATGTACATATGAATCGAACAAAATCAAAATGAAGTGCAACCAGAAAAAAACACTAGTTCATATGCAAGCTTCAACATGTACAATAAGTGCACTGAATAATCAAGTGACCATAGTTTTACAAAAGAGATGCAACAACCCAGATAAATGAAATGCAACATGAAGTCAACATATCAAGACATATACACAGTGAAGACTCAATAACAAGACAACCAAAGAAATAAATATTAATGGATGTCCAAACATGTAGCATATGAAGACATGCAATAGAGAATACAAAGCTCAACTTCAACATGAAATGGCACTGTATGTACATATGCAAAAAAATGAACAGCAAGGCACAAAAGCAATCACACACACATATATTCATATATACATATACATATATATATATATATATATATATATATATATATATGGATGTATATATGTATGGAGACCATCATTACTCGAAGCATCCAAGAGATTCAGGATCAATAAAATGTAATAACAAGAACCACTTCAAATAAAAACGATGGTAGCAGTTCAAACGAAGTCAAAATATATCTTCAATTCAAGTATCGAGCGAAATCACTGAACAAGTCAAAACATTATCACAATTGAAAATGTCGAAGTCATAGTGCTAGCAAAGAATGGAATTAGAGAAAAAACGGAGCAAATTCAAACTCACTGAGCAACACGTATGTAATGAATATGTCAAAAATCATCACCTCATTCAAGCAATACTCGAACGGCCTAGTAACGCAAGAGATAAATTCATGAAAAATTAAAACAAATTATAACAACGAGATTATTGGTTTTTAATCCCCATGAATAAACCCATATCTTCATCGGCAATAAGCATCGAGTTCAAGTTCAAAGAAATCAAGCAATCAAGTCGAACATAAGTAAAAGCAAAACGAGGCATACCAATTTCTTTTCCATTCGAACTCGATCGTGAAGCAACTGCAAAGCAAATCAAAGAACACTGATAGAAGAAGGAATGAAGCAGGAATGAAAGCATCAAAGAATTCGAGCTTCTAATTTCCATGCGGTGCTTCAAACAAAACCATAATTTTTTTAGAGCAAGTAAAATAATCGGCAAAAGCAGTTTCACAAAGAAAAAGAAAAGGGAGAAGACATCTTTATTTTTTAGTAGGCTGATCTTTATTTTTATAGGCATTAGTTAAAAAATAATGATAGGGTTTTGTTGTTTAATTTTATTTGTGATTTTCTTTTAAATTTTGGTGCATTTCTAGTTGTGTAACTAGGTATGTACTACGGTTTTGTAGTTTGAGAATTTGCAACTCGGTGGCTAAGTTGTGGCAGGATTTTGAGCATAGAATTATGTTAGTCAAGTTAGCGGGTGTCGCATGTTTACATGCATAAGCATCTGACTACTTAATTTCTAGTAGAAACCTTGGGGCGGCACATTGGCAAGTTATTACCGAAGTTGGGTAAATCTGTGTGTGATCTCTGCTGCATTACTTTCTTTGTTTATTTTATTTCCACATTAATTTTTAGTATCCCCTATTCACGTCCCTCCCTCTAACATGAAAACGATCCTACAAAATGTACATTATTATAAATAAATAAAAATATATACTTCCATAGTATGCCTCATCAAGACCTTACAATACCCTAACCTAAGTTGGTATCTTGTAAGAAAAAAGAGTATATTTTATTTTCATATATTCACTTACATCATAGTTCATAGATACAACACATATAGATGTACAATTTCAAATAAGTGAAGCAGAAGTAAAAGAACAAGCTCTCAAAACCACTCATATGAAGTGACTCTCCTAGAATGTGAAAAGAAACGCAAGTAGCATTTCTAATAAATAAAAAAAATTCTAAAAATGAGACAGGCTAAACTAGTGATGCAGGTAGCTAGGTGTAAGATAACTTCAAATAGCCAGTTAAAATCAATGATCATCTATCCTCATTAATAAACCATCATGTTCTTTAGAAAAGTCAAACTCGAGCTCAATACAAAAATAAGCAGGAGGGGGCGATTTCAAGTACATGCTGCAGCACTCTGAGTTCAAGATTACAGTAGATATCTAATGCATGTGGGTGGCGGCGATGGAGACATCAGGTGATAGGTGCAACATGAATCATCTTTTATTTTGATGGTTCTGATTAAGGACAATACCAAATTCAGAGCTGAATTTTTTCATTTCCTTTTACTTCTTCATGCTTGAGTTTTATTTGCCGAATTTGGTCGCTGCATTGCTTTACGATAAATTTGAGTCTCAACAAGTAAAGCAGCTGATCCTTTTCAAAAATTATTTGTTTCACTCACACTAAATGTTCTAAGTAGTTGTAGTGATTATTATGTAGATTAGTTGCTTATAAGCATGTGATCCATTCAGATTGGACAAAGATTCTATAATCTCGTTTAATTTAGGCTTGTAATTTTTTATATTTTAACTTTTGCCTAATTTCCTCCCATATGAATTTAGAGTAGTGAAATTTGAAGAATAAATGGCCTATATTCCTTAAAATAAACAAAGTCTACAATTTAGATCTATGATATTGTTCCATTTGCAGACCCTCTCTTTAGTATTAAGTTTGCTAAGCCTGGACATCAAATTACAAAGCGACATTTTAGGAGCGCAACAATTGTTCCAAACCAAATTGCACCAAGTGAATTTATCTGAATTGTTTCTAATTTTCTTCCATGATAATTTGAAATCAAAACATCCATTAGAGCTTGGCAGATAGATCCAATAATCATTATTACTAGAATGATGTAGGGTAATATTCTGGATATTTTGGGTAACCATGGGAGGTAAACAGTCCAGGTTGTCTCTCCAGTTGTTATTCATTATAAGTTGAGAAACTTGGTTATTGGAGCTTCCATACATAGCTAAGAGTCGCCATCCAATTTTCTTAACAAGAGAGGAACTTTTTAACCATAGATCAAACCGTAAGTTTGAGTTTTCTCCATTAACAATTTTCCTATCAATCTAACTTTCCACCATGTTTAGCTTTAGAATCATTTTCTAGATGTTAGATGCATTGTTGTCCTATTCGATGATCCAAAGGTTCTTTTTAGTGTAATATTTGTTGTACATCCAATTAGCCCACCAGCTGTCTCTCTGTAGGAACTTTCAAACAATTTCATAGTTGTAGCCTTAGCAATATCTTCCAGCCTTTAAAGACCATGACTTCCTTCTGCTTTACTTTTACAAACTAAATCCTAACCCATTCTATGAGACTTGGACTTCTAGACAAATTTAATGCAAATCAAGGTAATTCTATTGATGACCGCTAACAGAAACTGACAAAATTGCATCCCAAAGTTTATCATCAGGTATACAACCACCTTAATAGTTCTATTCTCCCACTAACGTTTAGGTGCCTGCTAGACCAGTGATTTATTTTCTTATTTATCTTATCTATCTGAGGTCCGAAATCCCTAGTTTTTAGCTGGTTGTGCAACAGTAGGTGTAACGACCCGGAATTTTAGGTCGCCAAATTTGAACATTTAATTCATTTTAAATGTCGAATATGGATTATAATTTGATTTTGAAATTAAAAGATTTTGGTTAATTTAATAGAATTAGTTAAATTTCAAAAACGGGAATTTAAATGAAATTTGAATAATAATAATAGCTTAATCTTAGAATTGGGATAATTGGTGAATCTGAGTATAAATAAATATAAAAATGGTTTCTAAAAATTTATTTAAGTCTATTTTGATATAAATAGTAATATTGGACCATTGGATTGAATTAATAGTCGATAGATTGAATTTCTAATATTATATTAATTTAATAATGGAATTTAATAATATAATAATGCAAATATTCTAATTTTGATTTAAAATGAATCAGAATGATTTCTAATGTGAATATAAATTTCATACGAGTTATAATAGAGTTAGTAAAATTTTAGAAGTGAAATTTTAGATAGTTAGTTATTATTGGATTTCAATTTTCGTAGCAATCGAAGTTGTCGTTTGACCCCGGTAGCTTAAAACGCATAGAAAATACTTTAATCGATTTAATTTAAAATTGATCGTTTATTTCCGTAACTCGCTTATATGATCGAATTAGCCTCCGAAACACGTTACATTGTGTTCAAAACGTAGTTAAAACCCTAGAAACGCCAGGCGGCACTTGAGTTTTGGAGTTCGTTTGTAGAAGCTCGTTAAAACTGGTTTTAATATTAAAATAATATAATTAAACGTGTATATATATATATATATCAAAATTTGGGGCCGAAACCCTAATTCATTCCAGCCGCAACTTATTTAACTTCAATGGTCGAAAATTATCGACCTTCTTCCCCAATTTGCGATGAAACCGTCGAGTTTTAGAAGATGCTTCCATCTGGAATGTCATAGAGCGCAGAGAGTACTTCAGATCCAACAGTTGATTTGTGTTATAGTCGACCGTAGGAGGCACTAGGAGGTACCGTTCATAGCCGTTCAAACACGTCTCCATGGTTAAAAGGAGCGACCGAGCTTCATGATGGTACGGCCGAAGGTGGAAGACTAGAGGAGTTTCGAAGTGAAGGCGTTGGATCTTCGCCGAACGCAACGTAATGGGTGCGGTTTTAAACCCTAGTTTCAAGTGATGGGTTCTTGTTCGATTTTGGGGTTTCCTATAGAACGCGTGGTAGAGGAAGAAGCAGGCTACGGCCTTGATTCGATTTGCTATGGTAACGGCCGAGATTTTCTTCTTGTAATCTAATTAAAATAAGAAGGAAAATTTGTTTTAAATTTATATACAAACTTTATAATCCCATATATTGTGCATACTTGGTCAGATTTCGATGAAACTGGCGACGCCGGAATCGCAGAGACGCGTACTACGCAATGGAGCAGTCCTAGAATCATTCCGAGCAAGTAAGAATTTAGGTTAAATCGAACGTCGTTCGATTTAATCTAAATTTGAACGCTCGCCGGAAAACCAAGATGAGTTTAACTCACTCACATCTGGTGTATTAGTTAATTTAAATAGTCGATATTTAAATGAATTGCTTGATTGGTTGAATATGATTGAATCGATATATGTTGTGTTAATATCTATGGATGCGGGGAAACAGGTTGGAGGGATCCAATTGGATCCCTCACAAATAGAAATTAATTTATGTTCTGTGATATACCTTATTTATTAATCTATGATAATTTGTTTAGATCCTGATATGCTGCGTTTTATTTATATGCTGTGATGAATTGAATTGAAATTTAAATTGTGTTGTGCTGTGATTGGGAGAATACAACCTGAAAATTTTAAATATAAATAGATGAGTTGGGTTTAAAGAATATAAAAGAAATCCTTAGGTAAAGGATTTTTAAAGAGATTAAATACAGGAAATGGGTTGAAAAATTTCAAGTGTTTGAAATTTGATTTCAAAGGGAATTGAGAATTGTTTAAATTAATAGCGAGATTTATTTTAAAGAATGAGAAGTGTGCTTTCTCCTGGAAATTTTGTTTTGTTTTAAGAAAGCTTTCAAATTATAAATTTGCAGTCTAAATATGTTTAGAATATTTTTAGAAATAAATATTATTTTAAAATGTTGTTTTTAAGTGGTAGCAAATATTTGATTAAGTACTATGGTATTTAATTATTTTTAAAAGAAGTAAAGTAGCATTAAGTTTTCAAAAGGAAATATTAATATGAATATTTGATTTAATAACCTAATTTTAAAAAGTTAAATTTTATTTAAAATACTTAGGAAACCCTGTATATTTCCTTAAGTATTATTTTCAATTAAATAATTTCTAAAGCCAATTTTAAATACTTTAAACGTAAGTTTGAAAGTGATTTCCAGGAAATGGCAACATTTTTAAAATAAAAGGAGCTATTTTTTTAAGTATGGAAAGGATTTTACGGGATGAACGTAAAATGGAATTGGGATAAAATGTGTTGGATTGATAAAAAGAATTCTTTGGTTATTCTAAGATGGAAGTGTATTTCCCTGAAAGCCAAGTATGTTCTTAAAATAGATTTTTGAAACATTAGAGCTTTGAAGTCATATTAAAGAATGGTTTCATGAAAGATAATTTAAGTTGTAAGAATTTTAAAGGTAAATATATATCAAAGTAGTTATAGTTGTAATTATTTTTAAAGAATAATTAGAATTATGTTTTAAAGAATATTATTATTATTTATACTTATAAAATAGTTCTATTTTAAAGATAACCAATCAAAGTATTATTTAGAAATTGTATAGAGTTTCCAAACTTTATTTTAAATTTAGTATTGACCTAACTTTATTTTAAAGATAATAGTTTATATTTAACTAAGCAGTTTTATTTGATATATTTTTAAAGGTGTGTATATATATATATTAAATTAAGTATATTGTAGTGTTAATATAAATGTTCTAATATATTTTCAAAAATAAAGTATTTAAATTATAAGCCTTAAATATTGGTACTTGGATGTTTTCAGAGGAAGTAAAGATTGGAGAATCTATTCCATGAGAAGAATTGGATTTAAAAGTGTTTCAAAAGGATTTTGAAAGGGAATTATATCTTGTAAAGATATTTTGAGGAAATAAATAATGTAGACAATTATTAATTGTGTGATGGATGTTTGTGAATGTTAATTGATAGTTAAATCACTGACTATCAATATTGGACAAATGCGTTGATCGTTTCGAAGAGACTGGGATCGAGATTTATTTCTCGAAAACCACTTCGATCCGGTTTGTACGTTTCGTGGAAAAACGTGTTCGGCGTCGAAGATGGAGCAGTGAAGTGCAAGGGCTAGTCGCTACTAATCCTGAGGATATTTCCAAAATGGATGTTGTAGGAGTAGTGCCTTCGGTTCCTTTCGAACCCGAGACGGACTTGTATGGATGAATGCTTTCGGAACATCGTCAGGTGGGCGATGGGCATTCTAAGTGAAACGTTCTGAAAGGTAACACTTATCCTCAACCCTCATCAACTGGGAATGACTGAAAATCAGGGGATATGCAGCAAGGCTTGGTGGGCATCACCCATTTCCGGGTAAGGTCATTCCTGTCTAGATGTCCATTTTATTTCGTCTTAGTGGTGCGGTTGCTGATCCCAACCGTGGGGTGATCTTACTCGGGACTATCCAGTAAGGGGTAGTCCGGGCCTTGTGTTGCAGGGGATCGGGCGTGGTCCTCAGTACACTGATCTAGACAGGGTATCGTGACTGGTGGTACCCCAGTGCCTAGTCATTGTTGGAAACCCATTCTCCCTACGAGCCTTTTACGATTTTTGTTTGTATTACCCACTCTTTGGCTAGTAGCTGGAATTTAATCATGTAACAATTTCGGCTATTTTATAAGTATTTGTATATAGACCCTATTATAATAGTAGAGGATTTCTATAAAAAGTGTTTTAGCTATCGTAAGGTAAAAACCCGACATGTTTATTTGTGGCGTGGTCTTACGAGATTCTTTTGTTTTCAAAAGGATTTTAAAAAACTTTAATAATCAATTTGGATGCATTATTATCAGCTGGTATTCCAGACTGACTCAGGTGTTGTTTCATTATAATGCTCGGAGCAGGAGTGGAGCTGGAGTCCGATACGTATTATTCGTACTTGTATATATATATCCGCTGCTGTGATTGTATGAAATTGTCTGAATGTTATTTGTTTGAGATACTCTGATGATATGGAATAAAACAGATATAGTTTTCATTTTTGTGTAAAGATCTATTATTTACTATTATATTTTATTCCGCTGCGATGGTTAGATTCCGATATTGTTTAATTTCTTCTTCTTCTATCTCTTCTTCTTTAACCCTAATGGTTCGTATGTCTGTTCCACTTGAGTTAATTGATGTAGAATAGTGTTGACTCAAGGGGTACGGATTTGCAGGCTATTACAGTAGGAAACTGAGATAAAATATACGGAGGGATCTAAAGTAACTTTGATGATGTCACTAATTGCATTTTTGTTCTTGGCTCCTTTTTCAAAGACGATATTTGACTTTTGGTCATTAACTGATAGTCTAGACTTTAATTTAACTTATGTAATACTTCATTAATGCTGAGTGCATTCTCAACTTTGGCCTTAGCCATAATTAAGATGTCATCCGCATAGAGGATGTGACTCACAATAGGCTTAGTTTTATGAATAAGGGTTAATTATCTTGTAGATGCTCTTGTTCTAGAAGAATGTAGTGGAAATTTAAAGCAATGGTAGATAAATATAGGGAATGAGGGTCACCTCATCTTTGCCATCTTTTGCTATCAAAATATCCTTGTGTTGTGCCACTAATAAGCACAGAGAGAGTGGTAGGGGAAATGCATTCATAAATAAGATCCGCAAATTTATAAAAGAAACCCATTTTAATCCGCAAATGATGAATGAATTTTCTATTGATTTTGTCATACGCTTTGATAAGATCTATTTTCTAACATAGGTTCTTACAATTTTTGTTGTTAAAAGATCTAACCATTTCATACGCAAGTAATGAATTTTCTGAAATTGATCTACCAGGTATGAATGCATTTTGATTCAAGGAGATCAAATCATTTAGGAGATTTTCCATTCTACTACATAATAAATTGGATGATATCATATATGATATTGCAAAGAGATGCTGGTACTATTGATGGACTTTAACTTTATCATACTTATGCTGTATTGGTATTTGGAGAATATGTTTTGTTATTTACTGTATGGACCATGGTAATTTTGAGACCATGTTACTTGGATTATTTTCACTACTTATATTTTATTTTCTTTTGCTATGATATTTAAAAATGTAAAAATATGTAAAGTTATAACTGTCTCTATATCATGTAAACTATTATAAAACTTGACGACATGTACTTCTTGGCAAGACGATGTAACGCAGCTTTCACTAGGCTCGAACAGTTTAGATACCAAACTGTCACAACCTATCCAGGATCTTCCTCACGAAATGATGATTTCGTGTCAAATAAACCGGTACAACGATAAATGCTCAATTCCATTGATCGTGATGATGCCGGAATCTAGCTTTCTCCAACCCGTTGATCTCGCAAGATGCCGTGTTGAAAGATCTATAATTCGATCGTTGATCGGTCGCAAGTGATATTGAGAATTGGCTTCAAATTCGTTGATTCGCTCACGAATAACCCGAAGATGGAAATTAGAAGGAGATCACACTCAACTTCCAACAATGGTGGCCAAAGATCACACACAATTTTATTTCGAAAATCAACTCCCTTTACAAATGACAACACACCCCTATTTATAGGAAATTACAACACATATATGCGACTCAACATACAACATACACATGCGACTTAACAACACAACACACAACCTAACGACATACGACTTAACATCATTACAACATCATACGACTTACAATACAATACACGACCTAACAACAATGCGGCTTAACATTATTACAACATCATATGACTTATAATACAATGCTTGCGACTCAACTCATGCGACTTAGAAGATGGCATAGCTTCAAGAACAACTTAAGAGACTTAATCGACATAAGGAATCAACGACTTATAGAAATGCGGCATCAGTGAACGGCTTAAGGAAATGCGGCATAAGTGAACGGATTACGACTTAAGGAATGCGGCATAAGTTTGAGAGAGTCAAGGCATATGTTGGTTGCGACATAAGATTTAGCGACATATATTGGTGCGACTTAAGGCATATGTTGGTTGTGACATAAGATTGAACGGCATATGTTGGTTGTGCGACTTAAGGGATATAACTCGCTTATCATGCGCTGCATCATCTGACATGCGACTTAAGGAAGGTTGGGGCAAGGATGGTTGGGGCGGCTTAAGGTTGAGTGACTTAAGGTCGTTGAGCGACTTAAGCGACATAACTCGGAAATCATCATTGAGCGACTTATCATGGTGCGCTGCATCATCCTCTCCTGGTTGAAAGAAATTTGACCTCGAATTTACACTTTCCTCTTCTTCGACATACTTATTCTCATGATATGGAATCAAGTGTTTGACGTTGAAAACATCAGTAGTATGGATATGATCCGACAATTTTAACTGATAAGCATTCTCATTAATCTTTTTCACGATTTCCAAAGTACCAATCTTTCTAGCAGCTAGTTTGCTGTATGTACCAATAGGAAATCGATCCTTAGTCAATACTACATATACAAAATCTCTTTATTTGAACTCAACATTTCGTCATTGAATATCTGCGGATTTCTTATATTTCTCATTCGCCTTAAGAAATCGTTCCTGCACAACCTTGTGGCACTCCTGCAATTCATTCACAAAATCACGAGCTCATTTGATCACTCCTTTCTGCTGTGGTACTATAGATATATCTAATGGTCCCTTAGGAATTGTTCAGTAAACGACCTGGAATGGACTGAACCCAGTGCTTCGATTAACTGCATGGTTATGTGCAAACTCAGCTTGGAATCCCAACTCTTCAAATTGTCATTCACAAGCCATCTCAATAGATTACCTAGGGATCTATTCACAACTTATGTCTGTCCATCCGTCTGTGGATGATAAGCACTACTAAATTTCATCTTTTTCCCGACCATTCTCCATAGACTCATTCAAAAATGACTCAGAAAACGATTGTCACTATCCGATACAATAGATTCAGGGAACCCGTGAAGTCGATAGATCTCTATGAAGTATAACTGTGCGACATTAACTGCATCTGCAGTCTTCTTGCATGGGATAAAATGTACCATTTTTGAAAAACGATCAACCACTACGCAGATAGAATCATTACCACGTTGCGTCCTCGGCAAACCAAATACAAATTCCATACTAACATCCACCCATGGTTTAGTAGGTATAGGCAACGACATATGTAAACCTGCATTTGTTGCGGTACCCTTTGAAACTTGACAAATATGGCATCTCTGAACGAACTTTTCAACCTCCTTCCTCATTGACCGCCAAAAATAAGATTTTGAGATCAACTGCATAGTACGGTCGCGGCCCACGTGTCCTTCTTCATGTAATTCTTTGATAATTTTCATTCGTAGACTGCAATCTGGAATACACAACTGATTTCCTTTGCATAGAAAACCTTCAATCAGCATATATCCAACCATGCTTCCCTGCTTGACTTTGTCTAGGATTTTGGAAAAATATGAATCTAAAGTAAGAAGATCTGGAAGTAAGTCAAAACCCATCACCTCTACTCGCATGGTTGTTAGTAAATTATTCCTCCGACTCAATGCATCGGCGACGCGATTAGTTACTCCAGACTTGTGCTTTCTAACGAAGGTAAATTGCTGCAAATAAGCTATCCACGATGCGTGCCTAGCTGAAATTTTATCCTGCCCTTGTAAATGTTTCAATGCTTCATGATCTGTATACAAAACAAATTCTTTGTGGAACAAGTAATGTCTCCAATGCTTCATGGCCTGCACAATAGCATAAAACTCCACATCATAAGTACTGTAACTCATTTTTGCTCCATAAAGTTTTTCACTGAAATAGGCAATTGGACGTCCATTCTGACTCAACACTCTTCCTATTCCAACTTTGGATGCATCTGTATGTAACTCAAATAGTAACTAAAAATCTGGCAACACTAGAATCGATGCTGAGGTTAGAAGTTCCTTGATTTGCTCAAAAGCAGGTCCTGCCTCTTTCGTCCATGAAAACTTCTTTCTTTTCATACAATCAGTAATAGGTGCCATTACACTACTAAAGTGCGGTATAAATCTTCGATAAAATGAAGTTAACCCATGGAAACTTCTTACTTCTGTTATAGTTTTGGGCTGTGGCCAATTTCTGATTGCGGCTACTTTACTCTGGTCCACTTGTATCCCTTCCTTGGACACGACATAACCCAGAAATAAAACACTTAGCGTCATGAACACGCATTTCTTCGTCGCTGCATAGAACTATTCGTAACGAATAATAGTTAACACCTTTCGCAAGTGTTGAATGTGCTCCTCTGTGCTAGCACTGTATATCAAGATATCATCAAAGTAGACTACAACAAACTTCCCGATGTAAGGTCTGAAAATTTGATTCATCACCCTCATAAATGTACCTGGTGCATTAGATAGACCAAATGGCATGACCAGCCATTCATATAATCCTTCCCGAGTCTTGAATGTTGTCTTCCATTCATTACCTTGTCTTATGCGAATCTGATGATAACCACTCTTAAGGTCGATCTTAGAAAAGATTACAGACCCACCGAGTTGATCCAATAGATCATCAAGTCTTGGCATAGGAAACCTGTATCTGACAGTTATTTTGTTGAGTGTCTGGCTGTCGGTACACATTCTCCATGAACCATCTTTCTTGGGTACCAACAGAGCTGGTACAACACAAGGACTGAGACTCTCTCGAACACGCCCTTGCTCAAGGAACTCCTCAACCTATCTCCTCAACTCTTCATGCTCTATTGGACTCATACGATAATGTGGCCTGTGCGGTAAAATAGCACCTGGCACTAGATCAATTTGATGTTGTATATCCCTCAGCGGCGGTAATTCCTTAGGTAATTCCGCAGGAAAGACATCTTTAAATTCATTTAACACCAGTCTAACCTCCGTAGGAATTTCAAGATCTTCACTTGTTTCATACCCAATCAACATAAACAGTTCAGCACTATCTTCCACTTCTTTAACAAATTCTCTCGTAGATAATAGACTAGTTGATTCCACTTTCTTCTCTGACTTGCTTTCACTTTGTTCACGCTTCTTAGGAACTAAGGTAACTTGGGTACCTTCGAACATGAAACTGTAGCTGTTGGTGCGACCATTATGTTGTACAGCTCTATCATATTGCCATGGTTTTCCCAATAGTAGATGACACACATCCATGTCGACAACATCACACCATATATCATCTTTGTACTTCTTTCGAATAGAAAATGTAACAAATGATCGTCTTCCCACTGTCACTTCTCCACCTTTCTTTAGCCATGCCAGTTTATAAGGTCTAGGGTGTTTTTCAGTCTTCAACCCTAACTTCATGACGGCTTCTTCAGAAATAATGTTATCGCAGCTTCCCGCATCAATAACAAATCGATTAACCTTTTCAAAGATAGTACATGTAGATTGAAAGATATTGCTTCTCAGCCAACTAGAATCATTCTCATGCTTTGGCACTAAACAAGACCTCCTTATCATCAAGTTACACCCTTCGTCTCCTGACACAACTTCTTCATCTTCATCAAACTTCGATGGTTGAGAATAATCAATTTCAGCTTCCACATCCTCATACTCACATTCCTCTGCAACTAATGCTCTGTTCTTTGGCTTTGTACATTCATTACTTTTATGGCGAAACTCCTGACAATTATAGCACTTAATACTGTTATTGACCTTTGCTTTAGCGGCTTCATTGACAATTGGTTTATTGACTGCCTTGGAAACATTAGCACTGCTACTAGCACCCTTATTCTGGTTGTTAGAACCTGTAAACACACCACTTCCTCGTCTCCCTTGTTTCTCCCGAGCTAGAGCTTTCTGATGTGCTTCAGTAACAGACATTGGATTAAACATATTAACCATGTCTTGAATTTGCATTCGTAACCCTCCAACATATCTAGCCGTTAGCTGTTCCTCGGTTTCCACAATATCATTTCTTGCAATCAATTGATAGAATTCATCTGCATAGTCATTCACTGTCTTCGTCCCTTGTCTCAAATTCTGCAAACGTTGATACATAAGATATTGATAATTGTAAGGCAAGAAAGTCGCTTTCATCATCTTTCTCATCTTTCTCATCTTGTCCTGAGTGACAACTTTTGATTTTCCACTCTCTCCCGAGTTAGTATAGTTTGTTGCCACCAAGCTATAGCTCTTCCCCTTAGTTTTGTAGCAATTAATTGGACTCTGCGATTCTTAGGCACCTCCTTGAATTTCAATATTACTTCAACTTTCGACAACCAATCAAGAAATTCTTCTGCTTGCATACTACCTTTGAATTCTGGAATTTCCATCCTCATACCTGGCTCCCATTTACGATCATTTTTTGAATCCAGATATTGATTTCGCACTTGGCCACGATTTTGATAATGAATACTACCTCCATCACCATCTTCCTCAAAATCATATGAATTTCGTTATCGATCCCGATCATCTACGTCCCTATGACTACGCATGTCCCTTCTACCCTGTCTTTCAGCATCACGATATGGTTCATTTTCAAACCCACGTTGAGTTCTTCCCTAATCATTTCGGTACCCATGGTGGTCTCGAATCATTGAAACCGATGATTCTCTCCTATCTCGATAAGACTGGAGTGACATCCTCCTTTCTCCCGAAACCGATGGTGAAACCTTGTTTCCACTCTGGTTCGAAACTGGTGACGTTCTCCTTTGATTTTGATTCATGTCGTTCATTAATTTCTCCAATTTTTCAATACCCTCATTGAACTTTTCATTGATGCGCTGCTCCATTTGCTCAGCTTCTTGTCTTCTATACAAATCTTCAACATTATGATAGCGATTAGCATGTCTCGGAGGCATGATCATTAAACAAACTCGTTTCCATCTCTGATTTAGCTCTGATAACAATTGACGCAGCTTTGACTAGGCTCGAACAGTTTAGATACCAAACTGTCACAACCTATCTAGGATCTTCCTCACGAAATGATGATTTCGTGTCAAATAAACCGGTACAACGATGAATTCTCAATTCCGTTGATCGTGATGATGTCGGAATCTAGCTATCTCCAACCCGTTGATCTCGCAAGATGCCGTGTTGAAAGATCTACAATTTGATCGTTGATCACTCGCAAGTGATACCGATACTTGGCTTCAAATTTGTTGATTCGCTCACGAATAACCCGAAGATGGAAAGTAGAAGGAGATCACACTCAACTTCCAACAATGGTGGCCAAAGCTCACACACAATTTTATTTCAAAAATCAACTCCCTTTACAAATGACAACACACCCCTATTTATAGGAAATTACAACACATATATGCGACTCAACATACAACATACACATGCGACTTGACAACACAACACACGACCTAAGGACATACGCCTTAACATCATTACAACATCTTACGACTTACAATACAATACACGACCTAACAACAATGCGGCTTAACATCATACGACTTACAATACAATGCATGCGACTCAACTCATGCGACTTAAGAAGATGTCACAGCTTCAGAAATGACTTAGGAGACTTAAGCGACATAAGGAATCAGCGACTTATAGAAATGCGGCATCAGTGAACGGCTTAAGTAAATGCGGTATAAGTGAACGGCTTACGACTTAAGGAATGTGGCATAAGTTTGAGCGACTTAAGGCATATGTTGGTTGCGACATAAGATTGAGCGACATATGTTGGTGCAACATAAGGCATATGTTGGTTGCGACATAAGATTGAGCGACATATGTTGGTTGAGCGACTTAAGGGATATTACTCGCTTATCATGCACTGCATCATATGACATGCGACTTAAGGAAGGTTGGGGCAAGGATGGTTGGGGCAGCTTAAGGTTGAGCGACTTAAGGTTGAGCGACTTAAGGTCGTTGAGCGACTTAAGCGACATAACTCGAAAATCGTCGTTGAGCGACTTATCATGGTGCGTTGCATCATGATGGTTCAAAATCCACTTTTAAGCTTTAAGGTATGTTCGGTTGTGTAGTTTGTTATAGTTGGGATTAGAGCTTTGGAGGAAAGCCTTATGTTCGAACCAAATCTTTTATGGACTTCTAGGCACAGTGGCATACTTGTGGGATACTTTTGGTTTGCTGGGGATGAATGATGCGAATATGAGGTTTTGGCTTCATAGCACTTACAAGGGGAAGCTTTAAATTGGTGGGATGTCGTGGTGGTAAAGATCAAGGAAGAAGAGATAAATCAAGATGATTTTAGAAGATGATTTAAGGCCAATTTTGTTTCTATTGCCAAACAAGGAGTGCGGTTGAAGAAATTTATATTTCTACACCAAGGAGATATGGTAGTGAAAGAATATGTGAACAAATTCAATGAGCTTGCTAGGTTCGCTTTTGACTTGATATGTAACTCGCATAAAAAGGCTTCGAAGTTTGCAAAGGGGCTGAATCAACTTCTTCAAGATTTGGACCTCAATCCATTCCGGTGGCTGCTACTTATGAGGGATTGGTGGAAAAAGGCTTCACTAAATACACTTTCGAACAAAGTAGCTAAGGTGGACCAAAGAAGGTGGGGGAGGGCGATTCCAAAATATCAGCCTAAGATCAAGAAGCAAGAGCTTAGATGCAAAAAGTGCGATTTTAAAAGACATTTTGCTTGGAATTCCAATATGAATATGGAAAGGGTAAGTTGTTGCAACTACAACTAGTTTGTTACACTAAGAGGAAGTGTTTGATCTTATCCAAGAATTTTGCCCAAGTGGTTCTAATTTATAAGCTAGATGCTATTCCTAGCTTAAGTACAGCTCTAGTTATGCATAATGGAAAGAAAGTCATTATTGAAGGTTTGTTAACTCTCTTTAATTTATCTGTTCGTACTCTCCTTGATACCCAAGCATCACACTCATTTTCTAAGTAAACTAATAGACGATTTACACCTATAGACTAGTACAGTTGCAGAGCCTGATATGGTGTCAAACCCTGTGGGAGGATAGATTCAGTTGTCCACGATTTATAGGTTTTGAAATTGTAAAATTTTGGTGTTGAATTCGATTGTGATGCATATGTTTTGGAATTTTTTGAGTTTGGGTAAATTTTGGGAGTGGACTAGATGACTATATATGGAGCAATAGTTGATTACGTTGGAAGGTGGTTCATTTGAGTAATTACGTAGGACGTAGCCTAGAGGTTTACTACGATCCCAAGAGTTCAATTATGTTAAGTTACCAATATTCCCTTGACCTATCATATGATGGATCGACTTCTGTATATATAGTCCAAGATTACCCACGTGTTTTTTCCAAATTTCCATTATACCACATCGTTTGGGAGATCGAATTTCATATTTATCTTGAGGAGTATGGTAGACCCATTTCCTTACCTCTTAGGCATATGGTTCCTAAAGAAAGATGCGATCAAAATAGGAAAATAAGTGGATTTTTGGAAAATGGCTTCATTCGAAGAAGTGTCACGGAGTGCGTAGCACCTGTTATCTTTTCTGCTAAAGCATATGGCTCCTTAAAGCTTTGTGTCAATTATCATGAGATAAATAAACTAACAAAGAAGAATCATTATCCACTACCCTATATAAAAAATCTCTTTTATCATCTAGTTAGAGCAAAGGTATTTTTGTAGCTTGACTTGGCTAATGGATTCCATTAGTTGCGTCTAGTCAAGAATAATAATCAAAAAAGTGCTTTTCGCATGCGCAATAGACTTTAACAATGGTTAGTCTTGCGATTCTGATTGACCAATGCACTCACATACATTATTAACCTCATGAGTCAAGTATTTAGAGAATTTTTTGTATAACTTCATGGTTGATTTGTTGATGACATATGTGTCTATTCGAATAGCGAAAAAGAGCACAAGTTGTATTTAGAAGAAGTGCTCAACACTCTGCAAGGCATAAACTAAAGGGGAAATTCTAATTGTTATATTTGGCGCAAGGAAGTTCTCATTTTAGGACATGTTGTCCCTAAATAAGGATAAGCAATCGATCCTAATAAAGTTGCTGCAATCTTGCATGTATAAGAGAATACTACAGAGGTCAGAAGCTTTCTTGGTTTGGCCTTCTAATATAGGAAGTTATTAGGGTTTCTATACCATAAACATGCCTTACCAAGAAGAATCTAGTTTTCTCATGGAACACAAAATAAGAAGATGCTTTATAAAAATGTAGGAGTTGTTGACTAGTACAATTATTTTAGTACTTTATGATGGTACGAAGGCATAAAGTATATACCGATGCATTTGTAAGAGGATTCGGCACCATGGTTGAAGCTAGAGGGCAGAGTTGTTTGTTATGCCAATCGATAATTGAAAGTTTATGAAAGAACCTATCGAACTCATAATCTTAAGTCAACGACCATTGTTTTTCCCATCAAGTCATTGACCATTATCTTTGAGGGTGCAATTTGAGCTACTTACAGACCATAAATATCAAAATAATTTATTCTCTCGAAATGATCTGAAATTGTGGTAGTAGAGATGGATGGAGTTCTTCTCTTCATATGATATTGATATTTAATACACTCTGGGAAAAGGAATTGTTGTAATGATGCCTTAAGTAGAGGGCATATGGTGCTAAGTCCTCTATATTTGGAATGGAAGCATTTGGAGTTTATTTATTGTTAACCCGCCTTTTGGCAAGGCCATAGACATGCCGATTTACTAAATCGACTGCTCATTTGTGGAGACTATAATATGATGGGTTTGAGCCAGCTGGATGGATAGACGGTCAGTCATGGATGGTTCGGTGTATATGGTCGGCCTCGGTGGATCGGCATGTGTCGCTCAGTTAAAGATGGGAATTCGTGCATCGGTCGGCCAAGATAGGTCGGTCTGGCCTAGTTTGGCATTGGAGTGGGTCTGCGAATGAAGGTGGTTCGGCACGCTATGGATCATCCTTGATGCTTTAAGTCGGTCTAGATGATGTGGATCGGCCTTGATGCTTTAAGTCGGTCTGTATGGTGAGGATCAATACGGTGGAGTGGATTGGTCTTGGTGGTATGGATCGGCTAAACTCGCTGAGCTAAGGTCATTCGGCAATAGTGGTTGTTTGGTCTAGGAGGAATTGTTCGATCGGCATTAGTAGTTGTTCGGCTTGGGTAGTATGGATCTATCGAGAAGTGGAGAGGTGGCATGGATCGATCGTGCATCAAGGTAGTTCGACATTGTGAGTGGGTCAGCAGTGGAGTGGATCAGACAGGTAGGATCGTCAGGGTAGATATGTCAAGGTGGATCGGTTGTGGAGGGTCGGTCGTGCAAAGGAAGGAAGGTCATGTGGTTCGGTCATGTGTGAAAGTTGACGTGTTTCAGCCAAATATGGTTCGACCAGATATGGTTCGGTCAGATATGGCTCGGTCAGATATGGTTCGACAAGATGGGATGGACCGGCAGGGCTGTATGGATCGGCGTGCTAGAGTTCACAAGTGGGTCGACATTGCATTAGCTCTGGATCGGTGTTCTTGATACTTTGGGTCGGCTTTGGGAAAATCAAGTTGGGGTCGGCATGGACGAAGATGTAAGCTACTCCGGGTCGGCTACCGATTGGCTTCAGGTTAGAGATGAGGTTTCTTCGGGTCATCATCAAAGCTACTTTGGGTCGACATATTCTGAACTCAAGGTCGGTCGTGGTTTTGAGTCTGGATCGACTACTACAACAAAAAGTGTCTTTTATAACGCCATTTAATAACGCATTATTCTAAAGCATTATTGTTTAGCTTTAATTATTTGTTTTTTTACTTTATTAGTTTTGTACTGTCAACATGTAACGCATTGGCCCAAAATTTTCATCTCCCTCCCAAAAACGCTTAAACCAGATTCGTCACCCTCCCAAACACAGTTAAAAATTTTCGTCTCCCTCCCAAAATTTTTGTCTCCCTCCCAAAGTTTGGCAGTTCTACTCCATCTTTGATCTAAATTAATACAATGTGCCTGCTCCATCAAAGAAGAAACTACGCCCCTTCTCAAACCCTAATTTCCCGCGTCCCCCTATCTTTGTCGCTTCGCCATCGTTCCGCTTTTTCTAGGGTTACTGCCTCCCACACCTTTTTCTAGCAGCTCCTCCACCTCGTTCTTGCACCGTCTCTATCACGTTCTAGCAATGCCTTCGCTTCGCTTAGGTAATTTTCATTTTTTTTCCCTTAAATTACAGCTGGGTTTTCGATTATTTCAAAATTATTAGTAATTTTGAAGATTGGTAAGTTTCTTTTATTAAAGGTTGATGGTTGCAACTAAATTGGTAGTTAATATTCAACAGATGAAGAAAGATATTTAACAATAATGAATAATGAGGTTCACAAAAAAGTTAATGCATTTAGCTGGAAACAAAGATGCACAAATATTATAACAGTATTTTTTATTATTAGTTGGCTATATTTTGATAAAGAACACAACTTGAAACCTCCTATGCACCTGACAATTGAGTAATAACGATCTTAAAATTGGAAGAATGTAGTTCGGTTATGTGAATTATGAAGAAATTGCAGCTTTGTACCCATCATCCAAGTAATAATGGTTTGGTGTCTGGGCATTTATTTAATACCCTTAGAAGCTAGACATACATTAAATACTCGCCCGACTATTGGACTTTTTTTATATTCACCTCTTGAATTTACATACTATTAAGGAAAGTAAAATTTTGGAGATACCCTAAAAATACCGACTGATATTAAGGAACTTGACCTTCCAACAAAATATAACAATGCCATTTATATTTTGCTAGTGTCATAGTGATGCTAGCGTCAATGACCGGTGACCGTCATTAGCATTACCGTTAAGAATTAAGTAGATGGACAGTTATATCTTTGCTTCCTTTTGTCACGTTCCATGTTGAAAATATTTGTTATTTACTGCAATTCGTTATTGATTATTCTTATATCAAACTATTTAATTTATCACTCAGTTGTGTGGAATTGTGTTCATTTGTTTGATGTTTTAAATCTACATGGAGAAATTAATTTCCTGTGAAATTGCTAAAGCGCATGGTGGATGACCATGGTGACCTGTATTTCATGTATGCTTCTTTAACTGGAATAATTTATTGACATCATCTTTTAATTTTTTTTAACATGATGACCTTTACTCTATATATATTTTTGTTGAACAACGCCTTCTTTGTTTTCACCCAATACAAAACAAATTTAACTTAATTAAGCTACTCTTTCATCCTCAATTAGGTCAGTTTCTAGAAATTGCTTCACTTTTAGAGTTATTTGCTTCAAATATAGTTTATTAATTAGTTTCATATTATTTGGTGTGTGCTTTTCTGTTTAAGTTTATTTATTGTGTAATTTTAATCAGTGCATTGATGGGGAAAATAATGTTTTATATGGTGACTGCTTCTCGTTTTCATATTATATGTATTTTAACATAATAGAGCAGGTTATGTTGATATAGGTCTGCACTGGGAGCATTTAAGAGACGAGTTGTATATGCAAATGTTGGCTATGACCGTATCCATTGTACTATGTTGTTTTGTTTGGTCAAGTTGGTTAGGTGTATTAATATTTAACTAGTATAAACACACTCTCATCATACTGTTTTCCTTCATTTAACTAAGATGTTGTGGGATGGACAACATCGTCTATTAGACGCCATTCAGAACTGCCTGTGGCAATGCTGTATTACAAAATTGATACTCGTAGATTTGTAATATCTGGCCTATACATGCTAAATCAACAGTGGCTAGCTTTGGATTTCATTAGAGAGATAAACTTATAAGAGTACATATATGTTATCTTATGCAGTAGGATGCATCTATTAGTGAAAAATACCCTCATGTGGTATATGAAGAATATGCAAAAGGTTTCAGTGTGCATAACCATGGACATAACGCTGAATCAATAGAATACAGTGTTGATTCTGATGTAACAGAAGGTAACTGTTTTACTTGATCTTTTATGGATTCTAAATAGTGATTAGAAGGTCCATTTTTTGTTTACAGACATATACCCTTAATGTCATCTATGAATTTTGGATTCAATTGTCAGATTTTAGTTATCCCATGAGTTATGCTACTAGAAGCATTAACTTGTAAATCGAAATGAAATTATCTGATATTCAAGCATTGCATGCAGAGGAACTAGTGAAAGCTCTTTCTAGATTATCATGGGAAAAAGTGGATGTTAGCTTCCACAGTAGTAGTTTGCAGAAATATGCTGCGCATAGTGTCATCCAGTTGAGAATGCTGGTTTTTTAAACATTTAATTCAGAAATTATATAAGTACGCTAATCTGCATTACAGATTATGTGATGGGATGCTCCTTTCTTTCTTTTCATCCTTCATTTTTTTTCCACTACCATTATCTCTAAATATATTCTTAAAGTACAGGTTAAATATCCTTCGCTCTACTCAGAAGGAGCCGATGTTATCCAGCACATGATTGAACATTTTCTTCTTTGAGGTAGCATTTATATGTGTGATATTTATTTATTCTAAATCAGTGACCATACTACACGCATATATAAATCATTCGAGTATGACAGAGGAAAAACAAGTATTCAATTTTTGCAATTACTGATCATTGTATACGACTAAGTGTAATGTTGTTCTGGGTAATATACTCGTTATGTCAAATGGAGATTGTATATAATATATTTATGTCTAATTTGCTAATGAACGGGAATTTAAATTGCATCAAGGTCAAACATAAGTACTTAATAGCTTTGGGATTTTGCAATCGAATAAGATTCTCCTGCAGGTACTTCTTCATTTCCCTTTACATCGGTAATTACTTTATCAAGGTCCGTAAATTTTTAGTGATGTTTTCACAATCCTCTTGTATATCAAAATCATTGTTTACTAAAGTAGAAAAAGCATTAGATAGATGTATTTCCATGTTGTTTGAAATTTGTTGTTTAGGGATTTTATTGTTTATAACCATATTGCGATCCTCCACATCCATACTGTCTTTAGAAAAATAACCTAGTACCCATTTTTCCTTTCTCAAACAATTATCTTCCCGCTCATTTGCGACCATATCAGTAGAAATGTTCAAGTTAGATATTGAATTAGTTTGCTCATCTATTATTTGCAGAATAACCTCCTTTATTTCCATGCTAGTGTCTTTATCAACAATAACCTTTTGTTTCCAAAAAATATTTTGCATTAAAATTAAGCTGTTTATATATGTCATATCGCTTCATTACAATTTACCAATTCAAAACCCTAGATCTGACGCAATGGCTGTAATTCTTCTTCCTTTCATTGAAATTAAGCTGTTTATATATCTGTTAATCAAAAATTATATACCAAAACATGCAACCTAATATATATAATTTATGTATCTTTATCAAAATGATTTCACCTAGGATGCAATGGACCAAAGCTAAAGCAACAACTACCCTATTTAAAACTCATTTTCAGCTTTGGTCACATTTACATATGCACACATCCATCGGACGTGCATGTATATTGGTAGTAATAATAACAATAAACAAACCAATTTTTTAAAATTTACCTAATTTTAATAATAGTTTACTAAGTTTAGAATAATAATAATAATAACAAATTATAAAGTAATGACCAAGTTGACTATGTTTTATAAAAATTTACTAAGCATATAATAATAATATATTAACTTTAGGTTTATTAAAAATTAATCATGCATATAATAATAGATTATATAATATTAACCAAATTAACTAAGTTTTATAAAAATTAACTAAACTTATATAATAATATTATCATTATTAATAAATCGTAAACTATTAACCAAGTTAACAAAATTTTATAAAAATTAACTATATATATATATATATAAACAACAATAATAATAAATTAACTAATTTTATAAAATTTAACTTTGTTTATATAAATTAACAAATTAACCAAGTTAGCTAATTTTAAATTTTAAATTTGAACTAAATTTATAAAAATTTAACCAAGATTGATAAAAATTAAATAGATTTTATAACAATAATAATAGTAATAATTCATCTAATGCTTATGATAAATCAATAAATTGATAATATAATAATTTCACTAATGTTTTTGAAAATTAACTATAATAATGATATTACTAATAAAAAAACCATAATAGCAATATTAACAACTAATAAACTAAGTTTTTAAAAATAAACAAGTTTCATATTGCATAGTTTTGCATCAACAGCAGCAATAATAATAATGGCTGACATAATGCATTCGATGCACGGTAGTTTCATATTGCGTAGTTTTGCATCAATCCCTCATATATTTTTCCCTTTCTTGATAGTACGATGGCCAAGTGCATTTTTGGTTACAACCATGATGTGGGCAATTTCCAAAACATATACACTTGCTTTCTATGACCTAAGAGGCAAGCAGCACCAAACTTGGGTGGTCCCTCGTTGTGGTTGCGATCGATTATGGTGGTGAAGAGGGTCACGTGGTGGGTTCTGGAAGTTGCTTGGAGGTGATTGTGGAAGAGATGGTTCGGACTTTAAGTTGAGGGTGGAAGGCAGATGTTCGGTGAAGGGAAGTGTACATATGTGATGGTGAGTAAGAAATGTTGGCACTGTGTGGTGATAATTGGGTGGTGTAGATGTTTCTTGCAGGTGTGTTTGACAATCGACAATTGCATATGGTAGGTTTTTTTTTGTGAAGTGATATGGTATGGGATGATAGTTGCTGTCGGAAGTGTGATGGGGATGATTATAGGGCATAGAAGTAGGAAGCTGTTGTTGTATGTAGCAGTGATCGATGGAATAGTTTGGCAGTGGTGGTGATGGTGAATGGGTGGCTGAAGTTTGAGTATGTTGATGATGATGTGGTTGTTTGCAATGTTGGCCAGTGGCAGGTGGCAGTCTTGGGGTATTTGGAGACAATGAGTAGAATGTGCAAGTATTGGCTGGGCTTGTAGGAAATTTGTTGAGAGCAGGCGGGAGCAGTTGTTTGTGGTGGAGGGAGAATGTTGCAAAATGAAGTGGTGAAGTGATTAAGTGAATGGTTGATAGAAGAAGATTATGAACTGTGGTGGTTGTTGAAGATGCTGGCAGTAGTGCATTTTTGTTGAAAGGAATTGACAGAGATGCTGTTGTCTATACTGGCAACTGGTGGAATGAAACAGTCAAGCTATTAAAACAGTGAAGTTAATGAAACATTGAAGGAATGGTTAATGATGTAGTACTGGTGCTATTTGATTAGGACGTGTCTTGTAAAAATAATATTGTAAAATGGAATGGATTTTTTTTTTTGGAAATGATGTTTGTAAAATGATGTTTGTAACAAGTCATTCTGAGCATGCTCTTGTGTTATATTTGTTGATTATATTCTTTATTTGTTTATGAAGATTTAGTTTGATTGCTATTATTAAAATGTAATATATAGGCATAGCTTTTGAAAAGTGTATCTACAATTTTTATAGCGGCAAAATGGTGTTATAAAGATTTCCAATTTCGTTGAGATTTAGCTGTATTATAGCGGTATAATGAGCTACTGAATTAACGTACCATAACGGCAAATTTGCGTTATAAAACTAAGCTCAACCATAGCGGCATATTTTGTGTTATAAATATTCAACGGTTTTTTTATAACATGTCGATATACAGCGCTTACCAAACCACTATGGTTGTGATTAATAGCAGCTATATGCTGCTATAAAAGACACTTTTTGTTGTAGTGGACTATGGTCTAGGTGAGCCCAGACCACACAGGAAGCCCAGTAATTCGGGATTTTCCTATAGATACAGCATGTGGGCCTTAGAAAAGGTATCCTCATTCTGCTTCTCTTCTTCTTTCCTACAAACGCTGCTCTGCCATTGTTGTTCTAAAAACTGTGGATTGTGTTAACGCTTAAAATCGAACGCTAACACCGCGGTGTATGTAGAGATTGAGTGAAAGCACCACCCATGAACACGGGAACTTCAAACAAGTAGAAAAGTCACAGAGAAAGCAGAAAAGACAACAGTTTTTATAGTGGTTCGGCTTCAAGTAAGCCTACGTCCACTTTAATCCTCTTTATTACTGAATCAATTACAACTTTACAACAATCTCCAATTACAATACGGATGAGACAAACAACTAGAACTTCGATGTAGAAGAATTCTTTGAATCCATGTTGATTGCATTATATTTCCTCTTGAAGTTCGTTGAGATGCCTTTCGTATTTGAAGTGTCGAGTGAGTCAAGAATTCAGCATAGTATCGGCGTTCCCGAGATGAGGCAAAAGATCCCCTTCATGCTTGAGGTAGTTTGGTATTTATAGGGAAATTCCCCCATTAGGTCGTAAGTCGGGACCGATCTATGGTAAGTCGTGGCCGACTCATCTGGCCCCTCCATGGTTTCACAAAGGTTCCCTTGTATAAGCTACAAGTCGCCCCCGAGTCAACACAACCGTGTATAAGTAATACGGCATCGGGCTTATATTCAGTAGCTTTAGATCGTGGACAACCCAAGCTAGGTCGTGAGTCGTGTACGAGTTAACTGGCAAGTCGTAAGTCATGGCTTAACTGGTAAGTCCTGAATCGTGTACGAGTTAAGAGCCCACTGTGCCAAGTAGCTGCATCGGATTTGTCTTCCATTGCCTGGATCGTGAACGTCCTTGTATAGGTCGTAAGTCGGTAGCGACTCAAGTGTAGTTCGTGATCTTGTCCCTGTCTTGAGAAGTTAGGACGACAACTTCCTTGGACAGTTAGATCGGTATCTACCTTAGGCCAGTATCCATGTTAGATCGGTAACTCACCTAAGCCTTAGGTCGGTACCCCCTCAAATCTTAGGTCGGCATTCCTGTTAAGTCGGCATCCTCTAAGGCACTAGTTCGGTACCCGTGTTAGGTCAGTAGCCATCTTAGGTCGGTAACTTTTTGTTGAGGCATTAGGTCGGCATCCCTCTTAAGCCTTTGGTCGGCATCCCTCTTAGTCTTAGGCCTTAGGTCGGTATCCCTCTTAGGCCTTAGGTCGGCATTTCTTTCAGTCTTAGGTCGACATTCCTCTCAAGCCTATTAGGTCGGTAATCTTTCAAGTCGTTGAGTCAAAACCGAGGCGGAGTTAACAATTGCCCCTCGATGTATACGCTTACTGGTTAGGTCGTGTGCTTCGATATCCTCTAACCCGTCCACTCTCTAAGTCGGTAGGTCGTACGCGGCCTAACAGTTAGATCGTATGTGCCGCTTCAGGTCCCTCCGCTGCAAGGTATATGTCTCGCATCTTCTTCTTCTTCTTCATTACTTACTCGCTTGATTCTGCCATTAAAAACTTTCCCAAGCTCCAAAACGCGATTTCATTCCAAACAATCACCGATAAGCTTTTCTATTCATCACGTAAGTAAACCTGCTTCCTTCTTGATCCCCTACTGTCATTGATTCATGAATCCCATTCAAACTTCACCCACCTCCTCGCGCAGTGCTTCATCATGAATCTTATCATACCGATAGTTGATGATGCTGAGGTGGCTCAATTCGGATTCAAACGGTTGATGAAACGATGCCGATGGGTCACTGCTTCGGGCTAATCAATCCTGATTTACGTCAGGATTGTGGGGTGTTGAATTCGTGGGGGTTTTAATCTGCTTTAATGGATGATCCGATTGGCATGAAATAGCATAAATGAAATGAGGGTTTTTTGGTTGAGGGAGTGGCTATCGGGTTAACGGGTTGGGTGGAGTGAGATACTGGTTTGGACGCAACCCAGTGATTTTGGGTGACCTAACTTTTGGCCGACCTAACCCTTTTATCGTGGCCGAACTAGCACTTGGAGAAATCCGCCGATTCTAACACTTGAACCGTGGCCGAACTAGCACTTGGAGAAATCCGCCGACCTAACCCTTAAACCGTGGCCGAACTAACACTTGGAGAATCCTGCACCACTTTTTTGAACCGGAGCCTTTCTCCTTACTACTCCTTACGACTTAAAGAACCACCGATTTAAAGAATCAGAAACTTAATCTTAACTCGTGAAAGATTCCTTGGGTCGCGGCCGAGTAAACACTTGGATGCCCAATTCGAATTATCACTTAAAAGCATAATTCCAATTTGAATGCTTAACTTGATCTGCTGGACTGAATTGCTTAAATCCTAGATTGTTTTAACTTTGTTGCCTTATTTCACAGATCACATTAACTTATTGGCTAACAACTTGCTGAAAACAACAATCATAGAAAACCAAGGCGAATATACTGCCATTGACTGCCCACATCAAATAACAGATTAGTTGACATAGAGTAATCAACTTAAATACACTGTGTGAAATGCTGTGAACCAATCAACTAAAGTGAAATATCAATGCAAAGCATCGCTAACTTGAACTGATTTGTTTGCATCAACATTGCACTTCCATATTAAAACAACGAACCCTGGACTTTATCACTGACAAATACTTGCTAGTTTTTATTCCAGTTATATTTGCTTATTGCTTGATTGATTTTACACAACACACCACACATATTAGGAAACATGCACCTTCATGTTTGAATATCCAGTTGTTTGTGTAGAATGGTTTCCCACCAAGAAGAAGAAGTGGTAGCTCAAGCGGGAGAAGTCCTTCAGACAGCTGTTCCCATAGAGAATCCTCCGGAGAGAACTTTGACCATCCTAACTTCGAGAGCGTTTATTCAGCTACGTACTCAATTTGGCTTTACTGAAAATGATGCCCTACTTCCCGGGCCAAATGATACCGCCGACAGTCCTCCCCTCGGTTTTGTTGCAGTCAATCGTCAAATGTGCCTAAGCGGGGCGATTCCTCCCTTTAATGACTTCCTTCGAACCCTTCTCCTTCGGTTGACAATCTCTCCATTCCAACTTCATCCTAATGGCTACGCCATCTTGATGGGGTTGTGTGTTTTGTTTAGGAGAACTCTTGATCGCTTGCCAAGTTTTGAAGAAATTCGCTACTTATGCTCGTTTGCAAAGAGTAAAGACCATCCTTCCCTTATTATTGTGAGAAGCGCTACAAACCGCAAGCTTATTTCTGATCTTACCGAAAGTATTCATGGATTTTTGAACCCGTCTTTCTTTGCTCGCTACTCCCTAGGGTTTTGTGCCATCTGGAGAGTAGGAAGTAAGATTACCTGTTTCTATTTTCTCCATTTCCAAACTTTTTCGAGACCGAATTACCCATTGCTAATTTCATTCTTTGCTCTTTTCAGCACTTCCTCTCCCTTCTAGAGATCCAAGCCATAAGCAAGTTTTTGAAAGATTAAGTGTTGTGGCCGTAGAAGAGAGAAGTATAAAAATTTTGTTGAGGGATGAACTTTTGCATCAGTATGGGCTTTTACACATTTCTCGTTCTACACATCCTCATGAGGTCCCAGACTCCCCAGCTAAAGCATTAGATGCCCCAGTTTCTTCTGACGCACCCATACCAAAAGAACCTGCCCCTGAGGCTTCTCTAGTGAAGTGCTCTACTATTGTCGATGTTGCGGGGTCCTCTGGCAAATTCACTCTTGCCCCAGTTATTGAGGAAGAAGAGCCTCAGGGATCTCCCTAACATTCACAGAAGTCTGGTGAAGAAGTCGGGAAAATAAGCCCTGTCAAGCAGAGCGGGGACGACACTTTCGAAGGGCTGAGGGACCTCTTTGTTACCTCACATGAGCTTTTTAAAGACGACCCTGTCACCACTAGGGTTTCTTCTTCAGTAGTGGAAGCGACTTCTTCTTTGCAACAAGCTCCGTCGACCCAAGAGTTGACGTTAACTACTACCCTCACGATTACTCCGCAATCAAAGTGTGGTTCGTAGTTTGATGCGCGTAGTTTGCACATCACACACACTTAGAATCTTTCGGAACTTTTATGCTCCTAAATCTTTGCACTTTGAAGATTCTAAAGTTATGCTTCTTTTCTCTGAAGACTTTTAAGGATTGTCTCTTTTTTTTATTTCAGATTCTCTGATGGGACGCAGCGGCTCTTACTATGACGACTTTCAGCGCTGTGGGAGGCGTAGTCAATATGATTATAGGCGCTACCTTCCCATTCACAGAGAAACTGACGAAGAGAGAGCCGCTCGAAAGGCTCAGGAGAGGAGGGCTCAAGAAGAGCGTTATGAGAGAAAAGAAAGGGAGGAGCACCATGATTCTTCCCAGAGAGGCGACGACTCTCTCAAAAGAAAGTCGCATGATGATCGGGAAAAAGCCACATAGTTGAGGACCCAAGCAAGCGTGCTCGGCACGGTGAGAAGCATGCATCTACATCTCCTGAAAAGGCCACTGCTCCAATTCCTTCTCAATCTCCTGCCCCTTCCCGTACTGATATTCAGACAATTATCAATAGGCCTTCATATCAAGTTGGGCCAGGTCCAGCTGCTCTCCAACGACGGTTTCCACAATGGTGCTTGAAGGGGGTTCGCTTCGATCTCGACTTAGTTCCAATTGACAAGCCTGCCATGCTGCGAAATCTTGATGCCGTCAGACTTGATATTGAAAGAATGTCGAACTGGCAAAAGCTTGTTGACGAGCTTCAAAGGGTAAACCGTGCGAATCTCGAGGCCATGCTTACTATGGAAAATGACAAAGCTGAATGGAAAAAGGTTCTTGAGCAGCATGATACCGAGATGAGGAGCATTACTACTTATAATGAAGAGCTTGACGCGAAGGTCGAGAAGCTTAAAGAAGAGCTCGCCACTTCTTCTACTTCTTACACTCAAAAAGAAGAAGTTCTTCAGAAACAAGTGAGAGATGCTCATGCCGGCCAAAAAGACGCCGAAGACAGGCTCGAAGTGCAAAAAAGAATCAATGAGGGCTATATTGCTGATATCGCAGAGCTTCGGAAGAAAACCAACTCTCAAGAGGCGGAGATCGAAATGCTTAAGCTTCAACTCTCCAAGGCTGAAAGAGAGCGTGATGAGGCCGTTGCTGGTAAAATTGCAGTTGAAGAATCTCATGAGGCAACGAAGACCAGCATCAGTTCGACACTATTTGACTTCTACCTGCATAGCATCTTGGGGCGCGGTAGTCTCGCCTTTCTAGGCCCCAAATATGAAGTTACTCTGGCTGAAGTGTGGGAGGCCGCACTTGACATGCTTGGCGGTAAAGGTGCTGGCTATGCCGAATCAGCTTTTGAGGAGCATTACTTGGATGACGATGCTCGCGCCGCCCTCGCCAAGGGAAAAGAACAACTTGCAAAATTAAGAGTCGAAATGGCAGAAGGGGAACGTTTAGGAAAAACTACTTCAACTTTTCCAGTTCAGCCTTCACCTTCGGCTGAAATCAACATTGTCGGCTCCAGTTCTCATTCTCCATCCCCTGCTAAAGTTACCACTGAGATCACATGCACACAGGGTGGAGATGAAGGCGAAGAGAGCGCCGAAGCACAGGCTTATGAGGTTGATATCAGGAAGCCGACTTCTCCAGGTAACTCTACTATTAATCTTGCCCAAGTAGACTGCTCATTTGCTTCTTATGAGTTTGATGAGCTCCATGACTATTTCCTGAACCTCACGAGCCTTTATCTCCTCTCTTTACTGGCTTTAACTTCTTTTCTTCTGTAGAGAAAGTGTCGAGCATCGTTCAGACTCCTCCTCCACCAATTATTCCTCCTCCGCCTCTCCAGGTCACTCCTCCATCCGCCTCTCAACCCGGGTCGCAAGAGGAGCAAATAGAGGCTCTCCGAGACTTGGATGATCCTAATGTTTCACAGGAACACGGGGGAGAAGGGCTTGGAGAAGGCAATGAGTCTCCGGAGCGAACTACTTCTGATAACATAAAATTATCTGCTCTTGTTACTCCGGGAAGTGAGTCTTCTTCAAGGAGGAGGAGGAAGCGTGTCACATCCAAGAAGAGAAGGAAAGGCATTCTTGTTTCTGAAGAGGAAGCGAAAGTTGATCTGGCAGTAACCCTCTCTCCGTCATCCCCGACTCACCCAGGCCGTCCTGAAAAGCTGCCTATTAGGTCAGTTGAAGGCTCTAAGGGTGATGGCAAGAAGAAGTAAGGGATCCTGCTTCGATTTATTTTCACTTTTTGCTTTTTTCATGTACTGGCCAGAGATTGTGCGGGTACCGGCCTCCGCTTTTCTTTTTCCTTTTATTTTGAAACCTGTACCTGTACAAAATTTTGACAGTATTGAATGATTCTTTTTGTTTGTACAAACTTCTATCTGTATTTGAGAATGCATTTACTATTCATTTTTGTACAAGTTTCTTTATATGATATTGCAGTGAGCTTGTGGTATGTTGTTCGAGCGTAATTTTACCAATGTAGTTATACCATGTTGCCCCTATACCATAAGCTCGTTGCAATATTTTATATTTTGAGAGGACTTGTACTCTTATTTTATGGAGAATAACTATTCCATACTTGGAGGAATACTATTCTGCTCAAAATAGAGTACAACTCAGTCCATATGAGTTTCTACGCTTCATCCTTCGAAGATATCACTTTTTCTTTTGTGCATACTTATATTTTTACCAAGTGAATTCTCCTATGTGGTAAAGCGGGCCTCTGAAGGGCACTTTAACTTCTTTTTAAGGAAGAGTATTTTCAAGAATAGAAGAACCAGTCTTCCTTTGAAATCTAAAGTGTGCCTTTGAAGAGGGCTTCTTTTATTTATTTAATTTTTTTTGCGCCTCAGTGGAGGGCTTTCTGATCTTTGCTTTGCATTTCTGACGAAATGCTTCTCTGAAAAGTTGTACCTCTGAGGAGGGCTTTTTCACGTTTCAAGACTTGGAAGTTTTATTTCAATCTCGGTGAAACGTGTGCCTCCGAAGAGTTATGCCTCTGAGGAGGGCTTTCCACGTTTCACCACTTGGAAGTTTTATTTTAATCTCGGTGAAACGTGTGCCTCCGAAGAGGTCTTTCTGTTTGATTGCACCTCTGGGAAGAGGTTTTTTGTTTGATTGTGCCCTTGGGAAGGGGTCTTTTAGTTTGATTGTGCCTCTGGGAAGAGGTCTTCTAGTTTGATTGTGCCTCTGGGAAGAGGTCTTTTGTTTCTGCCCCTTGGGAGTGGCTTTTATTTTTCCCTGTTCGCTGGGAAGCGGGCCTCCGAAGAGGGCTTTTCACATTTCGTCTCACGGGAGTGTATCACCGATCACGGTGAAATGTGTGCCTCTGAGTAGGGTTTTTTCCTGGAAGTTTGGAGTTTCTTTCTCTCAGTTGGACGGATTCACGGGAGTGTATCAACCGATCAATCCGCAACTTTGTATCGAGAAAGATCTCTCTTTTTCTGGTTAAGCCCGCTCGAGGTCTTTTAGCATTTCAACTGTGGTGAAATGGGCCTCCGAGGAGGGCTTTTCACGTTTGAACACTTGGAAGTTTTATTTCAATCTCGGTGAAACATGTGCCTCTGAGTAGGGCTTTTGCCTGGAAGTTTGGAGTTTCTTTCTCTCAGTTGGACGGATTCACAGGAGTGTATCAACCGATCAATCCGCAACTTTGTATCGAGAAAGATCTCTCTTTTTTTGGTTAAGCCCGCTCGAGGTCTTTATTCTCCGAAGAGTTGTGCCTCTGAAGAGGGCTTGTGCCTCCGGAGAGGTCTTTTGTTGTTCGATGCTTGCTCGCCCATGTCTCTTTGCCATCTATTCATGTCGGCGATCCCCGTTATCTTCGCAAGTGTTATCCCTTTTTAGTTGCCAATAATTTCCCTTATCCGAAGAAATATACTCCATAGTTAAGCGAGTTGGTGGTGGTAGACACAGGCTATTTAACTGGTTGTTTGTTTGTACAAACATTTGCAGTTAGTTAGAAATGGTCCACTTCCAACCACATCGCTAACTTTGTTCGAAGCACTTCTTTTGTAGGATTTGAGTATGGAAATTTTGAATGGTTTTAGTGTTTGCTTGCTGGGTGATGTCGGAGATCGCTTGGTCTTGCGATGGGTAAGCTTTGGTTTTATGGCCTGCATTATTAAATCGACATTCTAGTAACACAATTAACGTATTTTATATGTCGAAATAAAACAAAGCAGTTTATAATAGTAGAGAACACAAGATTTATAGTGGTTCGGCAAAAAGCTGGGCCTACATCCACTTTATAGCTTTTCATTATTCACTTGCTTTACAATTGATTTCAATACAAGAATCATATATTCGTAATTATTTTACAACATTTCAGCAAAGCTTTTAAGTAAAATATGGACGCAAATGATTGCTATTCCAAGCTCTTGGGATTGGTTCTCCTTCAACGGTAGTGAGTTTGAATGTGCCATCAAGAAGTTTCGTGCCTATAACATATGGCCCTTCCCAGTTTGGCCCAAACACAACTATGGCTGTCATAATTTTCTTCAGGACCAAGTCCCCAACTTCAAAGCTGCGCTGACGAACTTTGGAATTGAAGTGCCTGGCTATTCTTTGCTGGTGAGCTGCAATTCTAAGCCTAGCCTCTTCTCTTCTTTCATCGAGGAGGTCAAGTGCTTCCAATTGCAATTTTTCGTTCTCATCTTCATCAAAATGGATCCTTCTGTGTGAAGGGACTTCAGTTTCCACTGGAATCATCGCTTCTGATCCGTATGCCAATGAAAATGGAGTATGCCCAGTCGCAGTTTTGTGGGTGGTTATGTATGCCCATAGTGCAAGCGGTAACTTATCGACCCAACCACCTTTTTCTTTTTCCAGCTGCTTTTTGATGGTTGATTTGTTGATTTTGTTTACTGCTTCCACTTGCCCGTTTGCCTGCGGATAAGCCACTGCTGAGAAACTTTTTCGATCTTGAATCGTTTGCAGAAATCTTGGAACTCCTCACTTTCAAACTGAGTACCATTGTCTGTGATTATCTTCTGAGGCACACCATACCTGCAAATGATATTTTTAGTCATAAAACTTATCATTTTCTTAGAGGTAATAGTAGCCAATGGTTCGTCTTCAGCCTATTTAGTGAATAATCAACAGCAACAATAGCATATTTAATCCCCGATTTGGCAGTCGACAAAGGCCCAATGAGATCTATACCCCAGATGGCAAACGGCCATGGACTGACCATTTGAGTTAGCTCAGTGGAAGGTAGTATAGGAATCTTAGCGAATCTCTGGCATTTATGACACTTTCGGGAATAATCAGCAACATCCTGATTAGTTTCTGGCCAAAAGTATCCATAACGGAGGATTTTCTTTGCTAAAGTTTGACCACCTGTATGATCCCCACATTCCCCTCCGTGTACTTCAGTCAGAATTGTCTTAGCTTCTTCCTTTGTCACGCATCGGAGTAATGGCATTGAAAATCCTCGTCTGTACAAACGACCATCCTGAACTATATATATCCGGAGGCTTTCCTTACCAACTTCTGTCGTTCTTTTGAACTTTCTGGCAAAGAACCATTGAGAAAATATTCAAGTATTGGAGTCATCCATGATTCTTGCTCTTGGGATACATTCATAATCCAATCAACATCCATTTCATCTGTGCTTGGAGTTGACAAGACTTCAACGGGAACTAATCCCAATAGTTGAGCTTCACCAGTACTCGAATACTTTGCAAGAGAATACGCCGTCATGTTCTCTTCTCGGGGTATATGGTTTATTGAATAACGGTCAAAATCTTGAGGGAGCTCCCAGGCTTTTGATAAAAAGGCGGGTAGATTCCCTCCTTTAGCTTGAAATTCCTTCTTGACTTGGCAAACAATAAGTTGAGAATCACTGAAGATCTGCAATGCCTTGATCTTTAGTTCTTTAGCAATCCTTAAACCAGCGATGAGGGCTTCATATTCAGCTTCATTGTTTGTCGAAGGGAATTCTAGTCTCGGCGCATAACATAGCGATCGCCCTTCTGGGGTTTCAAGGACAACCCCTGCTCCGGAATAGTAATCATTCCTTGCGCCATCGACATACAATTTCCATTGGATTGGGACGCTATCGGTGACTTCTTCCTCACTATCACCTTTATCCGTACATTCTGCGATGAAATCTGCCAAAGCTTGTCCATTGATTGCTTTCCGGGGATGGTACGTGATGTCATATTGGCTGAGTTCAATATTCCATTTCAAAAGACGGCCCGAAGTCTCAGGACGGAATAGGACTTGCTTTAGAGGTTGATCAGTGAGGACTTTGATGGGATGAGTTTGGAAATACGACCTCAATTTTCTTGATGCGATCAACAAACAATAGGCGAGCTTTTCCAACCTTGAATAGTTCATCTCTGCCCCAGTGAATCTTTTACTGATATAATAGACTGGGCGTTGAATCCTTGCGTCTTCCCATACCAACACTGCACTGAGAGCATGAGACGAAATTGCCAAATATATGAAGAGATCTTCACCACTGTCAGGCTTTGAAAGTATCGGAGGCACTTCCATATGACGAACCAACTCATCAAATGCTTTCTGACATTCAGGAGTCCACTCAAAGTTTTTTCTTCCTTTCTTCAGAGCATCAAAGAATGGAATGCATTTGTCAGTAGCTTTGGAAATGAACCGACTCAAAGAAGCAACCTTTCCTTTGAGACTTTGCAACTCCTTCTTCGTTCTAGGAGCCTTGACCTCTCTCAGGGCAGTGATCTGAGCTGGATTGGCTTCAATGCCCCTAGCGCTCACAATGAAACCCAAAAACTTTCCGGACTCTACTCCAAATGAACACTTCAAGGGATTAAGCTTCATTCTGTACTTTCGGAGTACTGCGAACGTCTCTGCCAAGTGATCCATGTGGTCCACTGCTTTTTTAGACTTTACTAGCATATCATCAACATAAACATCCATTGTCTTGCCAATCTGTGGTTTAAACATGGCATTAACAAGCCTTTGGTAAGTTGCCCCTGCATTCTTGAGTCCGAAAGGCATGACCTTGTAGCAGTAGAGTCCAACATCTGTGATGAAGCTCATATCCTCTTGATCTGGCTCATGCATCATAATCTGGTTATATCTGGAGTATGCATCCATAAAAGATAACAATTCATGCCCTGCCGTCCCATCCACCAGCTGATCAATCCTGGGCAGCGGGAAACAGTCTTTCGGGCAGGCTTTGTTCAGATCTGAAAAGTCAATGCACACTCTCCACTTTCCGTTAGCTTTTTTAACCAGCACTGGATTTGATACCCAATTTGGATAAGTAGATTCTCTGATGAAACCGTTCTCCATGAGCCGATCCACTTCTTCTTTTAATGCTGCTGTCCTCTCTGGACCCTGAGTTCTTCTTTACTGTTTCACGGGTGTAAATTTTGGATCAATGTCCAGAGTGTGCACTGCAATCTCTAGGGATATTCCACACATGTCCGCATGAGTCCAAGCGAATACATCCAAATTAGCCTTCAAAAATGAAATTAGAACATTCTGAACTGTTGTGTTGAGTTGTGAACCCACATTAAGCACTTCGTTTGGGTCCTTTGGGTCAACGGGCACCGGCACTGTTACCGCTACCGGTACTACCCTATTCTCCACTGCACTGGCTTTCCTTGGATCCATCTCTCTTCGTGCGCCACTACATTCGCCAGTGCAGGGTCCACCCTGTAATTGTTACAAGGTTGGTTCTTTAAT
Source organism: Allium cepa (assembly GCA_030765085.1). Classification (NCBI taxonomy): domain Eukaryota; kingdom Viridiplantae; phylum Streptophyta; class Magnoliopsida; order Asparagales; family Amaryllidaceae; genus Allium; species Allium cepa. The sequence continues at coordinate 62,406 of JASFAV010000027.1, read as the reverse complement.
GCGGACTGGAGCCGTCGCACCTTTTCCCATTTCTCTTTTCCTTGATTCTCGCAATTGTGCAAAGTAACATTCTCGCCCTGCATCTTGGTCTCCCTTAATCACACCAACTCCGTTATCTGTGGGGAATTTTAGAGTCAGACACCATGGGGCAAGAACAGCTTTGAACGCAGCAAGAGTTGGTCGGCCTAAAAAGGCATTGTAGGCAGAGAATTCTTTAACAATTTAAAGGTTTGCTTTCGAGCCACCTTCCTCAGTCCCTCTCCGAGTTCTACAAACAAATCTATGGTCCCAATCGGCTGTTTGGGTTCTCCAGCAAACCCATCAATCTTAAGTGATGATGCTTGAACGTCAACCATTGGAATTTTCATTTGATCAAAGGTCTTCTTGAAGAGAATGTTGCATGAAGCTCCGCAATCAACTAGAACTCTTCTCACAGTAGTCGGCCTAATACCAGCGGATATGACCAGAGGATCTATGGTAGGAGCCTCGATACCCAAAGAATCTCTGGCACTGAATACAATATCATCTGTGGAAGTCTTTTGTTGCTTTAAAGGCGCATCATTCTCTAAAACAAAAACATTCTCTTCAGCTGGTACATGCCTCAAGGCCCGGGCATACCTTTCCATCTCGCCCCAGCTTTGCCTGCTGGGTGAGGTCCTCCAGTTATTATATCGATGACAGGACTTTTTGATTCATGTTCTACGGCCTTCTCAATTGAGCCAGGACGGTGAGCGGGAACTTGCTGTCCTTGAGTCGACGAGGTTGGGGCATTTCTATTTCTTTTCACATACTGTTGGAGCTTGATCTCTTTCAAAAGTTGTTCAATTACCTCTTTCAAATGACGGCATTCGTTGGTGTCATGGCCGGGTTGGTTGTGGAACCGGCAGAACCTTCCACTTTTTTCCATCTTAATCCCAACTCTCATTTTAGGTGGTGTCGGATAATTGACATCATCCTTGGTCGCAAAAAAGATGTTCTCAGGGGTATCGGTCAAGGGTGTGAAATTGAAAGGACGGCCTTTCTTAGCATCTCCCTGTTTCTTTCCACCATCATTTCCCCTTTTCTGAGTGTTAAGTTCTTTCTTGTTCGAAGGAGCACCATTGTTCCCGGCTTCCGCTGATACCACCTTAGCCGGTGTTTGGAGGCTCTCCAAGCGCATGAATTCATCCGCTTTCTTGTAGAATTTGTCAAGTGAGTTTGGTTCTTTCATTTTCAACCATTTTCCAAATTCACTCGATTTGTCAATCGCCCTCATCAAGTATGTTAGGACCATGCGTGGCTCAGCATTATCTACCTCGGCCAATGCTATGTTAAAACGATTTAAAAGTGATCTGATAGATTCTCTCGGATTTTGCTCTAGACTCGAGAGCGACATTATATCCTTTGCTTTAGAAGCATATAATCAAAATTGCTCCTTGAATTTCTTGGTCAAATCGGAGAATTGATCAATGGACCTGACTGGCAGCTTTGTAAACCACAATAGAGCCATGCCTTCAAGATAAACCGGGAAATATCGACACTTGATCTCATCAAACGCTCTGGCACCCGTCATATGCCAGTCGTATTTGTACAGAAACTCGTTAGGATCACTCGTCCCCTTGTAGGCCGGAATAATAGGTAGAACGAATTTCCTTGGGAACTCTGCCTTCAAGATCTTTTCAGTAAATGGAGTTTTGCTTGGAGCAAAACCCCACTCTTTCTCATCTTCATCTCTTTGCATATTTTCCTTCATGATTTGGCGAACCATACCCGAAAATATTCTTCATCATTTAGAGGCTCTGGAGGGCACACATCAGCCACTCTCCCTGAATTCTGTCTTGACAATCGTTCACGGAGGGTCGGCTGCGGCCCTGATCCTCCAGCTTGAGGAGGAGTCCTTTCTACAGGGTCTGCAGCTCTTTGAGAAATGTTCCCTTCCACATCCTGAACTCCCACAGTAGGGTTTCCATCATTATTACCTGGTTGACGGTTTGCCCCAAGTAGATCATTCAACTTACTTAAGATCAGGGCATTCTAGGCATTTTGGGCTTCCAAATGCGCATTCTGAGCATTCAATTGTTGATTCAACCCCAAAACTACGACATCCAATTCTGCTCGTGTAACTCCAATAGTTGGAGCTGCTTGACTTGAAGGAGGAGAGGTAGCAGTATTCTCTTGAACATTGTCGGATCTTACAGAACTTCGTTTTCTCCCAGGAGCCATTATTTCCAATAAACTTTTGGTTTTAAAAGAAATCCTTTCAACAAACCTTCGCGGAGCAATGGTGGAATTTTCCTGAGTTGTGTTTCCCGGTGAAAGCACCAAAAATGTTAACGCTTAAAATCGAACGCTAACACCCCGGTGTATGTAGAGATTGAGTGAAAGCACCACCCGTGAACATGGGAACTTCAAACAAGTAGAAAAGTCACAGAGACAGCAGAAAAGACAACAGTTTTTATTGTGGTTCGGCTTCAAGTAAGCCTACGTCCAATTTAATCCTCTTTATTACTGAATCAATTACAACTTTACAACAATCTCCAATTACAATACGGATGGGACAAACAACTAGAACTTCGATGTAGAAGAATTCTTTGAATCCATGTTGATTGCGTTAGATTTCCTCTTGAAGTTCGTTGAGATTCCTTTCGTATTTGAAGTGTCGAGTGAGTCAAGAATTCAGCAGATTATCGGCGTTCCCGAGATGAGCCAAAAAGATCCCCTTCATGCTTGAGGTAGGTTGGTATTTATAGGGAAATTCCCACCTTAGGTCGTAAGTCGTGACCGATCTATGGTAAGTCGTGGCCGACTCATCTGGCCCCTCCATGGTTTCACAAAGGTTCCTTTGTATAAGCTCCAAGTCGCCCCCGAGTCAACACAACCGTGTATAAGTAATACAGCATCGGGCTTATATTCAGTGGCTTTAGGTCGTGGATGACCCAAGCTAGGTCGTGAGTCGTGTACGAGTTAACTGGCAAGTCATAAGTCATGGCTTAACTGGTAAGTCCTGAATCGTGTACGAGTTAAGAGCCCACTGTGCCAAGTAGCTGCATCGGATTTGTCTTCCTTTGCCTGGATCGTGAACGTCCTTGTATAGGTCGTAAGTCGGTAGCGACTCAAGTGTAGTTCGTGATCTTGTCCCTGTCTTGAGCTGTTAGGACGGCAACTTCCTTGGACAGTTAGATCAGCATCTACCTTAGGCCAGTATCCATGTTAGATCGGTAACCCACCTAAGCCTTAGGTCGGTACCCCCCTCAAATCTTAGGTCGGCATTCCTGTTAAGTCGGCATCCTCTAAGGCACTAGGCCGGTACCCGTGTTAGGTTGGTAGCCATCTTAGGTCGGTAACTTTTTGTTGAGGCATTAGGTCGGCATCCCTCTTAGTCTTAGGCCTTAGGTCGGCATCCCTCTTAGTCTTAGGCCTTAGGTCGGTATCCCTCTTAGTCTTAGGCCTTAGTTCGGTATCCCTCTTAGGCCTTAGGTCGGCATTCCTTTCAGTCTTAGGTCGGCATTCCTCTCAAGCCTGTTAGGTCGGTAATCTTTCAAGTCGTTGAGTCAAAACCGGGGCGTAATTAACAATTATTATGGTATAGGGGCAACAGATTATAACTGTAATTGATTCTAACATCAAAAAAAGGAAATTTCTAGGTGGACGTAGGTCGGAGCCAGCCGAACCACTATAAATCATGTGTTATTACGACTCTCTTTTTAATTACTGTTCTTCATATTTATACTCTCTACATACATTATATTTGTGACTGTGAGTTGGTGCTTTCATTTGGATTTGGTTGTTAGTGACCAATTTTGGCGCTAACATTTATACATTTGATTTTCAACATCCATCAAACATCGCATTAGGATTGTTAGCAACTTTAGAAGTTCAACCTTCACTTATGAATCATATTATCGCAAATAGGATGCATAACTATTGGATATTTTAGAGAAGCTGGGCAACAGAGAGCATTCAAGTCGTTTGGATCATTACTCCACTAATTCAAAAGTATAACTGAGAGAAGATGGTATATTGTTTGCTTTCCTTATTAAGAAGTTGACTGACATGGTGCTTGTAGACTCTCATCATTTTATGGTGACCGTTCATCCCAATGGTGACAAAATATATAGTGATATGAAGAGAGTATTTTAATAGACAAGAATTAAGAGACATATGGTATAGTTTGTTTTTAAGTGTATAACTTGGCAGAGATTAAAGGAAAACAAAAGTAGCCCAGTGGATTATTACAGGCTTCAATTGTTCTATAGTGGAAACAAGAGAGTTTTCCTATGGACTTTACTAATGGATTACTTAGGAGCAGAAGGGGGAATGAGAATATTTGGGTCATCATCAATCGATTGACCAAGTGCACTCATTTTATTCCAGTTAGAAGTACACTGAAGTTGCATTTTTTACGGCTATATACGTGAGGGAGGTGGTTTGACTACAGGGAGTTTCTTCCAGCTTTGTCAACGATTGAGATCTATTTTTCACTAGTTGGTTTTAGAGGAGTCTTCAGGAGGTCATTGGAAATAAACTAAATTTGACTACATCCTTTCACCTGCAAATGAACAAACAGATTGAGATGATGAGCTAAGTATTGAAGGATATGCCAAGGATGTGTATTTTGGAATTTGTAGGTTCTTGGGGGGATAACTTACCATCAGTGGAGTTCGAATACAACAATAACTATCAGGAAAGTACTACAATGGAAAATCTCTAGGTTTTGTGTAAAAGGCAATGTAAATCTTCCTCTTGTTGGTGGGACACTACTGTATGAATCAATCTTGAGCCAGACGATATTAGGAAGACCTTTGAGAAAGTAAATTTGATCGATGGAAGAATGAGAAATGCATAAGATAGGTAGAAATCTTATGTTGACAGGTGACAAATGGAGTTGGAGTTTGGGTTGGGCGATATGGTCCTTGTAAAGATCTCGCCACTTAGACATATTAAGTGTTTTGGTAGTTCGGGTAAGTTGGCATCGAGATCTGTTGGGCTTTTTCTGATCTTGGAGGGAGTAAGGAATTATCTTATAGAGTGAATCTTCCTGGAAAGTTGATAGGGGTTCACAATGTCTTCCATGTGCATACTTATGAAAGTTCTCGCATAATTCAACTACCATAGCTGAACCGAGTTAGTTAGAAGAAATTGAAGTAGAAAAGAAGTCGCTTATTAACCATGTATCTCCGTGTATTACCGGCATAGAACAAAGCAACTACGCAATAAAGTAATCAAACTGGTTAGAGTATAGTCGCAGATGATCCAACTGAAAGCACTTAGGTGCTAAAGGATAAGATTCGAGCTACCCATCTAGAGCTCTTTTTGGCTAATTTTCCAATTGAATTAGTGCAATAACTTAGATGCACATTACTTGACATAGTGTATTCCATAGTTAGGTAGGTATATGGATGTTAACAAAGCGCTTAGACTTATTTTGGATGATAGTTGCCAATGGATGCATTTTATTAGCTAATATAGCATATATATATATATATATATATATATATATATATATATATATATATCTTGTTATCCATGTTAGCCTATGATTCACATCACATTATCACCTTGTTTTATCGGTTATGTATGCATATAGTTTTTGGATTTTTTCGTATGTATTGAATGTTTTCTCATTCATATAGAGGTGCAAGTATTTAGAACATCGCTCACATTATGGACACGGGCCATAAGCACTTGCAATTCTTCCATTACCTGTATGTTCATAAGCATTCTATACCTATATTTGCAAGTGCATTAGAAATATAAACCAAGGATAGCGGTTGATGGTTAAATAGATTGTTATAATATTAATTGCTAAGCGATAAACGTTTTTCCTTCCCTGAAGATTTCAATGTTGAAATAATTTTAAGTGAGGAGAATGTAACATCTTAGAATTTTTAATAATAAATTAAAAGTACGAATAAGAGAAAGAATGAAATTTTACAAAAAAGATCAAAATAATATAATTTTACATAAGTTGGAATTAGGCCACAAGACCTATTTCATTGCGTCCATAATATTGTTTATAGTTGAAAACCATATATAACTTGCTAAATTGTACTGAATAGAGTGAAAATAGTGGAAAATGTAGCTACCGACAATTTCATAATTATTAATTTCATAAATTGGACTGTAAACCAAAATTATTAACTATAAAAAATGGATTAGCTCCACTCTTCTCACCAAGAAACCCTAGCCTCCGCCTCCAAAACATTTCTTCTTCATGTTTTCCTTCTACTTCTTAAAAAAGACATTTTAATTCCAAACAAAATAAAAAGTAAATTAAAATAAAACAAAAGAGAAAGAGAGAGAGAAGTGGATCAATAAACTAGATAAGGGAAAGGAGCATCAGATTCAAACTTAGTTAAAAGAGGGATTGCTAAAATGGTGAGTGGAATTTTCTATCAAATACATAAAATGGCAATAAGTAATTGATTTTTAACTATATTACTTCTTAGTAAAAATAAATATGATTTCTCTTCTTAAATTTACCTTTTATTTAATAAATTGTGAAAACGCTACAAGATTATAGATCTAAATTATTGAATGGACAGATGAAAAGTAGAATATTTCTAATCTAATTTTATAACACCCCATATTTTCATAACATTATTTAGAGTATTTAATTATTTAATTTAAATAAAATAATGTAAAGATTAATAGATTGAGATTTGATTAAACTAATGGTATTAATCAAAATGAAACAACATGAAGTAATGTGTTAGGAAATAATGAAGGAAAAATGGGAAATTGGAGAGGATTATACCCAAAACCCTTAGGAAAGGAAACGCACATTCATTTTATCAAACTAAAATATACCGATGTCGGCCACCATTTCCACTTTCAAGAGAAGTTAAAGCTAGGATTCAAGAGAAAGAAGTTAATCAACAAATTCATCATCAAATCTCACATCTTTTAATCTAAAACTAAGGTGAATAATTACTACATCCCACTTTTCTGTAGTATTCGGTTTGAAGATTAGATCCGAAATTTTTTTGCAAGTTTATGCCGTGTTTTGTTGATTAAAGTTATATATATGCTTGTTGTTGAATTATACATGCTCATATTAGTTTTTACGATATGTTTGATATAAAAATCTATTAAATGACATCCAAATTCCTTGAAAATTTAAACATAGGTCGAGGATGATATTTTAGTTATGGGTTTGAATTTTCATACATTTCTGAATTAAGTGGATTTTATATTAATTTTCTAGTGAAGAAAATGATTTATTGGGTTATAAATTATTTACGGCTAAAATAATATTTATTTGGGTTTGAAATTTTTATATCTTGGAAAACATATTGAAATCGAATTTCTAGAATGTTGCTAGGTTTTTCTTAAGTGCTTTGATGAATATATAAAATTATTTAAGGTATGATACTTAAATGTTTTAAATATTCAATTAAGGAAAAGGGGCATATTATAACATAAAATCATTATTTAATTCTAAAATTATTGGCAGCACTTTTCAGAAAAAAGATTTAATAACAATAAGAACTTGACTAACAAAGATGGGTTAGTTGAAAAGTTATCTCTTTTAAGTAAAAACAAGAAAATCATACTTTTAGCATGTTTTAGCCATTTTTGGTATCAAAGCCTCTGACCCAGAACTTTCGACAAGGTCGAAACCAATGTGTATGGTATCAAGCAACTTGGTACGTAACGTATTGGATATGGTCGATGGGTACATGGTCAAAACCTTAAATGCAGAAGAGGTTGGAGTATGTCTGTTTTATAAGCCAAAAGTAAGGCCTGCTTTGCTTCTGAAAAGAAGCTTTCGACTTGGTTGCTTTTGACCAAATCAAATATTTAAGATAATGGTTTGAGGCTTTCGATAAGGTCGAAAGGTATGCATGCTTTCAAAGGGGTCTAAACCCCTAGCTGCCGCCTTTCTATCATTCATAGTCATTGGCTTTTGACAAGGTCGAAAGGCATACTTGTTTTTAAAACCAGCCGCTTCTCCCATGCTTTTGAAAAGGAAGCTTTCGACTTAGATGTTTTACCATGTTTATTCTAATTGAAGTATAACCCAAGGTTTCGAAAGAGGTTTTTTAAAGTGTTATCAAGGCTAGAGCCTGTTGTTTTAAAAGTTATGTTTTAAGCTTTCGAAGGCATCAAAAGCCAAGCTTTTGACGAGCTCGAAGGGATTTAAAAGTGAATTTTCCACATGTTTTTAAATTGAACCCTAAGATATTTCGAATGGTTTATGTTTAAAGTGTTAATGCTTTCAAAAGGTATTATTTCTTGAATGGTTTCGAAGGGGTCGAAAGCCAATCTTTCGAAGGGGTCAAAAGCAAAGCTTTCGAAGGGGTCGAATGTTAGCTTTCAATGGGGTCAAATGGTAGCTTTCAAAAAGGTCGTAAGGTCTTATTTTTCCAAACGGTTTTGAAAGGACTGAAATGGAAGGTTTTTCAAGGTTTTCGAAGGCAATGTTTTAAAGTGTTTTAAGATAGGATGTCCATAGTTTTATTGCTTTCGAAAGAGAAGATTTCAATGGTTTCAAAAGGGTTGAGGTATGGTTTCGAATGAAAATGTTTTGGCCTTCTGGCCTAGATAAACTAAGGGTTTTACTTTGTTTCAAAATAGATGCTTTCAAATGTTTAAAAAGGAGTACTTTCAACGGAATTGAAAGGGATACTTTCAAATGTTTAAATGTTTTCATCAACTAAAGTTTGAGTAAAGTATATATATATATAACATCGCATAGTGATTTGAGTAAAGCATAAACAATATATATTTTCCTAATGTAAGTTTGGTTTAAAGGTTTTAAATCATTTAAAAGAGATTTTCAAGGAAAATTATGGGAGTGGATCCCTAAGTGAAAATAACTCAGATATTAGAATACCAGATGGAACTTACATAAGATCACGCCATATACATTAGCTATTGGCCCTAGCTAATTGTTGTTCAAAATTCTAGTTTGTAGAGCTTGGTTACAGGTAGACTAAAATCATGATTACACACCAAAAGGAATATATGTTTATGCGCAGATAGGTTACTGGTAAGCCCAAAAAAACCATTACGACTAGGAAGAGCTGGGAGATGATTAAGTTAGGTACAAAATGTCCAAAAGAGAAGTATTTAACGGATAGTTAAGGACAGACCATCCAGAAGAGGAGTATATAACAGGTGTTTGATTAATTTTGTTTATACTATCTGGTACGCCCGAGTCATCCAAAGGATAATAGTTAGCCAAACAAAACTTATGTGTTTGAGTAGATAGTTCATTTATTACCTAATATTTATGTACGTTTACAAAATGATGCTTTACAGTGTTTAACCAATTTTGGTTGTAGGAAATGATTTTTGCAAATAAAGGATGTTAGTGTGGGAAAACCTGTTCCGCTAAGCGGCGTGGTCTCACTTAACATAATAAACTAGGTTGTATATTATTATTCACATCATGCTTTATGTTTGACACGAAGTTTATGTTTTCCCCTTTAACTCTCGGGTACTCAAAATTGATTTGAGAAAGCTGAGGGGTTAAGGTCTTTTTTAGCTTTTAGTAGAATGATGAATAAGGCTATCGGAGCCATGCAGGAGGTAAATGGATAGCTATTTAGGAGTTGTATTTTTATGCTTTGTTGTATTCCCACTGTGTTTGTATTAAGTCTGTTACGACTATATGACTCTGATCATCCAATGGGGTATCTTCATATACCACTCATAGCTTATTTTGTAATATGAATATTCTATCTGTGCTTGGGAAAGTATGGGGATTACATATTATGAATTTGGAACAGAACTGTTGTTTTAAAAATCTATATTTTTTTCATATTCCAGTGCTTCTAATGTTATAGATATCATTAACATAGCTGTATTTAGTCGTCAGAAGCTAATACTATGATGACTGCAGCAATTGTAGCGCTTAGTTATGGGCCTCGAGATAAAGGATGTTACTGCTTGGTCTCAGAGCATGGTGTTAACCCCGTTTCACCCACGAGTTAAAGAGCCTGCAAGTTAAAGAGCCCACGAGTTAAGGAGTCTGCGAGTTAAAGAGCCTGCGAGTTAAAAGCTTACGAGTTAAGGAGCTAACGACCTAACAGGTTAAGACCTAAACGACTTAGGGAATGTCACGACTTAAGAAAGTCCATGACTTAAAGACGTTACGACCTAGCGACCTAAAGGAGTGACGACTCAAAGCACTAAAAGGAAGAGTCAACAACACTTAAGTCGCTGCTAACTTATAACTGCAGATAAGTCGTTCACGACCTAAGACTTGGAGACAAGTTCAATACCATGTTGTGATAAGAGGACTCGTTGATGACTTACGACCGATGATGAGTCGTGTATGACTCATGCTAGCATAAAGGAAGTTGCATTTGGTTAACTCGTGAATGACTTAGAACTTGTATCATTCATTCAAATGGGTGCATAACTTTGGACCAAGCCGTGAGCTAAACCCAGTAGGTCGGCCGCGACCTACCATGAGTCATCTACGAGTTATGACTTATCATAAGTCGTGTATAAGTTACGACCTAACTCCGAGAAATGCCTATAAATACGACCCAAGCTCCAGCTAGAAAGGGACCGGGGGGCTCATTTATTTTCAAGCACTGATACTCTGCTGCATTCCAAACCGACTCTACACTCAAAGCTTTCAAGGCACGTAGAACGCTACCAACAACTTGAAGAAGGAATCTCATACATCCGACATGGATGGGAAGACTTTCACTTACATTGAAGTTTAAGCTACTTGTTCAAAGTGTTTGGTAATTCAAAGTGTATTGTACTTGGGAAGAATTGTATCAACTTGTAACGAAATCATCAATAAAGATATTCAAAGTGGACGTAGGCAAACTATTAAGCCGAACCACTATAAAATTGCTGTTGTTTACTGCTTTTTCGGTGGTTTTCTGCTTATACTCTGTTCCCGAATCATCGGGTGGTGCTTTCACAACTACACTTCACACACCGGGGTGTTAACGTTCAAATTTTAGCGTTAACATTTTTGGTGCTTTCATTGAGAGAATCGAACTCAGGGTATTGACATCATTGCTTCACCAAACTGTGAGGAAAGAATCTCCGTTAAGACCAGAAGTCTAACAGAAATTATGGCTCCCGGAAGGAAACGTAGATCTGCCAGGTCTGATGATGTTCAAGAGAACACCGCTACTTCTCCTCCTCTGAGTCAGACAACTCCAACTGTGGGAGTTACGCGAGCGGAATTAGACGCTGTGGTTTTGGGATTGAATCAACAGTTAAATGCTCAAAATGCACAATTAGAGGCCCAGAATGTCCAGAATGCCTCGATTATGGATAGGTTAAATGCCCTGCTTGAGGCAAATCACCAACGACAGGATAATGAAACAATCTATGCTGAAGATGCCCGTGACCCCCAAGTGAAAAGTATTCCTCAAAGAGCAGACAACACCACTGCAAGGGCACCTTCCCAAGCTGAAGGGTCCAGGCCACAACCAACTTTTCAAACTTTCGAAAGGGCAGCTAACTTCTGCCAGGCAAAGTCTCAAAACGATGAGGAATATCTATCAGAAATGGTCTGCTCAATCATGGAGGAAAACATGCGGAGACGTGAGGATGAAAACGATTGGGGGTTCGCTCCGAGCAAGACTCTGTTCACCGAAAGGATTTTAAAGGCGGAGTTTCCCAAGAAATTTGTGCTCCTACTATCCCGGCCTATCGAGGGACAAGTGACCCTAACCAATTTCTATACAGATATGTTTGGCATATGACCGGGGCACGAGCATCGGATGAGATTAAATGTCGGTATTTTCCAGTATATTTAGAAGGGGTGGCTTTGCTTTGGTTCACCAAGCTACCAGTTCGATCCATAGATCGATTCTCCGATTTAACCCGGAAATTTAAAGAACAATTCAGATTGTACGCGTCCAAGGCAAAAGATATAATGTCATTGTCTAGCCTAGAACAAGAACCCGGAGAACCCATCAAGTCTTTTTTGAACCGTTTTAATATAGCTTTAGCCGAGGTGGACAACGCGGAACCCCGAATGATCTTAACATACTTAGTGCGGGCCATCGACAAGTCGAGTGAATTTGGGACGTGGCTCAAAATGAAGGAACCAAACTCACTCAAAAAGTTTTATAAAAAGGCCGACGAATTCATACGCCTAGAAAACCTCTCGATGCCAGTAAAAGCAGTGGTAGCCAAAATCAAGAATAACATTGACATCACTAACAAGAAAGGATCTAGAAACCAGAAAAGGGAGAGTGATGAAAGGAAATGGCAAGGAGATAAGAAAAAACCTCGACGTTTTAACCCTTCAAATTTCACACCCATAACCGATACACCGGAAAAGATCTTCTTGGCAACAAAAGATGTTGTCAAATACCCTAAACCACCTGAAATGGGGAGAGGTGCAGTGCAAAATGGGAAATTCTGTCGATTTCACAACCAACCCGGTCACGATACTGATCAATGTCGCCAGTTAAGTAATGTGATTGAAGAATTGCTGAAACAGAATGAACTTCAACAGTATGCGAAGAAAGACGGAATTGACCCAACCTCGTCCACTCAAGGGCAACCATGTCTTGCTTATCGGTCCAGCTCAGGCAACAGAACTACAGAGCAGGAATCCGAGAAGCTGGTCATTGACTAACATATGAATCACAAAATCATGGAATAGCATTCATTTACATCCATATTTTACTTAATAGCGTTGCTTAACTTTGTAAAATGATCATGGAAGTATAACTCCTGTGCTGTTAACCACTGTGAATGTGATGAGAATCAATAATGAGCAATTATAAATCTTGTATTCTTTAATACCATTGAAATGCCTGTATCACTTCGATATGCAAGTATTACTAAAAAATATTGATTTAGTATTGCAGGCTATCAGGATAAAGCTTGCTCATCCAACATATCACAGAGCGAAGTGATCCCTACAAATCACGGAGTAAACAAATGGCAAGTGACAAATGCTCTGAATGCAAGTATTTCGAAATAAGTGCACTTTGCAAACTATTGAGGATTCCACCAAAGAGGGCACCTTCCTAATAGGGAGATTATGAGCCTTTGCTAACCGACCACGATCGTTTGTGTAAACGAACATCTGGCGGAGCAACATGCATCTGCCCCATGGACCCACTCAGCAATAAGGCACATTTCTCTAGCAAAGAACAAATGAAATGAATGGGACATGTGCTTGAAGTTATGGTGAGGGATTGCTAAGAAGCGCAGGGTATAAAGACACAAATGCTACTCTTTGGAGTCCAACGCTACTCTTCCGAGTCCAATGCTACTCTTTGGAGTCCAACGCTACTCTTCAGAGTCCAATGCTACTCTTTGGAGTCCAGTGCTACTCTTAAGAGTCCAATGCTACTCTTTGGAGTCTAACGCTACTCTTTAGAGTCCAATGCTACTCTTTGGAGTCCAACGCTACTCTTCAGAGTCCAATGCTACTCTTTGGAGTCCAACGCTACTCTTTGGAGTCCAACGCTACTCTTTGGAGTCCAACGCTACTCTTTGGAGTCCAACGCTACTCTTCAGAGTCCAACGCTACTCTTCAGAGTCCAAGCTACTCTTTAGAGTCCAAATCAAAGACCTCGAGCCGGTCCAACTAGAAAAAGAGAGATCTTTCTCGATACAAAGTTGCGGAATGATCGGTCGATACACTCCCGTCAATCCGTCCAAACGGGAGAAAGAGGCTCCAAACTTCTAGGCAGTAACCCAGCTCAGAGGCACACATTTCATCATCGGTCGATACACTCCCGTAAAATGAAATGTGAAAAGCCCTCTTCGAAGGCCCGCTTCCTAGCGAACAGGGAAAAATAAAAGCCTCTCTCATAGGGCAGAAACCAAAAAGACCTCTTCCCAGAGGCACAACAAAAACAAAAAGACCTCTTCCCAGAGGCAGAAATGAAAAGACCTCCTCCCGGAGGCACAAGCAAGTAGAAAAACCTCTTCGGAGGCACACGTTTCACCAAGATTGAAATAAAACTTCCAAGTGTTGAAACGTGAGAAAGCCCCCCCTCAGAGGTGTAATTTTTCAAAGGCACACTTTAATTCTCAAAGGAAGAATGATCCACCTATTCTGGAAATTTCTCTTCCTTGAAAAGAAGTTAAATTACCCTTCGGATACCCGCTTTACCATATAGAAGAATTCGTTCAATAAAATGTGTATATGCACAAAAGAAAAAGTGATATCTTCGAAGGATGAAGCGTAAAAACGAACTTGTACTCTGTTTTTTAACGAAATAATATTCCTCCAAGTATGGAATAATCATTCTCTAAAAAATAAAAGTACAAGTTCCTCATAAAGTAAAGTATTGCAAGGAGCTTATGGTATAGGGGCATCATGGTATAACTACATCGGTAAAATTGCGCTCGAACAGTATACTACAAGCTCACTACAATATCGTGCAAAGAAACTTGTACAAAAGTGAATAATAAATGCATTCTCAAATTCAAACAAGAAGTTTGTACAAATAAAGGATCATTTTATTTAATTCTGTTACAATTTCTTACAGATACAAGTTTCGAAATAAAGAAAACGGGGGCCGGTACCCGCACAATTTCCGGTCAGTACATGCAAAAAGCAAAAAACGATATGAAAGCCACAGAACCAGAGCCATCATTTCTTCTTCCGTCCACCTTTTGAGCCTGCACCTGGCCGGATAACCAACTTCTTAGGCCGGCTTGTAAGAGTAGGGGATGAAGGAAAAAGGGGCTCAGTCGGACTTTCTTCCGTTTTTTCTTCGCAGGTTGAGGATCCCTTCTTCTTCTTCTTCTTGGAAAATCCCTGCTTTCCTCTCTTCTTCGAGGAAGACCCACTCCCGGGAGAAAGAAGTTTAGCTAATGGTTCATCATCGGAATCAGTTGCTTCTGGAGTCTTCTCACTCCCTTCAGTTCCTTCTCCCTTGTCTTCTTGTGAAGCAATGGGATCGTCCAAGTCTTGAAGAGCTTCTATTTGCTCCTCTTGTGATCCCGGTTGCGAGGCGGAAGGAGGAGTCACCTGAATAGATGGAGGAGGAGTAATTTGAGGTGGGGAAGTTTGAACGATGCTCGACGTTTTCTCTACAGAAGGAAAAAAGTTCAAGTCAGTAAAAAGTGGAGATAAAGGTTTGTTGAGGTTCAAGAAGTAGTCAAGAAGCTCATCAAGCTCGTAAGAAGCTGTTGAGCAGTCTACTTGGGCAAGATTAACAGTAGGGTTACCTGCAGAAGTCGGTTTCCTGACATCAACTTCGTAAGCCTGTGCCTCGGCACTCTCGTCGCCTTCATCTCCACCTTGTATGCTTGTGATCTCGGTGGTAACTTTGGTAGGAGATAGAGAATGGGAACTAGAACCGATAATATCAATTTCGGCCGAAGGAGAAGGTTGAATTGGAACAGTTGAGATAGTTTTTCCCGAATATTCTCCTGCCACTGTTTCGGCCCTTAATTTTGCAAGCTGTTCTCTCCCCCTGGCGAGAGCGGCGCGAGCATCTTCATCAAGATAATGCTCCATAAGAGCTGACTCAGCATAGCCAGTGCCTTTACCGCCAAGCATATCGAGTGCAGCCTCCCAAACTTCAGCCAGAGTAATTTCATACTTGGGGCCTAAAAAGGCGAGGCTACCACGCCCCAAGACGCTATGCAGGTAGAAGTCAAATAATGTTGAGCTGATGTTGGTCCTCGTTGCCTCGTGAGATTCTTCAGCTGCAATTTTGCCGGCAACGGCCTCATCACGCTCCCTTTCAGCTTTGGAAAGTTGAAGCTTAAGCATTTGAATCTCCGCCTCTTGGGAGCTATTTTTCTTCCGAATCTCTTCAATATCAGCAACATAGTCCTCACTAATTCTTTTTTGCACTTCAAGACTGTCTTTGGCATCTCTTTGGCTGGCATGAGCATCTCTCACTTGTTTTAGGAGCACTTCTTCTTTTTGAGTATAGGAAGTAGAGGAAGTAGCAAGCTCTTGTTTCAGTTCCTCAACTTTTGCTTCAAGCTCTTCATTGTAAGTAGCAATGCTCCTTATTTCAGTATCATGTTGCTCAAGAACCTTTTGCCATTCGGCTTTATCGTTTTCCATAGTGAGCATGGCCTCTATATTTGCACGATTAACCCTTTGGAGCTCATCAACAAGTTTTTGCCAGTTCGTCATCCTTTCAATATCAAGCTTGATGGCATCGAGATTTCGTAACATGGCAGACTTGTCAATGGGGACCAAGTCAAGGTCGAACCTCACTCCCTTCAGACACCACTGTGGAAACCGGCTTTGCAAAGTGGCCGGGCCCGGTCCAACTTGGAATTTGGGCCTGCTAGTTATTGTTTGGATGTCTGTCTTCCCGAGAGCGGGACAGCCGGAAGGAATGTCAAGCGAGACGGGGACAGTAACCTTTTCAGGAGTTGTAGAGGTATGCTTCTCACCATGTCGGGCTCGCTTGCTTGAATCCTCAACCATATGACTTTTTCCTCGGTCATCATGGGATTTTCTTTTGTGGGAATCGTCGCCTCTCTGCGAAGAATCGTGGCGCTCCTCCCTCTCTCTTCTTTCATAACGCTCCTCTTGAGCCCTCTTCTCTTAAGCCTTTCGGGCGGCTCTTTCTTCATCGGATTCTCTGTAAGAGGGGAGGTAGCGCCTATAATCATATTGGCTACGCCTTCCGTAGCGCTGGAAGTCATTATAGTAGGATCCGCTGCGTCCCATCGGTGGATCTGAAATAAAAAGAGATAAATTTTAGAATTCTTCAAAATACAAAAAGTCAGAAGCATAAAAGTGCCGAAAGATTCTAAGTGTGTGTAATGTGCAAACTAAGTGCATCGAACTACGAACCACTCTTTAATTGTGGAGTAGTTATGGGAGTAGAAGTTAACATCAACTTTTGAGTTGACGGGGTCTGTTGTAGAATAGAAGTCACCTCGACTACTGAAGAAGAAACCCCGGTAGTAATAGGATCATCTTTAAAGATCTCTTGCGAGGTGGCAAAGAGGTCGCTCAGTCCTTCGAAAGTGTCGTCCCTGCTCTGCTTGACAGGGCTGGTTTTCTCGGCTTCTTCGTCACCAGACTTCTTTGAATGCGGAGGAGAATCCCGAGGCTCTTCTTCTTCAGTGACCGGGGCAAGTTTGCCAGATGACCCCGCGACATCAACAGAAGTGGAGCACTTCACTAGAGAAGCTTCAAAAGCAGGTTCTTTTGGTATGGATGTGTCAATAGAAACGGGGGCATCCGACGCTCTAGCCGGAGAGTCTGGGACTTCGTGGGGGTGTGTAGAGCGAGAGGTATGCAAAAGCCCGTATTGGTGCAGAAATTCATCCCTCAACAAGAATTTTACACTTCTTTCTTCCACGGCCACGGCACTCAGTCTCTCAAAATCTTGCTTATGGCCTGGATCTCTGGATAAGGAAGAAAGCGCTGAAAATAAAAAAGAAGCGGAGTTAACACTTAACAATTCAGTCTCGCAAAAGTCGGATAAAAAACGTAGTAAGAATGGTTAATCTTACTTCCTTCCCTCCATACAGCGTAAAACCCCGGGGGACAACGAACATAGAAAAATTAAGTCAAAAACCCATGAGCGTTGTCAGGAAGACCGATGATCAATTTACGATTTCGAGCACTTCTCACGACAGTAATAGACGGGTGATCTTTAGTCCTGGTGAAAGTGCATAGGAAGCAAATCTCATCAAATCTTGGGAATCGATCAAGCGTCCTCCTAAACAGTACACACAACCCCATTAAAATGGCATAGCCATTGGGGTGTAATTGGGATGGGGCGATGGCCAATTGACGAAGAAGTTGTTGGAAAAAGTCATTGAAAGGAGGAACGCCCCCACTCAGGCACATTTGTCGATTGACCATTACAAAGCCAGGGGGTGCTATGTCAGCAGTGTTACTTCTCTCGGGAAGAATGGCATCTGATTCAGCAACGCCAAACTGAGCACACAACTGGCGAAAAACTTTGTATGATAGCGTGGTAGGGGCTCTTTCAGGAGGATTGACTAGTGGAGCCGGAATAACAGTTGCCTCTCCAGTCTGAACTGTTGTATCTTCTTCCTGAGAAGTCATTCTACACAAGCAACTAGATATTCAAATGTGAAGGTACACGTTTCCTAAAAGTGTGAAGTGTCGTGCAGAACTAATAAAAATAACAAATAAATATAACTGGAATTAAACTAGTCGACGATTGATCGACTACAAAATTTCAGAACTTGTTAATGTAAAGTTCAAGCATAATATTAGTGCAGGCTGGTCAGTTTCAATTCACTATTTCAGTGTTGCTTTAATATTTTACTTGAAATTGATGAGTTGAAAGCACTTTGTTCACACAATTTATTTAAGTTAATTATCTGTTATTAACTAATCTATCATTTGATGTGGGCAGTCGATGGCAGTATATTCGTCCCAATTTTCTGTAAATGTTTTATTGGACAGATTGTTAGCTTGCAAGTTAAAGTGACCTGTGAATGAATACAATAAAGTTCAACAGTTCAAAGTCCATGCAACGGTTCAAAGTACGAACAAAATTCATACAAGTCATGACTCGCCAACGACTCAAAGATTTTCCTTTTAATTTCTTATGGGTTAAGTCAGGCCATTGGTTTTCTGGCTAACTTGCCCACGACTTAAGGATTAAGGGGCGAGTCAGTTTAGGTTGCCTCAATTTTAAGTCAATGATGCTCTAAGTCGGCAGTGCTTTGGGTCAAAGGTCGTGAAACAGAAGGACTCCAGTGGAAAAGCAGTGGGAAATTTCCTAAGTACTAACATGGCCACGACTCAAGATTTCAAGCTTTAACTCAGCTACAACCCAGGGCTTGAGTCGTAAAGCTTGCTATGTCGCAGAGAATACTTGGTCGCATAAGATTGCTGAATCATACTCAAAACAACGATTCACTCCTAACCCGTTAACTTCTTCTCCTAACCCGTTAATCTTTTCTCCTAACCAACAAGCTTTTTTCTCCTGACCCATTAATCCAGTAACTTCACAGTCCTCAACCTTAATCTTATCACACTACGAAATCGTTATAAATCGCGAGTTATCCTGAATCAAATCAAATAGCCTTAAGTCCGCCGATGATCCATGCAGCAGTATTTGCATGGCTCAAGGATGTAAATCGTGGGCGGAGATCGATGATGGTGATCGGCGATTAGGAAAAAGAGAAAGTTGCTTACATGGTGTGAAGCTAGAGATGGTTGGAAGTAAAATTGGGTCGAAATCGCCTTTGAAAGCTTGACGACGTGATAATGGCAGGAATGGCTCAGGGGATAAGTAATGAGAAGAGTGAGAAAGGAGGAGCAACTCAAGCATTTTATATCTGGAGGTGCTGGAACTCGAATAGGCGCGCCCGGGTTATGATGAGTCGAAGCACACGACTTACGATTTAAGCGTGTGCTTCGAGGGGAAAATGTTAACCCCGTTTCACCCACGAGTTAAAGAGCCTCCAAGTTAAAGAGCCCACGAGTTAAGGAGTCTACGAGTTAAAGAGCCTGCGAGTTAAAAGCTTACGAGTTAAGGAGCTAACGACCTAACAGGTTAAGTCCTAAACGACTTAGGGAATGTCACGACTTAAGAAAGTCCATGACTTAAAGACGTTACGACCTAGCGACCTAAAGGAGTGACGACTCAAAGTACTAAAAGGAAGAGTCAACAACACTTAAGTCGCTGCTGACTTATAACTGCAGATAAGTCGTTCACGACCTAAGACTTGGAGACAAGTTCAATACCATGTTGTGATAAGATGACTCGTTGACGACTTACGACCGATGATGAGTCGTGTACGACTCATGCTAGCATAAAGGAAGTTGCATTTGGTTAACCCGTGAACGACTTAGAACTTGTATCATTCATTCAAATGGGCACATAACTTTGGACCAAGCCGTGAGCTAAACCCAGTAGGTCGGCCGCGACCTACCATGAGTCATCTACGAGTTACGACTTATCATAAGTCGTGTATAAGTTACGACCTAACTCCGAGAAATGCCTATAAATACGACCCTAACTTCAGCTAGAAAGGGACCGGGGGGCTCATTTTTTTTCAAGCACTGATACTCTGCTGCATTCCAAACCGACTCTACACTCAAAGCTTTCAAGGCACGTAGAACGCTACCAACAACTTGAAGAAGGAATCTCATACATCCGACATGGATGGGAAGACTTTCACTTACATTGAAGTTTAAGCTACTTGTTCAAAGTGTTTGGTAATTCAAAGTGTATTGTACTTGGGAAGAATTGTATCAACTTGTAACAAAATCATCAATAAAGATATTCAAAGTGGACGTAGGCAAACTATTAAGCCGAACCACTATAAAATTGCTGTTGTTTACTGCTTTTTCGGTGGTTTTCTGCTTATACTCTGTTCCCGAATCATCGGGTGGTGCTTTCACAACTACACTTCACACACCGGGGTGTTAACGTTCAAATTTTAGCGTTAACACAAGGTTTATGAAATACTTTAACTGAAAATGGTTTTATTTGAAGACATAATCCTTAGTAATTAGAATTAAGATCAGGTTATGGGATAACGCTATAGTAACTTACTTTTTTTTGTTATATATAAGTAAACGCTATTATCTCTAGACTCCTATTTAAGTTAGGCTATTTATCTATATCTCACGAAGAAGAGGCAGAGTTAATCTTGCACGAGTGAGAACCACAACTAGTGGAAATGCCCAACAAATGCTGTCAGAGGTCCAGTTTAGGTTCAAACTGAAAATATTGGTGCTAGGTTCCGCGAGTGGATAAAGAAGACATGTATCAGTTTTTCATAGGCACGATGAAAGCTAGAATTGCAGTCGGAGTTATTGGAGGGAATGCTACTGGAGGAGGAGTTCAGGATGCTTCAATAGTCAACCACCATGCTAACTAGAGTTGAGATTATATTAGGCTTGGAGGGAAGCCGTTCATTTGAAATGAAGATGCGATTGAGGAGGAAAAATGGCTGCTACATTGTGAGAGAATCTTTCCTAACTTAGTATTGAATGATGAGCAGAAGAGAATATTAGCTTCGAGACGGCTTCAAGGAGCTGCTCTGTTTTGTTGGAATACTGTTGTAGTTGGTTTTGATGAGGAAAACATGACTTAGGCAGAGTTTAATAAAAGGTTTCAACAAAGGTTTATGTCAGTGATGGAGCAGTCGGTGTTAGTTTGGAAGTTTGATGAGCTAGTACACGGAGAGATGTATGTTCTAGTGTATGCTAGAATATTTAAAGAGTTAGCTCGGTATGGATATGCCATAGTTGATACTGCGATAAAGAGGAATGGTAAATTTATAAAGGGTCTAATGTCGGAGTTGGTAAGTGCTACCTTATCGCACTTAAGAGATCCAACTGATGTTGTGGTAGAAATGGTGATGAGGCAGGAAGAGGCATTAGATTGTGTGGAGAAGAAGAAGGAGAAGGAAGTCCAAGTTGGATAAGGCCACAAAAGAAAGTTTTTCCATAAGAAAAATGCTCAGAAGGGAGGAGCACAGAAGAAGGGAAAATCTAAGGTGGTTTGTTATAAGTGTTATAAGAAAGGACATTATGCTCGTAAGTGTCGAACAGGTTAAGGAAAAGGTAAAGAAGTAGTTGGGATTAAGAATATCAGATGTTTTAATTGGGACTTCCTTAATGGTTGCAAAGCCGATAGGAGATTATGTGACACTTGGGATGAGGGGTAACCATGTAGACTTTTATTTGCGAGGTCATACTTTTGATTGATGTTTGATGTATTTCATTTTGTGGGGTTTGGGATCATCCATGGGATGGATTAGTTAAAAAAGTATGATGCTAGGATACTTTGCCATGATAGGAAACTATTTCTTAGTCTCCCGAATTGTAGCGATCAGATAGTATACTGTAGGAAACCTTAGTAAGGATGTAAATGCTATATTGGGTACGATGGAGTTGGAGGATGAGTTGTATCGAGACTTTGTGGTCAGAGAATTTGTCGAGGTATTTGAGCCGGTAACTGGATTGCCATCGAAATAAGTTGTTCATCGATGGAAATTCTATCTGTTTAGAAAACCATCGAACGAATTTAGAATGAAAATAATGTCGATTCATGAGTTTTGATTCATGACACAAGCTTCAGAGATCATACGACGAGAATACTATACGACAGCGACAAAAAGAGAATAAGTGTATATTATGCACTACAAAGGAGACAAGACTACAATCCAGAGATTAGTATGAATATTTTAATGTATTGAGTCTTAGAATATTGTTAAAATCAATCCTCAACTAGTCACACACATACACAAATTGATTTATATTAAGTTATACATAAATTAGTGTGACTGTCCAATTGACAACAGGTCGGCTGACCGACCAGAAACCTCGGTCGACCGACTCTGTGTTAAGTGCATAGATATACATTGTTTTGTATACGGTTTTAAACCTCAGCTGACCGGCCAGTTTTCTCGGTCGACCGGTCTGAACATAACGGCTAGTTTTCTGAAGAGTTGCGATTGTTCATGAAGAGGAATGTCCCTCAATCCAAGAGATACGGACACAATTTTTGATTGAAACTCTTCATGAAAGATTATAACTATTCTACAACTATATAAACATGTTCAAATCACTTCTACAATCATCGATTCTGGTTTATATTTCTGAAATCTATTCTCTATTTATTTCTACAAATAAAGGCATTCATTCTCTTTCAATATCTCTAGAATCTCTGAATTAATTTATATACTTCAATTCTACGAGATTATCTTCCTTCTAAATCTTCACATACACTACATATTCTTTAGGATTTGATTATAGGAAACTGTACTATCAAAAGACAATCCGTGTTATTCAGAACACACTCGTCAACAAAGTATTTGTATTAAGTTGAAGTCCTCTTCGGCTGTTGAGGCGGAAAAATTCATGTTCGACTGCTTAGGTGTGATATACCTATTCCTCCGGGTTAAGTGAGGGGTTTAGTCTAAATCCAGAGGATATTCTGGGACTGGACGTAGAACGGGAAGTTCGAACCAGTATAAAAATTCCTGGTGTGCTTACTTTAATTTTTATTTTACTGCTACTATCAGTTTCCGCATTTATATATTATATTACACGATCCTTAGTACTGCACGTACACTTTCATTTGGTATCAGAGCGAGGTTTCCTATAACTGTCACAAAGTTATTTGATACTTATTTCTAGTAATATGGCAACGACGCAAACTAACAATGTTAGCGCTAACACTAATACTAGTTTCACAGAGGGTCAATCAACTTCACGACCTCCACTTTTTAATGGTTTAAATTATAATTATTGGTCAACTAGAATGATAATCTATATGCAATGTAGTGGTTTTGATATCTGGAATGTTATACAAAGAGAGTACACAACTCCTACCGGAGAATACTCAACTTGGAGTAACACACAAAAACTAGGTGCCACATCAAATGCAAAGGCTATGAATATTCTATTTTGTGCATTAGATAGAAATGAATTCAATAGAGTTAGCATGTGCACTTCTGGTTATGAAATATGGAGAACACTTAAGATAACACATGAGGGAACGAAAAAAGTTAAATTAAGAAAAATTTCTATATTGAAAAATCAATTTCGAAATTTCAAAATGAGGCCAAACGAATCTATAAATGATATGTACTCTAGATTTCAGGATATTCATCGTGCTCTATTATCATTAGAACAAACATTTACTGATTTTGATGTTGTCATAAAAATCTTAAATTCTTTAACTGACGAATGGGAAGGAAAAGTCCTAGCCATTGAAGAAGCAAGTGATTTGTCAACATTAAAACCAGAAGAATTGATAGGTAATTTAATGTCCTACGAATTAAATTTACAGGCAAAGAGAAATGTACCACAAGAAAAGAAGAATGTGGCATTTCAAGGAGAAAAAGATGACTCTGACTCAGAGAATGAAGATATGGCAATGATTGCTAAAAATTTCAAAAAGTTTCTACAATTCAAAAGAAATAAATTCAGGGGAAACAAAAATAATTCCAACAACAATATCAACAGTAGCAAATCACCATCTTCAGCAATGGAATGTTATGAATGTCACAAGAAAGGTCACATGATGAAAGATTGTCCTGAACGTAAAAAGAGCAAATTTAAGAAGGACAAAACCAAACGAAGAGCTTTTTCAGTCACTTGGAATGTCACAGACTCATCATCTTCATCAGAAAGTGAAAGTGACAATGAAAATGAACAAGCAAATGTGTGCTTCATGGCTTCATCAGACGATGTAAGTATTCTTATTTTTGAAGATTTAATTGAAATTAATTTTGAATTAGTAGATTAAGCAAAGCAACTTAAAAAGAAAAATAAAGATTTACAAAGAAAATTAGATAGGACAGCCTTAGAAGTAGATATGCTGAAAGATGAAAAGAAAATATTAGAAGAAGAACTTGAAATTTCTCAACAATCAAATTCTAACTTATCTTCTCAAATTTCTTCAATAACTGAAGAACTAGAAATTCAGAAAAGTAAAAATGATGTTTTATTTTTTGGAAATAATGGTTTAAATTCTAAAATTAAAGATTTAGATTTAGAAAAATTTAGTCTAAAAATAAAATTTGATGAGATCTCTAACAATATCTCCAATTTTAATAAAGGAAGAGAGTATCTTTCTAAAATCCTAGAACATTATCAATCCACTAATGACAAATCTGGACTAGGATCTAAGAAACAAAATAAGTTTGCTAAAAGTAGAAATTAATAATAATATTAAAAAGGATATTAAGAAAACAGTTTGGTTAAACACTAAAACCATTAAGATATGGATTCCAAAATCAAATAATGTTTTAATAAGAAATAAAATATCAAAATGTTCATGGAAACTGTTCATAATAACAAAAACTATGTTTATAAAGAGAATTCTCAACCCGTATGGGTTTGGCTTCCTAAGATCTAACTCTTAGGACCCTAAAAAGAAACGGGTACCAACTTTTTATAAAAAAAATTGCAGGTACCACATAAAAGGAGAGGAAAATGGATTTTAGACAGCGGTTGCTCAAAACATATGACTGGAAACAAAGAAATGTTGTCAAATATTATCTACTCAAATGGAGGATCAGTCACTTTTGGAGATAACTCTAAAGGCTATATCATCGGTAAAGGCGATGCCAGCAGCAACGGTACTACTAATTTACCTCTCATTACTGATGTTTTATTAGTCAAAAATTTAAAACATAATTTATTGAGTATTAGTCAGTTATGTGATAAAGGTTTTAATATAACTTTTTCAGAAAATAAATGTAATATTTTCGATAAAAATCATAACACTATTTTTGAAGAAATAAGAGATAAAAACATTTATATTTTAAATATGAACATTAAAAATGATTCAAATTTATGTTTAATAGCTAAGGAAAATGATTCCTGTCTTTGGCACAAAAGATTTTGTCACATAACTTTTAAAACCACCAACAAATTAGCTAAAAATAAATCAGTTAAAGGATTACCTGACATAAAATTCAAAACAAATATATTTTGTGATGCATGTAAGTTAGGAAAAATAACAAAATCTTCTTTTAAATCAAAATGGGTAATTTCTACAGAACAACCAATTGAACTTTTACACATGGACCTTTTTGGTCCAACACAAGTTCAGTCTATTAATCATAATAGATATGTGTTTGTTATTGTAGATGATTTCTCTAGATACACTTGGACTTTCTTTTTAAAAAATAAAAGTGATACTTTTGATAATTTTAAATAATTTGTTAAAAGAATACAAAATATTAAAAGTTTGAAAGCTAAAAATATCAAAAGCGATCATGGAGGAGAATTTGAAAATGAAGTTTTTGTACAATTTTGTAACAAGAAAGGCATTAACCATAATTTTTCACTTACTAGAACACCACAACAAAATGGCGTTATAGAAAGAAAAAATAGAACATTACAAGAATGTGCAAGAACTTTATTAAATGGAACCAATTTATCAAAACATTTTTGGGCAGAAGCTGTAGCTACTGCTTGTTATGTATTGAATCGTGTTTCCATTCGACCGTTAACTAAGAATACTCCATATGAACTTCTAAATGAAAGAAAACCAAATATTTCATATCTTAAAGTTTTTGGCTCTAGATATTTTATTTTAAATACTAAAAATCAACTAGCCTTGGATGCCCGGCTATGAAAAATTGATGGTCGTTTCAAGAAAATCAAGGGCTTCTTCGTGAACTTATGGGATGCCTTATCATGTACTTCCGAAGCCGGTGCCTCTTATGTTGCTACCAGAAAAAGGCCAGCGCCAAACTTCTCTTTTTCCACTTCGGAGAATACAGGTTCCCGTACATCAGGAACTCACACTTCTAACGCTCAAAGACGTGGTAAGGAACATGCTCCTCCGGAAGAAAATATCCGTCCAGAATTTTGGGACTGATGATGATGAGGAGTGATCATATTGTTTTACAACTTGCTATCTCATAATTTCTAGTATTCTGTTTTTAGATGTTGTGTACTAAGTAAACATCATTAATATTCCTATTTGCTTTGAGTATGTACTATTTAAAACTCGATGTTTTCTTATGTTGTGTTACATGTTCCATATTTTTTATACATCTAATAAGTATTTCTTTTTGTCGATGACAAAGGGGAAGAAATATATGAAAGCTAACAAATTTTTGCAGAAAAGTCGCCATATATTCAGAGGGAGAATTACAATATATACTACTTCGTCACATAAGTATTGTCATCAATCAAAAAGGGGGAGAATGTTGATTCATGAGTTTTGATTCATGACACAAGCTTCAGAGATCATACGACGAGAATACTATACGAAAGCAAAAAAAAGAGAAAAAGTGTATATTATGCATTACAAAGGAGACAAGACTACAATCCAAAGATTAGTATGAATATTTTACTGTATTGAATCTTAGAATATTATTAAAATCATTCCTCAAGTAGTCACACACATACACAAATTGATTTATATTAAGTTATACATAAATTAGTGTGTACTGTGCAATTGACAACATGTCGGTCGACCGACCAGAAACCTCGGTCGACCGACTCTATGTCAAGTGCACAGATATACATTGTTTTGTATACGGTTTTAAACCTCAGCTGACCGGCCAGTTTTCTCAGTCGACCGACCTGAACATACCGGCAAGTTTTCTAAAGAGTTGCGATTGTTCATGAAGAGGAATGTCCCTCAATCCAAGAGATACAGACACAACTTTTGATTGAAACTCTTCATGAAAGATTATAACTATTCTACAAATATATAAACATGTTCAAATCACTTCTACAATCATCGATTCTGGTTTATATTTCTGAAATCTATTCTCTATTTATTTCTGCAAATAAAAGCATTCATTCTCACTCAATATCTCTAGAATCTTTGAATTAATTTATATACTTCGATTCTACGAGATTATCTTCCTTCTAAATCTTCACATACACTACATATTCTTGAGGATTTGATTATAGGAAATTGTACTATCAAAAGACAATCCGTGATATTCAGAACACACTCGTCAACAAAGTATTTGTATTAAGTTAAAGTCCTCTTCGGCTGTTGAGGCGGAAAAATTCCTATTCGGCTGCTCAAGTGTGATACACCTATTCCTCCTGGTTAAGTGAGGGGTTTAGTCTAAATCCCGAGGATATTCTGGGACTGGACGTAGAACGGGAAGTTCGAACCAGTATAAAAATTCCTGATATGCTTACTTTAATTTTTATTTTGCTGCTATTACCAGTTTCCGCATTTAAATATTATATTACACGATCCTTAGTACTGCACGTACACTTTCGAATAACCGCTAGTGCACGGTGTTCGAATGTAGCACGCGGCGAATACGGGTCGATCCGCAGGGAATTGATGATTTTAAAATTCTATTCAATCAAATTAACCAAAGTTGAAAGTGTGATTAGCTAAAAATGTAAGAAACTAACAAAAACAAGAAAAAGAAAAATATATAAAAATATGAGAGTTAAATGACAATTAAGAGGCAATTTCCACTCTCTAAATCACATAAATCAACAAAATGAAGTTATGATCCCTATTTTCTTATCATTAGTGAATTAGTTGATGTGCTTATCATAAGTATGGTATATTTGTGCTATTAATTAGCTCAATATAAACCATCAAACTATAACACAACCACTAATACAATTTTAAATCTCATAAAATATGACAACAAAGTTGAAAGCAAAATCTATTTTAAGCATGGCCTATTAACTATTAATTAGAAATATAAGCCATCAAATTTTAATTTCAACAATCACTTCTTTTCCATAATCATATGTAGATGAAGAGGCAATTTGTGTTTTGTTTGTTTAAGCATAGCCTATTTGTTATGAACAACATAGACTATCAAATTCAAAGCTAAACAACATAATTAAACCACTTCAATCATTCTCATTAAGCACAAAAAGAGAGCATAAACATCAAATTAAGTTGAAGCTACATGATTAGAGAGTTTCATTACCCCTAAATTGAGGGGGTTTAGCATCTCATATTTGTTATCATATGAACAAATGTAGCCAGCAACATGAAAGCAAAAAAAAGAAAAATGAAAGAAAATGAAAAGAAAACTATTCTACTTGCATAAAAGTAAATCTACACTACTGGCATGAAAGGAAAGGAACATGTGAGTAAAAGGAAACACTAATTAACATTGCATAAAAAGAAAAGAAAATTACATAAAATAAAAATGGCTAAGTAGCAATGAAAAGAGAAAGAGAGCTTTCTTTTATTTGATATAAACTAAACTAAAGAGAAGGAGGCCTAAGAGAGGAGGGAGAGGTTACATGAAACATAAGGGGTATATATACAAGTTTTAAAACCCTAATTCACTATTTGGGGAATGCCCAAAATGCCCCCTAGGAAGTGGCGAGGCCAAGTAATCATTAACGTGTCTTAATCCCCCATTAAATGTACATAAAACCATTAACTCCATAAGCATGTGCACTAGCCTTTAATTTGTACATTAAGGTAGGTGGGTAGGTGGGGTCCTCCATGATCTTCACTTTGAATTATTTCCATCTTCATTCCTTTTTATCCATTTTTTGCATGCATGTTTCTTCATGAACCCACTAATATGAGAAGCTAAATTCCTACAAAATATTATAGAAATTTCCAATTAAATTCTCTCAAATTAATATGCACGCACAAATGGCCATTTTGCCCCTATATGAAGATGAATATGTGAAAATTTGGAATTAATATGAATTTTGGTTAAAATAATTTAAAATACCCAATATGATCATTTATTTAATTTAAATAGAATAAATATGGTGGTAAAAATATGCACATTTACGTGCACATCAAATACCCCCACACTTATATTTTTATTCGTCCTCGAATAAACTAAAACTAAGATAAATCCGTTTTCGTAGGAAGCACGATTGCATTGAGCATATGCAACAAGCCGTTAAACCTTTGGGTGTCCCCAGTAGGACGAGTGCAGTCTCGTGAGGGTTTTCAGCGGATACTACACACAAAATCCAGATGCAAAATAAAAAATGTAAAGTGAAAATATTTACAAAAGTGCAAGATTTATTTAAAAAGAGACGAATGCGAGTTTTTGAAAATATTTACAAATAAAGGATTTACTTTTAAATCGACACTTATAAGTTAAATATAGGTTTTGGTTATTATCTTGAAAATTTATGACATTTACTCGTCAAAATTTCCAACAAAAATCAAGTTATCATAACAAATAGACAATAGTTTAACTCGTTGTTTCAGTTGATAACAAAGTGTAGCTATTAAATGGATCCGTAGTTGACTATCAAAGTTTTTCAAAGTGGTATTTTCATTTCTTTTCAATAAAAATTCAAATCAAATAAGTAAAAATAGTGTTAGGATTTCAATTGCTTGCTCTCTCATTATTTGTAAGAAAAATTACACACCTAACTCAGGTAAACTGAGGCCAGATATACCACCCATGCACTGCCTTTCGGGCTTATGTGAGGGAGTACAGAGCATGGCGAGTGCACACACTTTCGTGCATACACCTATCGACCGTAGGTGGTTTTATTAAGACTGTTCTTTTTTTTTCTTTTTTACATGTGTTCCATCATGCATAACCGTGAGGACTTTTAAATGAGTACGAAAGCGCATAATCAAATATTCCAAGTAATTCACCCATGCATAACCGTGAGGACTTTTAAATGAGACTGAATACTTTGGATGTTATTATTTTTTAATTTTTTAAGAGAGAGTTTTGCAAAATCATCTTAGCACCATTTAACTTAGAAGACAAAAAAAAGTGTTATATCATTTACTTTAAATTCACCACTTTCAAAACAAAGATTTTCAATTAGGATGTATTTCATAATTAACACGTATGAATCTTCCTATATACTAGTTAAACCATTGTTATTTACAATCAAACTTCATTTTTATTTTTGTTACGTAAATAAATTTTCTAAAATTTCAAGTTAACAAACCAAAACCATATATTTTTCTTATAGTGTTTCTTTTAAAGATAAAAGAAAATTTGTTTTTGCGATTTTTTAAAAAAAATTGAAATTTTTAAGCAAAAATAAACTATGAAAAATAGAAAAGATGAATCCCCCCCCCCACACTTGATTTTGACTGTGCTCCCACAGTCAACCAAAGCGGAAGGAGAAAAATAAAATAAAAATCCTATATTTACATGAAAGATTATTATTTACAGGAGATGAGAAAGTATACAGTCAAAAAGTAAATGAAACGGTCTTCTAAAGATCGATTCATTTGTCTCGTCAAGTATGCGAGAGACAACTTAAGCTCGAAAAACCAAACCATAGAAGATTTCGAAGTTGATTGTTGAATTGGAAAAACGAATGTCGTTTTATTGAGAACCGTATGAGTTGTTTTATTTTTGATGATTTTTGGGGTTGATAAAACAATTGATTGAAATTCAAATTTATTTTCACCAAATTGAAAGTTAAGCTCACTATCAACAAATTTTTCAAAATTATCGATTTCAAAATTGAAATGGTGATTTAACTCTTCCCTTTCAGAATTTAACAACTCATTTTCGAAAAGTCCAAAAAGTTTATGTTCGTTAAATTCGACTTCCTTTGTTGGATTATCAACGACTTCATCGCGTAAATCGAGTTTAAAATTCAAAGTTGTCATATTCAAATTTTCAGAAAAAGGAAGACTGAAGTTTAAATCAAGTTTCACACCCTCAAAAGAATTGAAATCCAACTCAATTACCGTGTTTTCAAAAATTTCATTAAGATTTTCATTTTCAATTTCAAAAGTTGTTAGTTGAAAACCGTCGATTTGGGTAAAAGATGGATTATCGCTTGACTCGTCACACGTTGGAATTTGATTTTGTTTTTTACGTTGTTTCATATATGTTTCAATCAACAAATCTGTGTGATCATCATAAATTTCATTCATTTGCTAAACAAAATCCAATTTATTGTTATTCACTTGAAAATTCTTGATTTGGATTTGATGAAGGTTTTTTCCACTTTTTTTTTTATTTTGAAATTCATTTTAAAGTTCGAAATTGAGTTGGCATGGGTTATGTTAACCCCGTTCCAGCCTACGAGTTAAGAGGCCCACGAGTTAAAGGAGTCAACGAGTTAAGGCCCGGGATGGGCCACGACTCAAGGTGCTTAACGGTTCAGGAAGGATCTACGACTCAGGAAGCCTCACGACTCAACAAGTCACCGACTCAACGAGTTAACAACCTAAAGCTCAAAGCGACTTGAAGGGTTACGACTCAACGACCCAAGGAGACTTATGGAGGTCTACGACTTAAGAGGAATGCGACATAAAGGTGATACGACCTAAGTCTTCAGAGACAAGTTCAAAACCACGCTATAATGAGATAACTCGTTGACGACATACGACTTATGATGAGTCGTGTACGATTCATACTAACATCAAGGAAAGTTGCGCTGGTTAACTCGTGAATGGCTCAGGACTTGTGTTATTCATAGGAATGGGAGCATAGCTTGGAACCAAGCCGGGAGCTAACCCAGTAGGTCGGCCGCGTGTTAACATGAGACGATTTACCACGACTCGTCCACGACCTAAAGTCACTAAGTCGCAGCCCGCTATCTTGATACTTATATCAAAGAGGAATGACTCGTATACGACTCAAGACTTGTGCTATATTCAGAGGATCGAAGGCGCTCTGGTACGAAGCTAGGGTTCAACCTGTTGAGTCGTCCATGACCCAACCCGACTCGGCTACGAGTTAACGATGAGTCGGGTACGACTCACGACTCAAGACCGAAAACTCCTATAAATACATGACCACTTCCAACATTTGAAGGACTTTTCTGCTCATTCATTCCAAGCGCCGTTACTCTGCTGCATTCTGAACTACTTCAACACTTAAAGCTTTTGAGATACAAAGAACGCCTCAAGGAACTTCACGAAGAAATCATACATGTCCAACATGAGTTCGAAGATTTTGATCGACATTGAAGTTTAAGCTACTTGTTCTAAGTCACTTGTAATTCGAAGTGTGTTGTAATCAAAGTGTAATTGCATCGACTTGTAATCAAATCGTCAATAAAGATATTCAAAGTGGACGTAGGCTCTCTCTTAAGCCGAACCACTATAAAATTGCTGTTGTTTACTGCTTTCCCGCTATTATCTGCTTATAATCTATTCCCGAGATATCGGGTGGTGCTTTCACAATTACACTTCATACACCGGGGTGTTAGCGTTCAAATTTTAGCGTTAACATTTTTGGTGCTTTCACTGAGAATTGAACTCAGGCAAACCATCATCATTGCTCCACGAAAGTTTGTTGAAGTAACCTCTCTGAAGACTAGAAGTTTATCTGAAATCATGGCTCCGGGGAGAAAGAGTAGATCTGTTAGATCTGGAAATGTTCAAGAGGGAACCTCCGCTTCCCCAATACCTAGTCAAGCCACTCCACCTGTTGGAGTTACAAAAGCGGAGTTGGATGTTGTAATCTTAGGTCTGAACCAGCAGGTAAATGCCCAAAGTGCACAATTAGAAGCTCAGAACGCCCAAAATGCCCTAATTTTGAATAAGTTGAATGACTTGCTTGGGGTAAACCGTCAACCAACGGATAATGAATGGAAC
The DNA here is from genome assembly GCA_030765085.1 of Allium cepa. Lineage (NCBI taxonomy): Eukaryota > Viridiplantae > Streptophyta > Magnoliopsida > Asparagales > Amaryllidaceae > Allium > Allium cepa. The sequence continues at coordinate 29,575 of JASFAV010000027.1, read as the reverse complement.
TTTGCTGGCAACATTCATGAGGATGAAGAAAGAAACATTCCTAGGAGGGCTGCTAGCCCCTTTGAGCGGACACTTCCTGAAATTGGTGGATCTAAAGCTCGAAATGATGAGGGATATCTTTCTGAAATGGTTCGACAAATCATGAAGGAAAGCATGCAAAGGAATGAAGATGAGAAGGAATGGGGTTTCGCTCCAAGTAAAACCCCGTTTACCGAAAGAATCCTAAAGGCTGAGTTCCCAAGGAAGTTCATCCCTCCAACTATCCCAGCTTACAAAGGAACAAGTGATCCGAACGAATTCTTGTATAAGTATGATTGGCACATGACAGGTGCCAGAGCTTCTGATGAAATAAAGTGCCGATATTTTCCTGTATACCTGGAAGGCGTAGCTCTGCTTTGGTTCACCAAGCTGCCAGTCCGGTCTATCGATCAGTTTTCTAACTTAACCCGGAAATTCAAGGAGCAATTCAGACTATACGCTTCAAAAGCCAAAGATATTATGTCGTTGTCAAGTTTAGAGCAGATTCTGGGTGAAACTATCAGATCTTTCTTAAACCGCTTTAATATAGCATTGGCCGAGGTGGACAATGCAGAACCGCGAATGATATTGACTTATCTGATGAGGGCTATTGACAAGTCGAGCGAATTTGGGAAATGGCTAAACATGAAGGAACCAAATTCCCTTGAAAAATTCTATAAAAAAGCATATGAATGAATCTATAAAAATTCTATAAAAATTCTATAAAAATGCAGTGTTGGAAAAAGCTGAAGATAACACTGTTGCTCCACGCAAGAATGAATCTGTATGGCAAAAAAGGGAAAATAACAGTGGGAAGAAACAGAGTAATCTGAAGAAGCCTCGATCCTTCAAGCCATCAGAGTATACTCCTTTATCAGATACGCCGGAGCGTATCTACCTTGCCACTAAAGATTCTGTTGATTTTCCTAAACCTCTTCCTCTGAGGACCGGGAAAAAGGCTATACAGAGTGGCAAGTTCTGCCGCTTCCATAATCAACCCGGTCATGAGACCGACGAATGCGGCCAGTTGAAAAATCTGATTGAAGAGTTGCTAAGGGAAAACAAGCTGCAGCAATTTGTGAAAAGGAATAGCAACAATCCTGCTTCGTCTAGTCAGGGGCAACAAGCTCCTACTCATCAGCCTAGGACAGGTGAGAAGGCTGCAGGGCATGAACCTGGAAGGCCCATTATCAATGTCATTACAGGAGGACCTCACCCAGCAGGCAGAAGCTGGGGTGAGATGGAAAGGTATACCCGAGCTTTGAAATATGTACCGACCGAGGAAGATGTATTCGTTTTGGAAGGTGCTATGCCCCTAAAGCAACAAAGAACTTTCAATGATGATATTGTGTTCAGAGCCAGGGATTCCGCAGGTATTGAAGCTCCTACTTTGGATCCCTTAGTCATCTCGGCTGGTATCGGGCCAGCTATTGTCAGAAGAGTTCTCATAGATTGTGGCGCATCCTGCAATATCCTCTTCAAGAAAACATTCGACCAAATGAAGATCCCTACGGCTGATGTGCAAGCCTCATCGCAGAAAATCGCTGGCTTCACTGGGGAGCCAAAACAGCCGATAGGAACCGTTGATTTGTTTGTGGAACTTGGAGAAGGAGAGAGAAAAGTGGTCCGCAAGCAAACTTTTGTGATTGTCGATGAATTTTCTGCTTATAATGCTTTCCTTGGCCGTCCAACTCTCGCAGCATTCAAAGTTGTTCTGGCCCCATGGTGCCTCACCATTAAATTTCAAACAGATAATGGAGTGGGAGTTATAAAAGGGGATCAAAATGCGGGGCGGGAATGTTATCTAACAGAGCTACGAGAAACGAGGAAAAGAGAAATGGGAAAGGATGCGGCAGCCCCAGTCCGCATCAAAGAACCAGCCTTGTAGCAATTACAGGGCGGACCCTGCACTGGCGAGCACAACGGAGCAAGGAAAGAGATGGATCCTAGAAAAGTCAGTGCAAGGGAGAATAGAGTGGTACCAGTGGAAATGACAATACCAGTACCTGTTGACCCAAAGGACCCAAACAAGGTGTTGAATGTGGATTCACAACTTAATGTGTCAATTCAGAATATCTTAATATCTTTTGTAAAGGCAAATTTGGATGTTTTTGCTTGGACTCATGCCGATATGTGCGGAATATCCCCAGAAGTTGCGGTACACACTCTAAATATTGATCCAAAATTTACACCTGTGAAGCAGAAAAGGAGAACTCAAGGTCTAGAAAGGTCGGCAGCGTTAAAAGAAGAAGTTGATCGGCTCATGGAGAATAATTTTATCAAAGAATCTACCTATCCGAATTGGGTTTCAAATCCAGTGCTGGCTAAGAAAGCCAACGGAAAATGGAGAGTATGCATCGATTTTTCAGATCTAAACAAGGACTGCCCCAAAGACTGCTTCCCATTACCCAGGATCGATCAACTGGTAGACGGAACAGCGGGACATGAATTGTTATCTTTTATGGATGCCTACTCCGGATATAACCAGATCATGATGCATGAGCCAGATCAGGAGGACACGAGCTTTATCACCGACGTTGGCCTTTACTGCTACAGAGTTATGCCCTTCGGGCTGAAGAATGCAGGGGCAACATACCAAAGACTTGTTAATGCTATGTTCAAACCACAATTGGAAAAGACTATGGAAGTCTACGTCGATGACATGTTAGTAAAGTCTAAGAAAGTAGTGGATCACATAAAACACTTAGCAGACATGTTCGCAGTCCTCCGAAAATACGGAATGAAGCTCAATCCTTTAAAATGTTCATTTGGAGTGGAATCCGGCAAGTTTCTAGGTTTCATCGTGAGCGCTAGGGGCATTGAGGCTAGTCCAGCCCAAATTACCGCCTTAAAGGAAGTCAAAGCTCCTAGAACAAAGAAAGAATTGCAAAGTCTCAATGGAAAAGTCGCCGCCTTAAGTCGGTTCATTTCCAAAGCCACAGATAAATGCATCCCATTCTTTGACGCCCTAAAGAAAGGAAAGAAAATCTTCGATTGGACTCCCGAATGCCAAAAAGCCTTTGATGAATTGATTCGCCATATGGAGACGCCTCCAATACTTTCTAGGCCTGGCGATGGCGAGGATCTTCATATATACTTGGCAGTATCATCTGATGCTTTAAGTGCAGCGCTGATACGAGAAAACAAAGGGATTCAACATCCAGTTTACTATATTAGCAAAAGACTCACTGGGGCAGAGATGAATTACTCTAAGTTGGAAAAACTCGCATATTGCCTACTAATTGCATCAAGGAAGTCGAGGCAATATTTCCAAGCTCATCCTATCAGAGTCCTCACTGATCAACCTTTAAAGCAAGTCCTGTTTCGCCTTGAGACTTCTGGTCGTCTTCTAAAGTGGAATATCGAACTCAGTCAATATGACATCACTTGTCATCCCTGAAAAGCAATCAATGGACAAGCTTTAGTGGATTTCATCGCAGAATTCACAGATAAGGGTAACGGTGAGGAGGAAACGATCGACGATTCCCCAATCCAATGGAAGTCATATGTCGATGGGGCGAGAAACGACTACTGTTCTGGAGCCGGAGTTGTACTCGAGACCCCTGAAGGTCGATCATTATGCTACGCACTAAGATTGGAATTTCCTTCGACAAACAATGAAGCAGAATATGAAGCCCTTATCGCTGGCTTGAGGATTGCTAAAGAACTAAACATCCGAGCGTTACAGATATTCAGTGATTCTCAGCTTATTGTATGCCAAGTCAAAAAGGAATTCCAAGCGAAAGGGGGGAATCTTCCCGCCTACTTGTCAAAGGCTTGGGAACTCCTGGGTGATTTCGATCATTACATGATAAGTCACATTCCTCGAGAAGAAAACATGAAAGCAGATTCTCTCGCAAAGTATTCTAGCACAAGCAAAGCTCAATTTCTGGGGTTAACTCCAGTGGAGATCCTATCGACCCCAAGCATTGATGAGATGGATATTGATTGGATCATGAGCGTGTCTCAAGAGCAAGAATCATGGATGACTCCAATAACAGAATATCTGCTCAATGGATCTTTACCGGAAAATTCAAAAGAATGAAAGAAGCTACTGAGGAAAGCCTCTCGCTATATAGTCCAAGATGGCCAGTTATACAGACGGGGATTCTCAATGTCGTTACTTCGATGTGTATCCAGGGAAGAGTCCAAAACAATCCTAGCTGAGGTGCATGGGGGAGAATGTGGTGATCATTTAGGTGGTCAAACTTTAGCGAAAAAGATTCTCCGATACGGATATTTTTGGCCAGAAATTAATCGAGATGCAGCAGACTATTCCCGAAAATGTGACAGATGCCAAAGATTCACCAAAATTCCTAGAACTCCTTCCACTGAACTCACACAGATGGTTAGTCCATGGCCGTTTGCGATATGGGGAATAGACCTTGTAGGACCGTTACCAACTGCCAAATCTGGAATTAAATATGCCATTGTTGCTGTAGATTACTTTACTAAGTGGGCAGAAGCTGAACCACTGGCTACTATCACCTCAAAAAAGATGATAAGTTTTGTGACTAAAAGTATCATTTGCAGATATGGTGTGCCTCAAAAAATAATTACAGACAATGGTACTCAGTTCGAAAGTGAAGAATTCCAAGAATTTTGCAAACGGTTCAAAATCCGAAATAGCTTCTCAGCAGTAGCCCATCCGCAGGCAAACGGGCAAGTGGAAGCCGTAAATAAAATTATCAAGTCAACCATCAAGAAGCAACTTGAAAGAGCAAAAGGTGGTTGGGTCGATAAGCTACCGCTGGCACTATGGGCCTACAGAACTACCCATAAAACTGCGACTGGGCATACTCCGTTTTCATTGGCATACGGATCAGAGGCAATGATTCCGGTAGAAACAGAGGTCTCTTCACATAGAAGAATCCGTTTCAATCAAGCGGAGAATGAGAAACTACAGCTTGAGGCACTAGATCTCCTTGATGAAAAAAGAGAAGAGGCTGAGCTCAGAATCGCATCTCATCAGCAAAGGATAGCCAGACATTTCAATTCCAAAGTTCGCCAACGCAGCTTTGAAATTGGAGATTTTTTCCTAAAGAGAATTATGACAGCAACAGGTGTGTTTGGGCCAAATTGGGAAGGACCATATGTCATAGGTCAAAAGCTTCTGGACGGCACATACAAACTCACTACTGTCGAAGGAGATCAAATTCCAAGAGCTTGGAACAGCAATCACTTGCGTCCATACTTTGCTTGATAGCTTTGTTGAAATATTGTAAAGAGAATTATGAATGTATGATTCCTGTAATTGAAAGCGATTGTAAAACTGGTGCAGGTGAATAATGAAAGACTATAAAGTGGATGTAGGCCCAAATTCTTGGCCGAACCACTATAAATCTTGTGTTCCTTATTATTATTACATGTTTGCTTTATTTTCGATATGAAAAGTACATTAAATGTATTACTGAAATATCGATTTAAATTTTTGCAGGCAACGAAAACAAAACTTGCACATTACAAGACCAAGTGATTCTTGTTATCATTCAACAAACAAATTCCAAGTCGCAAAATTCCCGAGCTTAAATCCTAGATAAGAAGTGCTTCAATTGAACGGTCAATGATTTCGCCGAAAACGGGCTTTAGCTAATAAATTGAGAAGTTTGAACAAACAAACATCCAATTAAGAAGCTTATGTCCGTTCTCGTGAACTGGCCTAGCAATGAAGTACACTTCTTTGGATTAAACAGGCTACTTGTAAGAGAAGGGAGTGCAAGCAAAATAATAATAATAATAATAATAGAGGATCACTGAAAAGGCATAAGCAAGTGGACAAGGAACAACTAAAGTCCTCTTCGGAGGCACAACTCTTCGGAGGATAAAGACCTCAAACGAAGCATATGTCGTAAAAAAGAAAGTTCTCTACTCAACCAAAAAAGATTGGAGGAGTCATGACCCTCCAACCATGAGAGAGTAACTTCCAGGCAATCTTCGAAGGCACATTTCACCAGGAGTTGAAGTGTAACAGCCGCTCTTCGGAATTTCACTTCACCAGAGTTGAAATGCAAACAAAATAAAGACCTCTTCGGAGGCACATTTCACCAAGAGTTGAAGTGTAACAGCCGCTCTTCGGAATTTCACTTCACCAGAGTTGAAATGCAAACAAAATAAAGACCTCTTCGGAGGCACATTTCACCAGGAGTTGAAGTGTAACAGCCGCTCTTCGGAATTTCACTTCACCAGAGTTGAAATGCAAACAAAATAAAGACCTCTTCGAAGGCACATTTTACCAGGAGTTGAAGTGTGACAGCCGCTCTTCGGAATTTCACTTCACCAGAGTTGAAATGCAAAAAAAAAAAAGACCTCCTCCCGGAGACACAATCAAGAAGAAAGACCTCTTCGGAAGCCCACGTTTCACCGAGATTGAAATAAAACTTCCAAGTGTTGAAACGTGAAAAGGCTTCCTTCAAAGGCACAACTCTTTGGAGGTACACGTTTCACCAAGATTGAAATAAAACTTCCTAGTGTTGAAACGTGAAAAAAAAATCCCTCCTCAGAGGTACAACATTCTATGTAAAAAAAAATCCTCATCAAGAGCACACTTTAACTTTCAAAGGAAGAGTGAATTACCTATTCTGGAAAATAACCTTCCTCAAAAAAAAAAAAAAAAAAAGAAAGTTAAAGTACCCTTCAGAGGCCCGTTTTACCTCATAGAAGAATTCACTTGGTAAAATGCGTACATAAGCAAAAAAAAAAAGAAGGTGATTTCTTCGAAGGACAAAGCGTAAAAAGTTATATGAAGGGAGTTGTACTCTACGAAAAATTTCTTCAATAATGAAATAATTATTCTTCAGAAATAAGAGTGCAAGTCCCCTCGAAATATAAAAATATTGCAGCAAGCTTATGGTATGGGGGCAACATGGTATAGTTATATACAATATGGTATAGCCAACATCGGCGAAAGTAATGCTCAAACAACATGCCATAAGCCCGCTGCAATATCATATAAATAAACTTGTGCAAAAATGAATAATAAATGCATTCTCAAATTCAAACAGGAGTCTGTACAAATAAAGGATCATTTTATTCAATTGTATTGCAGATACAAGTTTCAAAATAAAAAGCAGGGGCCGGTACCCGCACAATTCTCGACCAAAACATGCAAAAGACAAGAAGCTAAAAGCTGGAATCTTCATTTCTTCTTGCCACCTTTAGACCCTTTGCCCGGCCGAATGGTTAGCTTTTCAGGTCGGTCTGAAGGCATAAGGGAAGAAGGAGAGGGAGGTGCAATTGGTGCAATTTCCGGTTCCCCTTCAGTAGCAATGATTTTCTTCCCCCTCCTCTTCGATGTTCCGTGCTTCTTTCTCCTCTTCGAAGAAGACTCACTCCCTGGAGTAACAAGAGCAGACAAAATTACGTCATCAGAAGGAGTCCGCTCCGGAGAGATCTCGCCTCCTTCAAGTCCCTCGTCTTTCTGCTCTTGCGAAGCGATAGGGTCATCTAAGCCATGAAGAGCCTCAATTTTCTCCTCTTGTGACCCGGGCTGTGAAGCAGAAGGAGGAGCCACCTGAAGGGACGGAGGAGGGATAACCGGAGGAGGCGAAGTTTGCACAGCACTTGGTGTTTCAACTGCAGAAGAAGAGAAATTAAAAATATTAGTATCTCCCCAAAAGAAGGGATATATGGGTTCATCGAGATTCAAGAAGTAATCGAGAAGCTCATCAAACTTTTGAGGAGCAAGCAGGCAATCCACCTGAATCGGACCAATGTCAAAATTACCTGAAGATATTTGCTTCGTTAGTTCAATCTCATAATTTTGAGCTCCAACATCCTCCAAAGCCTCATCATCAGTAGGGGTAATTACCCCGGTTCTTGTAGGAGGCGGGGAATGAGCACTGGAACCTGTGATGTCAACTTCAAGAGAAACTAAAGGACGTTCAGAGGTAGTAGGTGGTAGTTCTTTTTCAGAACATTCCTCTTCCGCCATCCCAGTCCGCACTCTGGCGAGTTGCTCTTTTCCCTTCGCAAGAGCAGCGCAAGTTTCCTCATCTAGGTAGCGCGCCTCAAGCTCTTCCTCGGTATACCCGGCGCCTTTGAACATGTCGAGAGCAGCTTCCCACACTTCAGCCATAGTGATTTCGTATTTAGGACCGAGAAAAGAGAGACTGCCATGCCCTAAGACACTGTGCAAGTAAAAGTCGAATAAAGTTGAACTGACGTTGGCTTCCATGGCTTGAATAGATTCTTCAGCTGCGATTTTACCAGCCATGGCCTCATCTCGTTCTTTTTCGGTTTTAGCAAATTGAGCTTTTAATGCTTCAATCTCCATGTCTTGAGCGCTCATTTTACTTCGCAACTGAGCGGCATCAGTGCGGTAATTCTCTACAACCTCTTCTAGCCTCTCAACTTTAGCCTCGGCATCTCTTTGGCCAGCATGTGCATCCCGCACCTATTTTTGTAGCACCTCTTCTCTTTGAGTATAAGTGTTAGAAGAGGTGGCAAGATCGTCTTTAAGCTGCTTGACTTCAGCTTCAAGTTTCTCGTTATACTCAGTTATGTTTTTCATCCCAATGTTGTGCTGGTCAAGAATCTTCTGCCATTCCGACTTATCGTTTTCCATGGTTAGCATCGCCTCGATATTGGCCCGATTAACCCTTTGGAGTTCATCAACGAGCTTTTGCCATCCAGACATTCTTTCAATATCGAGTCTAATGGCATCAAGATTTTGGTACATGGCTTCTTTATCGATGGGAACTAAATCAAGATCGAAGCGAACTCCCTTTAAACACAAATTCGGGAACCAGCTCTATAGGGTCGGTGGGCCCCTTTCAACACGATATGAAGGCCTATTAAGAAGTGTTTGAATAGCGCTTCCTTCAAGGGCAGGGGATTTGGAAGGAATGTCGATAGAGATGGGAGCGTCAAACTTTTCAGATATTGGAGAGGCGTGCTTCTCACTAGGTTTGGCCCGCTTGCTCGGGTCCTCAACAATGTGGCTCTTCCCCCGACCATCATGTTTTTTACGTTTGTGGGAGTCATCGCCTCTTGAAGAAGACTCATGTCGCACATCTACGCTCTCATGACGTTCTTCATATTCTCTCCTCTCTCTAGCTTTTCGAGCAGCTCTCTGCTCATCGGTTTCTCTGGGACCAGTAAGGTAGCATCTGTAATCATAGTTGCCACACCCTCCATAGTGCTGAAAGTCTTTATAGTAAGAGCCGCTGCCGCTACGCCCCATTGAAGGATCTGAAAGGCAAAAAGACAAGTCTTAAAAGCCTTTAGAGAAAAGAAGTCAAACACAAACAAGTGCTGAAAAATCCTAAGTGTTGTGTAATGTGTAAACTACACGCATCAAGCTACAGACCACTCTATGGAGTAGAGGTGGTGATAACTTGAGTAGAAGGAGTTGACATTTGTTGTAGAGAAGATGTCGCCTCGATTACAGAAGATATAGTTTTGGAAACATCATCTTTAAAAAGTTCTTGTGAAGTCACAATTAGGTCGCTCAACCCCTCAAAAACATCATCACCATCATGCTTTTTGGGACTTGCTTTCTTAACTCCTTCGTCAGCAGATCTCCCGGAAGATCGTGGAGGTTCTTCCTCTTCGATAACTGGGGCAAGTGTCAAATTGCTAGACGGCCCCGCAACATCAGTGAGAGTGGGGCACTTCACCAGTAGAGTTTCAGTGGAGGGATCTTTTGGCATAAGCTTTTCTGCCTTCGCTAGAGAATCAAGAACTTCACAAAGCTGAGTGGAACGAGAAGGGTGAAGGAGTCCAAATTGATGTAAAAATTCATCATTTAACAAAAACTTTATACTCCTCTCTTTTGCCGCCACGGCATTCAGTCTTTCAAAAATTTGCTTATAGCATGGATCTCTAGAGGTAGGAGGAAGTGCTAAAACAAAAAGAAAAAAGAAGCGAAGTAAGCATTTATCAACTCAGATTTCGAAAAGCTCAAGAATGGAGAAATAAAAACAGGAAATCTTACTTCCTACTCTCCAGATGGCATAAAACCCTGGAGGACAGCGAACGAAGAAATACTGATTTAGAAATCCATGAGCGCTATCAGGAAGATCAGTGATGAGTTTGCGGTTTCGAGCACTCCTTATAACTACGATAGAGGGTTGAGCTTTAATTTTTGTGAATGAGCAGAGGTAGCAGATTTCCCCAAAGCTCGGTAATCGGTCCAAAACTCTCCTAAATAGCACACATAACCCCATCAGAATGGCATGGCCGTTGGGGTGCAATTGGAATGGAGAGATAGATAACCGAAGCAGGAACTGCTGAAGGAAGTCATTAAAAGGTGGGATGGCACCGCTCAAGCACATTTGGCGATTGACAGCAACAAAGCCAAGAGGGGGCCTATCTGCAGTATCATTTAGCCCCGGCAGTAAGGCATCAGCTTCGGCAATGCCCAACTGGATGCGCAATTGGTTAAACGCCCGCTGATTCAGAGTTGTGGAAGTTCTCTCCGGAGGGTTATCCAATGGGGTAGCTATTGGAAAGACATCTTCAGCCTGGCCCACCGGTTCTTATTGCTGAGAAGTCATTCTACACAAGCAACTGGATGTTCAAATGCGAAGGTGCATGTTTCCTAAAAGTGTGAAGTGTTGTGCAGAACTAATGAAAGTAAACAAGTAAATATAACTGAAGTTAAGCTAGTTGGCAATTGATCAATTACTAAATTTCAGGACTTGTTAATTTAAGGTTTCATGTATAGTGTTAGTGCAAACCGGTCAATTTCAGTTGACTATTTCAACATTGCTTTAGCACTCTACTTGGATTCGTTGGTTTAAAGTACTTCATTCACACAATCCATTTAAGTTAATTATCTGTTATTAACTAATCTGTCATTTGATGTGGGCGGTCGATGGCAGTATATTCATCCCAATTTTCTGTAAATGTTGTACTGAACAGATTGTTAGCCTGCAAATCAAAGTAACCTGTGAATGAATGCAATAAAATTCAACAGTTCAAAGTTTATGTAATGGTTCAAAGTTCGAACAGAATTCATATAAGTCCTAACTCATCAACGGCTCAAAAAAAATTTCCTACGGGTTAAGATAAATCGTTGGTTCTCTGGCTAGCTCATCCATGACCTAAGGATTGGGAAGCAAGTTAAGTCAGGATACTTCGATTTTGAGTCGTTGGTGTTTTGAGTCCGCAGTGCCCTAAGTCATAAGTCATGGAAAAAGGGGAAAGCTCTGGTTCAAAGTAGTAAGAAAATCTCCAAGTCCTATCTCGGCCACGACTCAAGGCTTAAGTCGTGAAGCATGTTGGGTCGGATCATGGTTAAGTCGCAAAGATTGCTGGATCATACAAAAATGGCCGAGTCATAATTAAGGCAATATTCAACTCTATTTGGCCAACTCACCACCTAACTCCTAACCAGTTTATCTTCCAACCTTTAACCCATTAACCCAACAAACTCTCAATCAACAACCCTAGTCTTATCACGCCACTAAATCGCCTCAAGACGCAAATCATCGGATCAGACAACCTTAACTCTATTGATGGTTAGAGTGACCAAACTTGCAAAGCTCAAGGGAGTAAATTGGAGGTAAGGACGGGGCCCATAGGTTAATGATGATCGACAATCGGAAGGGAAGCAAGATTGCTTACATAGTGTGGTGTCAGAGATGATCAGAGGAGAATCAAGTTGGAATCGCCTGTGAGAACTTGGAGATCGTTAATGGCGGATGCGGTTTAAAGGATAAGTAATGAGAAATGGGAGATAGGAGGAACGAGTCAAGAATTTTATATCTGGAAGAGCTGGAACTCGAATCGGCACACCCGGGTTATGATGAGTCAAAGCACACGACTTACGACTTAAGCGTGTGCTTCGAGGGGCAAATTGTTAACCCCGTTCCAGCCTACGAGTTAAGAGGCCCACGAGTTAAAGGAGTCAACGAGTTAAGGCCCGGGATGGGCCACGACTCAAGGTGCTTAACGGTTCAGGAAGGATCTACGACTCAGGAAGCCTCACGACTCAACAAGTCACCGACTCAACGAGTTAACAACCTAAAGCTCAAAGCGACTTGAAGGGTTACGACTCAACGACCCAAGGAGACTTATGGATGTCTACGACTTAAGAGGAATGCGACATAAAGGTGATACGACCTAAGTCTTAAGAGACAAGTTCAAAACCACGCTATAATTAGATAACTCGTTGACGACATACGACTTATGATGAGTCGTGTACGACTCATACTAACATCAAGGAAAGTTGCGCTGGTTAACTCATGAATGGCTCAGGACTTGTGTTATTCATAGGAATGGGAGCATAGCTTGGAACCAAGCCGGGAGCTAACCCAGTAGGTCGGCCGCGTGTTAACATGAGACGATTTACCACGACTCGTCCACGACCTAAAGTCACTAAGTCGCAGCCCGCTATCATGATACTTATATCAAAGAGGAATGACTCGTATACGACTCAAGACTTGTGCTATATTCAGAGGATCGAAGGCGCTCTGGTACGAAGCTAGGGTTCAACCTGTTGAGTCGTCCATGACCCAACCTGACTCGGCTACGAGTTAACGATGAGTCGGGTACGACTCACGACTCAAGACCGAAAACTCCTATAAATACATGACCACTTCCAACATTTGAAGGACTTTTCTGCTCATTCATTCCAAGCGCCGTTACTCTGCTGCATTCTGAACTACTTCAACACTTAAAGCTTTTGAGATACAAAGAACGCCTCAAGGAACTTCACGAAGAAATCATACATGTCCAACATGAGTTCGAAGATTTTGATCGACATTGAAGTTTAAGCTACTTGTTCTAAGTCACTTGTAATTCGAAGTGTGTTGTAATCAAAGTGTAATTGCATCGACTTGTAATCAAATCGTCAATAAAGATATTCAAAGTGGACGTAGGCTCTCTCTTAAGCCGAACCACTATAAAATTGCCGTTGTTTACTGCTTTCCTGCTATTATCTGCTTATAATCTGTTCCCGAGCTATCAACCTGGTGCTTTCACAATTACACTTCATACACCGGGGTGTTAGCGTTCAAATTTTAGCGTTAACAGGTTATAATCGAAATCGTTTTAATTTTGAATTGAATCCTTGACTCGAGTGATTACACAAATATGAATTAGACAAATCATTTATCTTTTGGTTTTGTTGTGTAGAGAGCTCGAGTAAAGATGAAACGTTATTTTCAAGAGTCGAGGGTTGGTGATCGTTTTGAAAACATTAGGGTTCAAAACTTGAATCGTTTAAACAATAGTTGTTGAAATATCCATAAGAATTTGAAGTGAAATTATATGAATTATATTGATTTTCAAAACTAAAATCAAGTGAGTAAGAAAAAGGAAACTCAGACATTTTCAAGAATTTTTTTTGGTTTTTTTTTATGAAGGAAAATATTTAAAAATAGAATTTATTTTTCAAATTGAAAATTTGATTTTTGTTTTGTTTTGGGATTTTCAATTTTTTTTGGCTTTTGAAAAGATTTTATATTTTTTTTCGATTTTTGAAATTTCAAAGCAAAAGGATTTAAAACATTCAAAGAAAAATAAAAGGAATATTTACAATTTTTTTAGTTTTGGATTTTTGAAATTTTTTTTGTTTTTTTTAAATATGCATGAACTAATGCAACTAAATGAATGCAAGATTAATTTTAAATTATTTATCCTAAGTTAACCCAAAATTTTATAATCACACTTTGTCTTAATTCAACAAGATAGTTCTCAGCCAGGTAACGGGCATGGGTTATCGGTGCACCACGAATCACCGTAGCAATGCAGCCGAATGTTTAAGTACCTTCAGAGGAACAATTCAGTATAATATTTACGAATCACCGTAATATTTATAACTGATTATTACTCAGCCGTAGCCTAAACACTAAGAAATCAAATTTATGAAAAAGGTCAAATTGTCAATATACAATTAAGTGTTATTGTTATTATTAATTAAAATTCTAAGATGAAATGCAAAACAGAAATTAAATGTGTATTAACAATGCAACTATAAATGGATTTTTTTTTTTGAATTTTTTTAAAATGAAATGTAAATTCAAGCTACCAATAATGCAAACTGAATAAAACAATATGCAAGGGTGCAAATTTTTTATAAGCAAGATTTTTTTTTTTTGCAGCAGTTAAGCGGAGCAAGCTTTTCCAATATGTTGTAGCAACCAGAAAAAGGAATCAGATATATATACAAGTGTTTTTTTTATCGAAGAAGAAACTAAAACAAATTAAACTAAACACAATTAAGAACAACCTAAAGTCTTTATTTTTTTAAAAAAAATCAAACAAGAGTTGAAAACGAACAACAAACTAAAACTAATCCAAACCTTTGAATTGAACCCAATTATTTAAATGGGTCAAAACCCTTCACTTTTTTTTGATGAAATGCAAATGAAGAAACAACCAAAAAACAATAACAACACACAAACAAATATCAAACAACACACAACAATTTTTTTAAATGCACACACACAAAACAAAAACACACAAAAATCAAACAACACTAATCCTAAGAATAGAAAATTAAAATCAAAACAACTTCCCTGGCAACGGCACCAAAAACTTGTTCGTCGACGGAAATTCTATCGGTTTAGAAAACCGTCGAACGAATTTAGATTAAAAATAACCGCAAACGCACGGTGTACGAATGTAGCATGCGACGAATACGGGTCGATCCGTAGGGAATTGATGATTTTAAAATTCTATTCAATCAAATTAACCAAAGTTGAAAGCGTGATTAGCTAAAAATGTAAGAAACTAAAAAAACTAGCAAAAGAAAAATAGATAAAAATATGAGAGTTAAATGACAATTTAGAAGGAATTTCCACTCTCTAAATCACATAAATCAACAAAATGAAGTTATGATCTCTCTTTTCTTGCCATTAGTGATTAATTGATGTGTTTATCATAAGTATGGTATACTTGTGCTATTAATTATCTCAATATAAACCATCAAACTATAACACAACCTCTAATACACTTTTAAATCTCGTAAAATATGACAACAAAGTTGAAAGCAAAATCTATTTTATGCACATGGCCTGTTAACTATTAATTAGAAATATAAGCCATCAAATTTTAATTTGAACAATCACTTCTTTGCCATAATCATATGTAGATGAAGAGGCAATTTGTGTTTTGTTTGTTTAAGCATAGCCTATTTGTTATGAACAACATAGACTATGAAATTCAAAGCTAAAATATATCATTAAACCACTTCAATCATTCTCATTAAGCACAAAAAGAGAGCATAAACATTAAATTAAGTTGAAGCTACATGATTAGAGAGCTTCATTACCCCTAAATTGAAGGGATTTAGCCTCTCATATTTGTTATCATATGAACAAATGTAGCTAGCAACTTGAAAGCATAAAGAAAGAAAAATGAAAGCAAATGAAAAGAAAACTATTCTACTTGCATAAAAGTAAATCTACACTACTAGCATGAAAGGAAATGAACATGTGAGTAAAAGGAAACACTAATTAACATTGCATAAAAAGAAAAGAAAATTACATAAAATAAAAATGGCTAAGTAGCCATGAAAAGAGAAAGAGAGCTTTCTTTTATTTGATATAAACTAAACTAAAGAGAATGAGGCCTAAGAGAGGAGGGAGAGGTTATATGAAACGTAAGGGGTATATATACAAGTTTTAAAACCCTAATTCACTTTTTGGGGAATGCCCAAAATGCCCCTTAGGAAGTGTGGAGGCCAAGTAATCATTAACGTGTCTTAATCCCCCATTAAATGTAAATGAAACCATTTACTCCATTAGCATGTGCACTAGCCTTTAATTTGTACATTAAGGTAGGTGGGTAGGTGGGGTCCTCCATGATCTTCACTTTGAATTATTTCCATCTTCATTCCTTTATATCCATTTTTTGCATGCATGTTTCTTCATGAACCCACTAATATGAGAAGCTAAATTCTTATAAAATATTGCAGAAATTTCCAATTAAATTCTCTCAAAATAATATACACGCACAAATGGCCATTTTGCCCCTATATGAAGATGAATATGTGAAAATTTGGAATTAATATGAATTTTGGTTAAAACAAGTTAAAATACCCAATATGATCATTTATTTAATTTAAATAGAATAAATATGGTGGTAAAAATATGCACATTTACGTGCACATCAAATACCCCCACACTTATCTTTTTATTCGTCCTCGAATAAACTAAAACTAAGATAAATCCGTTTTCATACGAAGCACGATTGCATTGAGCGTATGCAACAAGCCGCTAAACCTTTGGGTGTCCCCAGTAGGACGAGTGTAGTCTCGTGAGGGTTTGCAGCGGATACTACCCACAAAATCCAGATGCAAAAAAAAAAAATGTAAAGTGAAAATATTTACAAAAGTGCAAGATTTATTTAAAAAGAGATGAATGTGAGTTTTTGAAAATATTTACAAATAAAGGATTTACATTTAAATCGACACTTATAAGTTAAATATAGGTTTTGTTATTATCTTGAAAATTTATGTCATTTACTCATCAAAATTTCCAACAAAAATCAAGTTATCATAACAAATAGACAATAGTTTAACTCGTTGGTTCAGTTGATAACAAAGTGTATCTATGAAATGGATCCGTAGTTGACTGTCAAAGTTTATCAAAGTGGTATTTTCATTTCTTTTCAATAAAAATACAAATCAAATAAGTAAAAATAGTTCTAGGATTTCAATTGCTTGCTCTCTAATTATTTGTAAGAAAAATTACACACCTAGCTCAGGTAAACTGAGGCCAGATATACTACCCATGCACTGCCTTTCGGGCTTATGTGAGGGAGTACAGAGCATGGCGATTGCACACACTTTCGTGCATACACCTATCGACCGTAGGTGGTTTTATTAAGACTGTTCTTTTTTTTTCTTTTTTACATGTGTTCCATACATGCATAACCGTGAGGATTTTAAATGAGTATGAAAGCACATAATCAAATATTTCAAGTAATTCACCCATGCATAACCGTGAGGACTTTTAAATGAGACTGAATACTTTGGATGTTATTATTTTTTTATTTTTTAAGAGAGAGTTTTGCAAAATCATCTTAGCACCATTTAACTTAGAAGACAAAAAAAGTGTTATATCCTTTACTTTAAATTCACCACTTTCAAAACAAAGATTTTCAATTAGGATGTATTTCATAATTAACACGTATGAATCTTCCTATATACTAGTTAAACCATTGTTATTTATAATCAAACTTCATTTTTGTTACGATAAATAATTTTTCTAAAATTTCAAGTTAATAAACCAATACCATATATTTATCTTATAGTGTTTCTTTTAAACATAAAAGAAAATTTGTTTTTGCGATTTATAAAAAAATATTGAAATTTTTAAGCAAAAATAAACTATGAAAAATAGAAAAGATGAATCTCCCCCCTCCCTCCCAAATTTGATTTTGACTGTGCCCCCACAGTCAACCCAAGCGGAAGGAGAAAAATAAAATAAAAATCCTATATTTACATGAAAGATTATTATTTACAGGAGATGAGAAAGTATGCAGTCAAAAAGTAAATGAAACGGTCTTCTAAAGACCGATTCATTTGTCTCGTCAAGTATGTGAGAGACATCTTAAGCTCGAAAAACCAAACCATAGAAGATTTCGAAGTTGATTGTTGATTTGGAAAAACTAATGTCGTTTTATTGAGAACCGTATGAGTTGTTTTATTTTTGATGATTTTCGGGGTTGATAAAACAATTGATTGAAATTCAAATTTATTTTCACCAAATTGAAAGTTAAGCTCATTATCAACAAATTTTTTAAAATTATCGATTTCAAAATTGAAATGGTGATTTAACTCTTCCCTTTCAGAATTTAACGACTCATTTTCGAAAAGTCCAAAAAATTTATGTTCGTTAAATTCGACTTCCTTTGTTGGATTATCAACAACTTCATCGCGTAAATCGAGTTTAAAGTTCAAAGTTGTCATATTCAAATTTTCAGAAAAAGGAAGACCGAAGTTTAAATCAAGTTTCACACCCTCAAAAGAATTGAAATCCAACTCAATTACTGTGTTTTCAACAATTTCATTAAGATTTTCAATTTCAATTTCAAAAGTTGTTATTTGAAAACCGTCGATTTGGGTAAAAGATGGATTATCGCTTGACTCGTCACACATTGGAATTTGATTTTGGTTTTCACGTTGTTTCATATATGTTTCAATCAACAATGATCATCATAAATTTCATTCATTTGCTCAACAAAATCCAATTTATAGTTATTCACTTGAAAATTCTCGATTTGGATTTGATGAGAACAAAAATTATCAAATGCATTTAAATTGAGATTATTTCCATTACCAAAATTATTTGAAAAGTTATTTCCACTTTTGTTTTGATTTGAAATTCATTTTGAAGTTCAAAATTGAGTTGGCATGGGTTATAATCGAAATCGTTTGAATTTTGAATTGAATTGAAATTTTGAAATCCTTGACTCGAGTTATTACACAAATATGAATTACACAAAGCCTTTATCTTTTGATTTTGTTGTGTAGAGAGCTCAAGTAAAGATGAAACGTTATTTTCAAGAGTCGAGGGTTGGTGATCGTTTTGAAAACATTATGATTCAAAACTTGAATCGTTTAAACAATAGTTGTTGAAATATCCATAAGAATTTGAAGTGAATTATATGAATTATATTGATTTTCAAAACTAAAATCAAGTGAGTAAGAAAAAGGAAACTCGGACATTTTCAAGAATTTTTTTTGGTTTTTTTTATGAAGGAAAAATATTTACAAATAAAACTTATTTTTCAAATTGAAAAATTGATTTTTGTTTTATTTTGGGATTTTCAATTTTTTTTGGCTTCTGAAAAGGTTTTATATTTTTTATTCGATTTTTGAAATTTCAAAGTAAAAGGATTTAAAACATTCAAAGAAAAATAAAAGGAATATTTACAATTTTTTTAGTTTCGGATTTTTGATTTTTTTTTTTGTTTTTTTCAAATATGCATGAACTAATGCAACTAAATGAAAGCAAGGTTAATTTCAAATTATTATCCTAAGTTAACCCAAAATCGTATAATCACACTTTGTCTTAATTCAACAAGATAGTTCTCAGCCAGGTAACGGGCAGGGGTTATCGGTGCACCACGAATCACCGTAGCAATGCAGCCGAATGTTTAAGTACCATCAGAGAAACAATTCAGTATAATATTTACGAATCACCGTAATATTTATAACTGATTATTGCTCTACCGTAGCCAAGACACTAAGAAATTAAATTGTTGAAAAAGGACAAATTGTCAATATACAATTAAGTGTTATTGTTATTATTAATCAAAATTCTAAGATGAAATGCAAAACAGAAATTAAACGTGTGTTAACAATGCAACTATAAATAGATTTTATTTTTGAATTTTTTTTAAAATGAGATGTAAATTCAAGATACCAATAATGCAAAGTGAATAAAACAATATGCAAGGGTTCAAATTTTTTATAAGTAAGAATTTTTTTTGCAGCAATTAAGCGGAGCAAGCTTTTCCAATCTGCTTTAGCAACCAGAAAAAGGAATCAGATATATATACAAGTGTTTTTTTTATCGAAGAACAAACTAAAAAAAATTAAATAAAACACAATTAGGAACAACCTAAAGTCTTTTTAAAAAAAAAATCAAACAAGAGTTGAAAACGAACAACAAACTAAAACTAATCCAAACCTTTGAATTGAACCCAATTATTTAAATGGGTCAAAACCCTTCACTTTTTTTTGATGAAATGAAAATGAAGAAAGAACCAAAAAACAATAACAACAAACAAACAAAAATCAAACAACACACAACAATTTTGTTTAAATGCACACACACAAAACAAAAACACACAAAAATCAAACAACACTAATCCTAAGAATAGAAAATTAAAATCAAAATAACTTCCCTGGCAACGGCACCAAAAACTTGTTCGTCGATGGAAATTCTATCGGTTTAGAAAACCGTCGAACTAATTTAGATTAAAAATAACCGCAAGCGCACGGTGTACGAATGTAGCACGTGGCGAATACTAGACGATCCGTAGGGAATTGATGATTTTAAAATTCTATTCAATCAAATTAACCAAAGTTGAAAGCGTGATTAGCTAAAAATGTAAGAAACTAACAAAAACTAGCAAAAGAAAAATAGATAAAAATATGAGAGTTAAATGACAATTTAGAGGGAATTTCCACTCCCTAAATCACATAAATCAACAAAAATGAAGTTATGATCTCTCTTTTCTTGCCATTAGTGATTAGTTGATGTGTTTATCATAAGTATGGTATATTTGTGCTATTAATTAGCTCAATATAAACCATCAAACTATAACACAACCACTAATACACTTTTAAATCTCATAAAATATGATAACAAAGTTGAAAGCAAAATCTATTTTATGCACATGGCCTATTAACTATTTATTAGAAATATAAGCCATCAAAACTTAATTTCAACAGTCACTTCTTTGCCATAATCATATGTAGATGAAGATGCAATTTGTGTTTTGTTTGTTTAAGCATAGCCTATTTGTTATGAACAACTTAGACTATCAAATTCAAAGCTAAACAACGTCATTAAACCACTTCAATCATTCTCATTAAGCAAAAAAAGAGAGCATAAACATCAAATTAAGTAGAAGCTACATGATTAGAGAGCTTCATTACCCCTAAATTGAAGGGGTTTAGCCTCTCATATTTGTTATCATACGAACAAATGTAGCTAGCAACATGAAAGCAAAAAGAAAGGAAAATGAAAGCAAATGAAAAGAAAACTTTTCTACTTGCATAAAAGTAAATCTACACTACTAGCATGAAAGGAAATGAACATGTAAGTAAAAGGAAACACTAATTAACATTGCATAAAAAGAAAAGAAAATTACATAAAATAAAAATGGCTAAGTATCCATGAAAAGAGAAAGAGTGCTTTCTTTTATTTGATATAAACTAAACTAAAAAGAAGGAGGCCTAAGAGAGGAGGGAGAGGTTACATGAAACATAAGGGGTATATATACAAGTTTTAAAACCCTAATTCACTTTTTGGGGAATGCCCAAAATGCCCCTTAGGAAGTGTGAAGGCCAAGTAATCATTAACATGTCTCAATCCCCCATTAAGTGTACATGAAACCATTAACTCCATAAGCATGTGCACTAGTCTTTAATTTGTACATTAAGGTAGGTGGGTAGGTGGGGTCCTCCATGATCTTCACTTCGAATTATTTCCAACTTCATTCCTTTATATCCATTTTGTGCATGCTTGTTTCTTCATGAACCCACTAATATGAGAAGCTAAATTCCGACAAAATATTATAAAAATTTCCAATTAAATTCTCTAAAATTAATATACGCGCACAAATGGCCATTTTTCCCTTATATGAAGATGAATATGCGAAAATTTGGAATTAATATGAACTTTGGTTAAAACAAGTTAAAATACCCAATATGATCTTTTATTTAATTTAAATAGAATAAATATGGTGGTAAAAATATGCACATTTATGTGCACATCATGAGACATTGAGTTCCAGATTGTTTTGGTGCCTGGAGCAGAACTAGCGAGTAGGCCGCCAAGCAGAGTGACACCTACAGAGATGAAAGAGTTAAAGGTGCAGTTGGTGGACTTGGAAGGCAAGAGTTTTATTTGAACGAGCAGTTCGCCTTGGGAGCTGCCGTAGTGTTTTCTAAGAAGCTAAATGAATCGTTGAGGCTATGTATTATCGTAAGTTGAATGAGAAGACAATAAAGAACCGATATCCATTGTCGAGAATTGACGATTTGTTCGATTAGTTAACTGGATCCAAGGTACTATCTCAGATAGATTTTGCAACGGGATTTCATCAGCTTAGAGTGGCAAAGGATACTATACCTCTGATGGCATTTAGGATGAGGTATGGATCGTACTAATGGTTAGTTATGCCGTTTGGACTAACTAATGCGCCGACATTCTTTGTGGATTTGATGAATCGAATTTTCTAAGAACACTTCGATAGATTGTGTTGCTCCTTATAGATGATATTTTGGTATGCTCTAAGGATGAGAAGAAGCATGAAGTTCATCTTAGAGTTGTGCTTAAGACGCTAAGGGAGCATCAGTTGAAGGCTAAGTTTTCGAAGTTCCATTTTTGAAAAAAGGAAGTGAAATTCCTAGTTCATGTAGTCTCAGAAAAAGGGTTGTCTATAGATCTGACTAAAATCGAGGGGGTGAATAATTGGATGAAACCCGAGATAGTGATCGAGATAAGGAGTTTTATGGATTGGCTGGATATTACCAATGGTTTATAAAGGATTTTTCTTGGATTGCTGCACCGATGACTAAGCTTACACGAAAAGATGTGAAGTTTGTATGGACTGATAATTGTGAGGAAGCATTTTAGAGCTTGAAATGCTTATTGACCCATGCACGGGTATATGTTGTTCCGGAAGGGAATCGAGATTTGGTTGTTTATAATGATGCGTGTGGAACTGGATTGGAAGTTGTGTTGATGCAAAGAGGTAAAATGATTGCTTATGCTTCTAGACAGCTCAGACTGCAAGAAGTTAAGTACCTTACGCATGATTTGAAGTTAGCTATGGATATATTTGCTTTGAAGGTGTTGAGGCATTGTCTTTTGGGAGAGCAATTTGAGCTTTATACTGATCATAAGTCATTAAAGTATTTGTTTTCTTAGAAGGATCTGAACATGAGACAGTAGAGATGGTTGGAATTTATTATTGCTTATGATTTTTGAAATGGGTACACACTTGGAAAAGTAAATAAGGGAACGGATGCACTTAGCAGGAAGCATCAAAATGAAGTATTGGCTATGATTGCTGGGTGGGAAGACTTTGAAACGTTATCAACTTGTAGAGTGCATTATAGATCTGAGTTAGGTTTTAGCGCAGGAATTGCTATATTGTCTTGTTTGAAAGTTCAACTGGTAATGATTGGGAAGATGGCATCTAAACAGGAGGAGGATCCAGTTTTGGCTGAGCGGATCAGAATGTTACGGAAAGGAGTGGAGAGCGATGACTTAAAGGATTTCAGTCTTGACCAGAAGGGATGTTTGAGAAGGAAAGGAAGGTTGTGTGTCTCAAATGTAAGGATCAAGAGAAAGGAAGTTTTGGATGAATGTCATCATTCGAAGTTCACTATCCATCCAGGAGGAATGAAAATGTATCAGGATATGAAGAGAAATTTCTTATGGGAAGGTATGAAATGCGGCATTGGTTTATGTGTTAAACAGTGCTTGAATTGCTAGCAGGAAAAAGGCTGAACACCAAAAACCAAGTGGATTGCTTTAACGGTTGGATGTTCCGATGAGAAAGTGGGACTCTATCTTATTGGATTTTATTAATGGGTTGTCAAGGTTTAGTAGGGAATATGAAAGCATATGGATCATAGTGGATAATTGACAAAGAGTGTCCATTTCATTTCGGTAAAATCAACTAGGACGTCGCTTATTTTGGTGAAGTTGTTTATGAAGAATGTGGTTAGACTGTATAGGATTCCTAGTGATATTATCAGTGATAGAGGTTTTTTGTTTACTACTAATTTCTAGAAGAGTCTACAGTAAGCTTTAGGAACTAAGCTCAACATGAGTACCGCATACCATCCACAGACTGATGGGAAAACAGAAAGAGTTAAGAAAATCTTGGAGGATTTGTTAAGAGCTTGTGTATTGGATTTTGAGGGATTACGGGAAGACCATCTCAATTTAGTCGAGTTCTCATATAATAACAGTTATCAAACTAGTATTGGGATGGCACCTTTTGAAGCTTTGTACAAGAGACCACGCAAATCCCCCGTATGTTGGTTAGAGACCAGGGACATGTAACAACCCGATATTTTCAACCATTCGTATCCGCACATGTCGGACTTGAGTTGCTCAAAATACCACGTTGTAAATAAAATTTGGCAAATCTCAGAATATACAATAAATACATAATCACATATCACAGACACAGAGTATTTAATAATGCAGCGGAAGTAAAAGAGATAGTAGTTCATGAAGCTACTATATATATAAGATACATCAGAGTTAAATAATATACAGTAGAAGAGTAACAAGATACATCAAGTACAAATCAAAATACATCACTGGAAACATTGGATACTGAAAACAAATAAATGGCTGGATCTTCAAGCAAAGCTCCAACTCCAAAGGTGATTCTTGAATGCTGAATCACTCAATCTGACTCGAGCGTAAAGCAAAACACAAAACACTCGAGTCAGGACATAAATACTTATGAACTGTAAATCAACTCAAGTGAACAGTAGCAAAAAATGCTTCAGTAACTTAAAGAATGCTTGGGATCGCCCATCCTTTAAGGATCCGTTAAACTATTTACTATGTAGTAATATTGCGCTATTATAATAATGTCTACAGTAAAATAAACATACTTTTAAATAGCGTTCCGGGCTACCCATATCACCCTTCACACATAATAGTCCCAGTAGTCCATCCAATATCATGCCATCTCCACTCCGGGTGACTGTCAGAGGATACCACAGGGGCTACGGGAGAAAAATAAACTCGTAGTAAAGGCTCGGTATGGTAGGTGACATGGCACACAAGGCAATGCCAGGGTAGATATACCAATTACGCACACGGGCTGGTGGTAACGCAGCAGCCACATACGCCCACCTCAGAACACACTCCCATATCAAAATCGGAGGATGGCCATCTAATCAATCACCAGTAAGAGTATAGTATCGAAGGAATGTGTCCGATCGGAGGAATGACCTCACTTGGCCCGAGATCGCTCCTGTTTTAGCCACCTTATGCCAACTCACAGGAGTTGGGTCCACGTAATATACCTCAAGAACGTTGCCACCATCCTACTCCATTCTGGAATCTCCACCGCGTACACGGTTGTTAAAGTGGTTTTCGGAGTTGGTAGAGAGTATGACAACTTCCGATCCCGGTCTCTTTAACAACCAAACGTTATTATAACGCCGTGGTTATTTCAAAATAGTTTATACTTCAAAAAGATCAAATCAATTCATTTCAAACTATATTTCTTTCAAAATAGTTTATACTTCGAAACCAAAACCATTTTTATTTCAAAACTATTTATTCAATCAAAATAGTTTATACTTCGAAACCAAAAACATTTCAAACATATATTCATTTCAAAATCATAATATTTTCAAAGTATAACTCGTTCGAAACCAAAAATACTTGAAACAATTACACTTTGAAAATCATAACATTTCAAAATCGTACATTTGAAATCATTGGATATTCATTTAATTCTTTACATTTTACAATTCATTCAATTAATCCCAAATTTTCAATTTCCAACTTAATTCAATTCAAACCATCATTTTCAATTAAATTTCCTAATAACCATTTCCAAGTCATATCAATTTCAAATATAGATTTGATCCACAAATTAAACTATTCAATTTTTAATATATTTCAAAGCTTTAATATCCCGCATTTCAAAAACAAAATTTTATAATTTCATATATCTCAAATCTAGTTTCATTATTACTTAGTTTTGAAATATTCATTTCATAAATCCAATATTATTTAAATAAACTCAATTTACAATTAAACTAAATATCCTTTCATACCAATAAAAACTTCAAATATTCATTTATCAAAAGTACATATCATTCCAATTCATATTCTTTATCAAATAAAGATCAAATCATTTCCAAACCTTATTATCAAATCATTATTTGAATTCAAATTCACATACTCAAATTTAAATATCATTTTAAATCAAATAAGTCATTCATCCGTTATTTCAAGTATCATTACAAAATACATTAAAAATTCCATTCGAAAATTCATTTATCTCATTACATTTCATTCCATTTAACACCTAACCAAGTAAACCCTATTTAAATTCAAATTCAAATTTAAATTCCTTAAAAATTAAAATTTAAATATTAAAATATATTCAAAACTTATTAAATTTCACAATTAATCAATTTCCAAAACTTAAATCATTTAACACTTTAAAATATAACTCAAACAGTGTTAAAATCTATGACATTTCAAACATTGTCAAATTATAGCAACGACAGCATTTATAAAGTGCTATCGTAGATTATAGATTCCAAAAATGGTTTAGTTCAAGAATAACGGCATTTATAAAATCTCGTAATAGATATTTATTTATTTCAAACAATGTTAGATTCAAAACAATAACATTTGAAAATGCTGTCAAAAGACTACAACATTTTGAAAATGCTATAAAATTCCAGATTTCATTTTAGCTTTTCGAAAATAATAATAGAACTCCAAATTTTTATTATAACTTAAAATTCATATTTCTAGACTTCAAAATTTCACATTTAAAATCATTTTAACATATGATTTAAACAAAATTTTTAGATCAAATATTCAATTTAAAAACTCCATTCATTTATTAACTCAAAATTCACTGTTTATTAACATATAAATGAAATAAAACTTAAAATTTTACTTCATATATAATTTTAAAACTTTAAATTTAATTTTCATTATTTATTTACATTTAAAATAAAATTTAAAGTCTAAAATCTCAATTATTTCACATTTACGTACTCAAATTCACAATTTCAAGACTTAATATTTAATTTTTTTTAAAACCACAAAATATATATTTTTAAATCAAAATTTCATACTTTTAAAAATACATATTTTAATAAAAATCATTTAAAAATATACCACGGGGTCTATATATAATTTTCTAACCTAGGTCAAGTGATACGGATATATATCATTTCAATCCGCAGTTTATAAAGAAAACCTGTGTTCTATCATTTCAAACCCGCAATCCCAATTCAAATAAAATACAATAAAAATCGCTCCGGCCTATCATTTCAGCCCATAACAATTTTTTTCCTATTCTAAAGTCCGTTCGGGTATGTATCATTTCAACCCATAATGATTCTATTCTAACAAGGAACTTGCGGTGTGATCTTATGCATAAACAATATAAACAATGTCAATGTCGCAATATATCAAATGTCAGGTGATAACTAACAGTTTTAACATGGTAATAACATGGCATAGCATATCATATGATCATCATTAACTTGCATAAACATTTTATATTACCATACACTTGCCATCAATTTACTATTTCATAAGTAAATATGTTAGAGTGAGAAAGACTCACCTTTTACGAAGCTAGAGACAAACAACACACACAAGAGCGATTCCAAAGGCACGATAAGCACGATTTGATTTGAATTGATGGAGACCCTTGTAAACAACACAAAATATAACATACATAAGCACAAATATAGATATCGACATACAAATATAATCAACAACTTTAGTTTGCAGAACAGTTGCAAAACAAGAGAGATGACCAAACCTTAGAAGCAAAAGACTTGCAAACGACAACATAAGCTTGTCACATGATCAAATGGGCTTGACCTCACCACACTAGGCTCAGCCTAGGTGTCAACATGGCTCGGCCATGGCCTAGAGACAAGGCTTAGGGCATGAAAGTGGAAGGTAAAGGCAAAACAAGTGGTAAGTAAAGGAGGCAAGGGGTTTGGGTCAAGGAATGGAAGGTTTTGGTGTAAATAGGCTCGGCCTATGGTCCTATGGGCTCGGCCTGGTGCATCTTCAGGTCAGGTCAGAGATGATGATGATGGCTATAGGTCGTGGCAGCAAGTGGTGGTGGTGTTAGAGGTGGTGGCCAAGGCTAAACATGAAGGAAATGGGAATACAAGGCTCGGTTAGGCAATATTTGGAGTTTTAAGCAAAGTTTTATGGAGATGGCTTCAATTGGATGGCATGGTTTGTCATGGTCAGAGGAGGAGGATATGTTTGCTGCTGTAGATGGTGGAGGAGATGGTGGAGCTGATGGTGGAGGTGATAGGCCGAGAATCATATGTGAAGTCAAGGCAAATTTAAGCAGAAAACAAGGCAAATTCAAGGAAGAAAGGTAGAAAAGAATAAAGAGAAGCCATTAACTTGGAATATTTTTTCTCAAATGAGAAATAGATGTGAGTTGAAGAGGATAAGAAGTATTTTCACGTGAAAGGCAATGGGAAATGTACGGCTATCAAGGAGAAAATGAAAAGCCAAGGAAATGAAGAGACTAGCTATTGAAAAGTTATAAGAAATGAAGAGCCTTGTCTCTTTGAATTTCTAATTTATTTTTTAAAATTTAAATACGTGTAAAATATGTATAAATACAGATAAAACACGAAAATATAGTAAACAAACAAAAATAAATAAATATTAATTAAATATAATTAAATTAAGAAAATAACAAAAAAATGTAAATTAGGCTTGAAAATTTGAAAATAAATGAAATGAACTTTGGGAAAATTGTTTGTACATGAAAAATATTTATAAATAAAGATAAAAACATAAAAATAAAATGCATTCATAAAAAATGAATAAATAAATTTTAATTAAATATAATTTAAATGAAGAAAATAGCAGAAAAATGGAAACTAACCTTTAAAAATAGAAAATAAATTCAATGAGCTTTGGAAAAATTCAAACATCACTTTAAAATATTCAAAAGGTAAAAATATATGTAACATAACATATAATACAATTTATAATAATATATGACAATTAAAAAGATTATTTATATAATTTAAAATAAAAAGTAGTGTTAAATAAAATAATTTACACCCAATTTTGTAAAAAGCATAACTTTCACAATATTATTCGGATTTCAACGAAACGAAAAGCAGTGTTCTTGAAATTTTGTTTACTTTCATAATAAAAGAAAAAATTAAAATTCTAAAACTTTTAAAATTTAAATTTAAAAGTAAAAGTTTGACCAGATTGACCAAAATTCACATTTTCTAGAAATATTCAATTTATGCATGTTTGAAATTCTAATCCACATCAAAATCAACATTTATATTTCAATTAACAAAATATATTCATTTTAACAAATAAAATAAAGTTTTTAAACTAGGAATTTAAATTAAAATAATTAAAATATACAATTACAATAATCAGAAAATGCAGGGTTGTTACAGGACAGACTGGTTCTTAGTCCGGATTTATTGGAAGAAGTAGAAGAAAAGGTTGAGTTGATCTGAGCTAGGATGAAGGAAGCAGAGACTAGTTAGTAAAGTTATGCAGAGAGAAGAAGGAAAGGCATGGAATTCTCTATTGGAGAAAATGTGTTTATTAAGGTTTCACCGATGAAGAGTGTGATTAAATTCAGGAAATCAAGGGAGTTAGAAGCTAAATTCGTTAGACCTTTCCTTATTGTTGAGAGGAACAGGAAACTCGCTTATAAAGTAGAGTAACCAAATAGTTTGGCAGGAGTCCATGATGTTTTTTACATTTCTCATCTTAAGAAATGCGTTAGAGACCCGGAGACAACTACAACACCTATAGTGTTAGAAGATTTGGTAGTGGAACCATGTTTGACTACTCTTAGAAAGCTGATTCGGATAGTCGAAAGAGATGAGAAGAAATTCAGGAACAATACAGTCAGATTGGTAAAGATCCAGTGGGGTGGCGATGCTACAGACTTGTAACAACCCGGATATTTTAACGGTTTTAATTAATTGAATTAACTGAATTTGTGTGAAATTTTAAATAATAAAATTTTGAAATAAAAATTTAATATTTAGAATGCATCTAGTTAAACATAGAAACTGGTAAATTTTCGTCCGAAAATATGAAAGTTTATTTCGTGCGTAAATTTACTTTAATTTAATCAGTTAAAAGTCGATGAAAATAAAATGTTTTCG